>OY755244.1:16865021-17360021 GCA_963576725.1 Azorinus chamasolen | reverse complement strand
AATGGTTGTATTCGGTATTACAATCTCCTGAGTCGTTCATAAACATATGAAAGTAAAACAGATGAAAGCAAACAAATAAAATGGATACACTTTCTAAAATAGATGTTTTCAAAGCCATGGGATTTGCAACAGGTATACATATAAACCTACTGCTATGACAACTGAATTATTTGCTTTCTTACTGTCTACACGATTTGCAGAAATATTTGACACAAAATAGCTAGAAAACAAACTCTAAATAGTGGTTGTATATTTACAATACCAGGTTGTACTTTACCCTTTTCCCTGTACAATATCCATGTACTAAGAAATTATGACATCATGAATATTAATTAGCTGAAGTTTTATTATGTAAACTTTTCAAGGAAAGTGTTTGCTTTAACAAAAAACTGTATAATCATATATACATAATAACACAGCAAGCAGAACATACCCTGTAGATACCATCTGATTTGGGTCTACTCTGTTTGCAAATGCGTAGAAATGCGTTTATATTAAGAAAGAGGTAACGGGCTTATCTCAAACATAAAACTGATACAAGAGCGTTACCGTCAGCGACAGTTAAACATCATCCGGGTATTATTCGAAAGCACTACATCGGTGTATGTTGTCTGACCCTTTACTTCATTAGCAGCTGTACAATAATTCACGGTGTGCATGAGATAAAAACTGTATAATTAGATGTGTAGTACTCCATAGGTAAACAGAGTAGAAACCTCATCAAACGGCATTCATGGAGTAAAGGGAGCACCAAATATCAGAAATCACGGAAAGGGTTGCTTTGCGATTATATACTTAGAAAATGTAATGTTTACCTGACAATCTGGACTTCTGTTGCCATACTTGCCATGTTGACCGAATTTAGTTACATGTGGGGCCATACGAGGGAAAGTACTGATAATGGGTGCGGGCCACTAATACAACCCTTACCTGGTCAGAATTGTCTATTTCAGTCCCTCGAAATATTCTCCTTGGATCTATACACATGTTTTTATGTGTTCGATATGGGGATTCAGAGGTTTCACATACTGCAAGTAGTTCCGTGGCAATTTGCACGCGCTCCTGCTTCTGGTGGTCTGTCAACAAATGGGGGATCCATCTAGCGCACATTTTCCAGTGTTTGAGCTTTTCCTTTAAAATGTTCAAAGTTGCCCCTAACTAAGGCCACATACAAATCATTACGGCTGATTCTTTCACGGTATAATGAGCATTGTCATCAACTGCTGCTTTCCTAACGGCAATGACCACCTGACGACCTGGCAACGGTATGGTATGAACGAATATCCTTTCCGTAAACTTTGTCTAAATCGGCTTTGATATATTGTGAGGAGCAATTAAGCAGATGTCGTAGTTTGACATAGACCCGTTGCTTCTTAAGCCATGCTTGCACTGACGTCTGCTTTATGAAGCAATGCCTAAAACCCTAGATATTTTCAAGCGCCGACTTATTATACCCACTCGCTTAACACGTGCAAACTTAGCATATTCGCGCGCAGCAAAGCTTTCGGTACATGCAATAATTTTGCCTAAAATCGATACATTCTATCTAGAATTATATAAATATATATATATAATTATAATTATATTATAATTATAATTAAATAATATAAAAATATCAACATGATATATAATTTATTATAATATATATATATATATATATATATATATATATATATATATATAATTATATATATTATATAATATAAGTTCTATAGCAAGTCTTGCCAACTGCAAGAGGTTGTTTGTGGTTTGTGAGTAGTTATGTTAAGACTTATACGCCCATTATCAAAACTTTTAAAATGATCCTCGCACAAAACTATTATGTAAAAAATGTAGTTATAATAAAGGTTTTAGATGGCGGGTATAGTTGAAGACAGTAATTCAAGGTAGCACTTCAATGCAACGTCTTTTCATTTGTAATATCAGCGCATTGTGCGTTTTGTCTCTCTCACGGTATCATAAGAGGACAAAAACACAAACACAAACTAAACTAAAACGATAAACGAACAACAACAAATGAATCAACAACAACAAATAAATGAACTAAGTGTCTGACCATTTGTATGTAAATTATTTGGCAAATAAAGTAGCTGCGAAATGACGTAAAACCGGACTAGAATGATGTAAAACAGGACTAGTTGATCGCATATGTTGTAATTATTGAAACTCTGAACAGGCAAGCTATCTTAATTTCTTTACAGTACAACTGTTTCACTCAGTGTCTATCCCTCGATAATGCGTTATTCAAAGAACCCAGAAGAGTAATGAGAGTAATTTCCTTTCGTATTAAAAGAGCGGAGAAACTGGCAGTTTCACAGCATAAAGATAATCATGGTGGATGTACTTTATATTGCACAAGTTATTTCCGTTTTTATATAGCAAAAACGAAAATGATATAGAGGATCTTATGAGAGATTAATTACAAATTGTTTTTATGAAACAAGTTTACTATCACATTCATTATAGTAAATGAGTCTCATGGAAACTCCAAAAATACTGAAGACAGAGTTACGAACCTTGCGCACTGCACTTGTGGACAATGTGATCTATCTGTATATGAAGTTTGAAGTAGCTTTTGTACTTTGAAAGTTATGATGCGGACAAGCCGGACAGACGGACGGACGAACGGACGGACGGACATGGTGACTCCAGTATACCCCGCCCAAAACGTCGTTTGTGGGGGTATAAAATAGCGTACAACTTTGACTACTTTCGATTCGTATATCCCTTTCCTCCATGGCTATTTATTTAGGAATTCATTTCTGCATGGACAGTTATGGAATGGAGTTTTATACATATATATTAACAGGGAAACTGGTGACTGTAATATACACTTCAGAAACACATCTATATCATTTAATAGGCAAACAGAGCAGATCCTGATCAGCCAGTTTCAATAGGAGCTGTCTGATCTGGATTTACTCTGTGTCTGGTGTCAAAAGTCGTTCTTATGAGAAAAAATAATATTATCAATATTTTGAGGAACTATTTACCAAGTGTCATGACACAAGCTTCTGATAAAATTGTGTTTCAAGTATCAAACAGCCTGGGTCCCGATGAGACGCGGAGTTACTCATCTGAATCCAAACTGATTCCTATATGGGAACCAAGTCGCGGTTAGCGGGGTAAGGGTAACAACCACTATGCCTAAGCAAAGAGCTTAGTGTATTGCTATAATTGCACACGATCCTAATGATTTCTAATTGAATTTCATATTAATGTGTTTTATCATTAGTAGTCCTTGTTAATTAGGTATTATGCCTAAAGTGTGAACCCCTCTGGATCCCGAATTTCTAATGGAGAAGAATTTAGATAATTTACGGAAGGTGACTATTCATAGAGGAGTATCTGTGTGACTTTCACCCTACACTAACCTGTCACTTGTCTCTAAGACCGATATTTATACTAAATTTAACGTCCGGCCCGGTTAAGAGGACTTTACTGTATAAGGTATTTGCTTTCCATATTATAACAGAAAATGCATTTGTATGGACTCTTTTATAAATTAAATGTTTGCCAGAGATCAATAAGTGTATACAGAAAGGAAAGAAAATAAACAAAATCATTTCTGTAATTTACCCATATAATTTCAGACAAACGCATTTACACATAATCATAGTCAAAAAAGATATACTATCATCGTGAATAATTTAGGCCAATCAGCTTAGAAACATTGCCACCTTCATTTGTTGCCATTAGGTCTGTCTCGCACGTAATGTAGAAATTATTCGACTGTAACACTAAAGTCGAGACCGCTGATAGCTGATGTTACAAGTCTGAAATAACCCCATTTCCATTTGATTATGTTTTTCTCTGAACTTTATTTGCCGGTAACCGCTACTTTAGGAATATTTGCAAACAGCTTGTATCCAGATGAGACGTCGAGTAACTCGGCGTCTCATCAGGATTCAAGTTGTGTGTCACTTGGGCAATAGGCGTTTGAAAATTGTACCATTTCACGTGGTGAATGTTTCTTCAAAGAAGTCAAAATCGCACGATAACCAAACCTGAGCAGCGGGACAATGGTTAATAGTATATCACAACCTGATTTAAGCGGTCATTCATTTATTAATCAAAGGGGTGTTAAACAAGCAGGTGGTTGCTAAATGCAGGGAAGATACAGAAAGCTGTATTAAACTACCGTTTGTTTTGCAGACCTATACTAAGACCTCTTTTTGTGACCGCTTGAGGCACTTTCTACTGTACAGTCAGAATTATGAATGAGTTTTGAAATAAATATCGATACTCAACAACTTAGTAAACATGTTCTAATACTTTGATAGCACTGGTGTTTTCTGCGTTACGACTGTCTCCTGACACTACATAGCATTTGACTAGTTGTGTAAACTTTGTGTTTAGGGCAACTCACATTCAAATGCGAGTCGTATACTATCGTTATGCATGTCGTCAAGAGGAAATGAGCGCACGTTATTGAGAGTGGGATATGGCCAGAGTCATATCTGAGTCGAGGCTGTTTGCAAATCCGACTGAATTTGCAGTAAGTGGTTTAAAAAGTAACAATTTGTTACCCTTTACTCATTAAATGCGTGCCTTTCTACGCCTTTGCAAACATAGTAGATCCAGATCTAAAGGAGCCGTCTGATCAGGATCTGCTCTGATTGCTTATGATATACTGGTTCTTGTGTGTCTGTTGGTGTTTTCTTTGTTCAACTCGTGTGTGAGTGTGCGTTTGGGGGTGTGGTTGTGTATGTGTGTGTGTCATGCTGTCTATCGGTGTTTTGGTGGTGGTTGCGTCTTGTATGTGGCTTTGCCTGCTTGACTGTACTACTTTTCCAAATAATAGGGATATAATTATATTGTTTCTGTCATAGCCAAATATTCATGGGTCCATGTGCTATCATAACAATTCATGTAATTAATATCCATTATCTTATTATTCATTACATGAATATTCATAGGGAGAAAGGTTAATAGTTTTCACTAGACATACTGTACCTTGTGGAGTCTTGACAATGGTTGTTAATAGTATTCTCTAGACATACTGTACCTCGTGGAGTCTTGACAATGGTTGTTAATAGTATTCTCTGTATATACTGTACCTCGTGGAGTCTTGACAATGGTTGTTAATAGTATTCTCTGTATATACTGTACCTCGTGGAGTCTTGACAATGGCTGTTAATAGTATTCTCTAGACATACAATACCGTGTGGGTTCTTGACAATGGTTGTTAATAGTATTCTCTAGACATACCGTACCTTGTGGGTTCTTGACAATGGTTGTTAATAGTATTCTCTAGACATACTGTACCTCGTGGAGTTTTGACAATGGTTGTTAATAGTATTCTCTCTATATATTGTACCTTGTAGAGTCTTGACAATAGTTGTTAATAGTATTCTCTGTATATACCGTACCTAGTGGAGTCTTGGCAATGGTTGTTAATAGTATTCTCTATATATATTGTACCTTGTAGAGTCTTGACAATAGTTGTTAATAGTATTCTCTAGACAAACCGTACCTTGTAGAGTCTTGACAATGGTTGTTAATAGTATTCTATATATATACCGTACCTTGTCGCGTCATGACAATGGGTGTTTAAGGGGGTTAGAACATTAATGCGAGTAATTTCCTAGCATCATAAATAAGTCAAAGAAATCAGCATTTCACAACCGAAAGTAATTAAGACGACACTAATTCATATCGCGCAAACAACTGCAAGTGGTTAGAGAGACAAAAAAGTGAAAACAACATAATGGTATATCGGATCAATACTTAATTAATAGGATATGAATACTCTGTGGGCAAGGGGTTATGACTATCGACTTAGAATGAGCCCCCACCCTACTCACACACCGTTGTGGTTCGAATCTCTATATGGGCATTTGTAATTTGTATATGAGAAAGCCTTCTGGCTTCTGATGTTCCATGCACGAAAAAAAAGCAACATCTGAGGTCTTCCTTCACATATAATTAGCTTAACGTCACGATATGACTCTGAACTACTGATAAAGCGACGTAAAGAACAATATGTCCCTAAAGGACAAGTTTTCCTGGCATGGCAACTGCACTTGTCTTCCACTTTATTAAATTTAGTTTTTTTCTTTATTTCTATATATGACAAATAACATTTACTTATGCATTATATTTGATTTTTCGGAGATCAATCTATGAAATGGAATATGATTGCTGTAACAATTGTTTAAATGCGATAATAGATAAAACGGGTTTGCTTCTGACTGATAATATATGCTGGGCGTTTCTCGAATAATACTAAATAATACTTTCGCTTTATAGTTTGCACATACATGTAGGACAAATCGTATCCGTGAAGGTAAATAGATAAAATGATTGCAGTTGTCAATTGAATAACACAAGGTACGATACCAATTGAAACTACCATGTGTCCTTTTCACAAAGAGATGTCTTATAGCCTATGTGTCATACGTAGATCCTATATACATCGTTCATCATGTTGTCTATCTCTGTACTATTTGGTCAGAAACACATATTTAAACAATTGTTTCATTTATAACATCTCATATTTGTGTTGTATGTGCACATATTTTATGTTTCGTGTCTATGTACTTTGATATTAGATTCAATGAATGGAATGGCTGGTGCCTTGTTTCGTCTCTCTGAGAGAAAGTGTTCTAAAGAGCGCCTTGTAATAATTACAGGCGCCACCCCTTGATAAGCCCTGTGAAGGTTTAGACTCACGACAACCCTAAACATTTAGGGTTATGCTGCGACAGTTTGGTGGCCAGTGTGACTTCCCATTCGAAGATCATTGGGGACGGTATGTACAATGCCATTACGGAAACCAGGCCAGACCACTATGCCGTTGCGATCGTCGTCCAATCAGTGTGGCTGTAACATCGCAGACACGACATATTTTTCATGTGTAAAATAAATTATTTTTTAAAATATATATTTTAGCTACTGTGACCTACTTATGTAACGGAGTGGAACGAATTATACCATTGTCATGGAGGGTCACCTGCAGATCAATCAAGTTATATTTGATGAAAATCAAATCAGCCGTTAAGATGTTCTTTTAAGAAATTGTTGACGATGCACAATGTACGACTCACGGACAATAGCCCACGTTGGCACTTTGTGCAAGGTGGACTAAAACACACAGGATTACCAACTTCTGTGTGGTCGGTATCGGGTTAGGATAGTAGACGCACATCTGCTTCACCCCGTTGGTACTGAAACTATGTGACCTTAACACATTTAACTCTGTTTACAGATTGAACGTATGCAGTGTTTTATACGGAGACAAATCTGTTAATTGGCATTAACAGACCCTGGACCGAGGAGTTCCAGTCGATGACAGATTATATCCCTATGTGCGAAGTTTGGTGAGCCTAGCAGTACAGATATCGAAGGTATTATCAACTGTAAAGTAAGTTTTACTTATGCAATATGTTGTGTAAACATGTTGCGGGGAAGAATCTACACAAAATGTATTATTCGTACATACCAGCTTAACCCTTTCGCTGCCAATGCCAGATCTGTGATTACCTATGCAAACAGTTTGGGTCCAGATGAGACGCCGAGTAACTCGGCGTCTCATCAGGATCCAAACTGTTTGTTACTGTTACAATGTTTTGGAAACAAAAATGAAGAACATAAAAAATGAAGTTTTGTAGCAGACGACAAAGTTAGCAGACGACAGAACTTAGCAGCGAAAGGGTTAAATGCAATGTGTGTAACTTCAGTTACAGACATGTCAATTGTCAAGTTGAATTGAGATGTAAACAAGAGCTATGCAAATATAACAATAGAAAGCCATTCGTTTTGAATTTAATATTTTCTCCTGTTTAATACCGGCTTGAGAAACGTTCTATTCTACCAACGATTACAATTGGTGAAATATATTATAACAGGTACGCCCGGTACGTAAATGTTGTGATTCCAGATGCGTATATATTACCAGAAATCATTCTTAACTCTAATTTCCCTTCCCCGGATTGTACTGGTGGCCAAATTTTGAGGCTCTGAATCATGGCCAATATGCCTATCATTAGGAAATTGAATAAATGGTGTTGTATACTGCATACAATAAACAAACAGTAGACCATATTCATGGAAAATCTTCTTTGATATATTTGTCTATTTATGGACAGCAAAAATGAATATTACGTAAGACGTATTTAATCATAGATTCCCATGACACGTAAATTTGGTGTAACTCTATCGCTACTATTGGCGAATTTGTGATTAACTATGCAAACTACTTTGAATCCAGCTGAGACGGCGAGTTACTCAATAGAGCAAACTAGTCTCTGTCAAGGCATGGTAAAAGGCACAATTCAACACCGTCTTGACAGTTTGAAGGACGTGTGTTTTATTGATTGCAAGCTGCAACAGGCGTATGCTTTACTAACAACTCTTCAGTAGTGCCCTTTAGATGATAACATTTGGGGAACATGATCCAAGTTTTTGATATTACAGTTCGAAACGAAGCGACACAGAAATGAGTAGGAATCAGAAAGACAATGACTAATGTTCTCTTTTTCCCCAAACAAATAAATTTAGTTGACCGAAACAAAACGCTAAACAGAAAACTATATATCAACGGTAAAAGTATGCAATGGCTGTCTAAATATTGCTCAGTGGGTTTCATCAATAGTGGAACGGAAGGTGAAACTACGTTTCAACTTGTTGGATTCCATTTGTAATGAATGTAATTGAATGGGGGTGTTTTAATATTGAGATAACTGGTTCCATGTTCCTGTTTCAAGGTCAACGGAATTTGGAATGTAATTGTATTATCGTGAACGAGTACGAACAAAACCCTAGTCACATTCTTAAGTTTATAGGTAAACAAAATGTATACCCTTTTTCAGTATAAGGAATGTACATGTATACGAAATCCAGTAATACATTCAACTGCGTGTGTTTTGTATTTGGTGTGTTCTGTATGACTACTAGCATTTTCTGCTTTAGGGCAATATGTTTACAACAGAAAACTTCAAAAATATATGTAACTTGTCATTCTGGTTAATAACTGTAATGCTTGTACAAAATAAATCATATATGGACTCTTCTACTTCTGCTATTGAAACGTCAAAGAACCCATCAATATTGTATCAAACGGAACTCTTAAAGTTGGACAGTCTACAGTCAGGTCCAAACTAAGATATACCAACTAAGATGCGCTGTGAGATAAGTTAAATATATATCTGACAAATTCACGGCCAAAAAGCTATTTAATTTTACAGCCAATCGGCAGTATGGTTTAATAGTCGCCAGCGAAAAATTAGACTACTGTTGCACCAGACTTCTTTGTACCCTGTGTCCCATTTTGACAACATAGCTGTTGCCTGACAAAACCTCAATCATAATTCAATAGGATTTATCAGGAAATAATATTTGACCTGTTATCATTTGGTACATTTGCAAACAGAATCGTCTCTTGTAGGAGTCGTATAATCGGTGTCTATTCTGTTTGCTTATGAGATAACAAAAATATATTTCTACAATTCTAACCATGACAGATATCTGCTTATAATGATACTATGAATAAAAAACTGGTTCATATTCATGAAGTAATTATTTGTGAAATGAATATTTATGACGTACATAATTAAGGTCTACGACTGCCACAGTATTAGGCTATAACAGCTACGTCAACTGTAGTCATATGGCAGAATATGTAGATCTCATGAGTTCTTCATTTTGTCCTAAACATAATTTGGCATATGGCGACGTACTAGTTATAATGTAGGTAAACAAAAAGTAAATGCATGAGTCATGCAGGAAACGAAACATCGCATACAAAACACACAGTCGCCCGACCAGCACCATGAAAAACAACAAAAAGAAACAACAACCCCAAAACAGTAAATATATAGGCCTATCAAAAACCAAATAGATATTTTGAACTGAAATTGTTATGAAGTAAGGTTTTGAAGGCAACATACAGTTCTTGCAAACATAGACTTCCCTATCCAAACACATCTTGATGATACGTTAAATAAGATGTATACACTGATAATGGCCATGTGAGAAAGGATTAACGCTATTGAAACAATTTCGACGTGGTTAGATAGTTGCAAATGTAGAACTAGACTAATGAGCTTATATGCGTTTTTGGTTCCAGCAAGTTTTATTTTAAGAGGAGGCATGATTAAACCTTTGGATATAGAAATCAGAGTATTGTGCAAACCAAGATCAAATGTGCCCTAACGGAGCCACTAGAAGATCCCTCTGATAAAGGTCGGCAATATTTGCTATTCAATATGTTCTAGCAATCTTAAAATAAATTCCTACTAAATGGATTCTACCATTACACCATGATGGACCATTGTACTTTGAATAATCAGCATTCAAAAGGACAATGGCATTCCTCCTGATCGATTTAAGCTACAGAAAATAGACATAATTAATAAATGCAGTCGTGACATTTTGCCAAAAATTACACATTTACAGATGCATTTTAGAATATACAGGGCTTTTCTGCATAACGTTCACACTGCATTAAGCAGCCACTTGCCTAAAATTATCTAATTTCTTCTCTACTAGAACCTAGTTTAGAGGGGTTTACTGTACTGTTGTTTCGTTTCGGCAATGAAATTTGACCACAGACAAAGGACTCCTTGAACACTAATGTATCCAAATTTGAAATATGTTTTGGAAGAAATCGTTCATACACAACCAACAAACTACACCTATTGTATATCTGAACGTTCAAACGTTATCAAGAAGTTCTCTTCTTTTATACGGGTTTGCATGTTTAACTGACCAGAGCACAGAGTGCTCAGGGTGAGTTTTAATGATCGCATGAAAAATCACAACCTTATCACAGTTGACATACTTTGAATACTGGAAGCGAGTGTTTTGCATTTGCAAACAGTGTAGGCCCAGATCAGAGGGCTCACACAGAAAGGAGAAAATGAGGTAAACATTTAAACACAGGGCAAGTGTCATTTGTTAAACGCTTTCTTTTGTTTATTACACATATAAAGTATTTTCCTGCTGTTTACAAATGCTAGTCAGGTCGTTGATAGCGGGATAAGGGTTAGTGCATGTACTGGCTTAACGTTTCCTAAACGTTATCTTACCGACAACTATCATAGATTCACCACAATCCAGTATCTGACAGACATATTTGTCGCAAAATAACACAAAACTAGAAAGCAATTATATTTTGTCGCGACAGTGGTTTAAATTGTCTTACCAATGACAGGGTTGAGACCAAGACTCTAGCAACAGCATTAGCTAACCTTTATACGCATTTATGAAAACATATTTTTCTTCAATTTTGTAAGTTCCCACCATCCGCTGCCTGACTCGCACTAGTAGGCAGTGTGTACTCATGACTGGTTCCTCGGCGTTTCACCTGTCTGCCTTTCGGTCACTATTTTCTGTAAGGCTCCGTCAAATCGAAAGTAGTCAAAAATGTATTAGATACACATTTGAGCAGACAGATTTCATTCAAAACTGGTAAGGGTTAAAATTCATATACAAGAATACATCCATTCTTTAACAATTAGAGCAAAACTATACAATGCGCTGAACTCTTTATTATAAATGATTGCAACATGGATACGTATTAAATTAATTGTTATAAATGCATATTTATATAAAATTGTTTTAGTATATTTGGAAACAGTAGGGTTATATTCATTATATTTCTACAAGCAAACAGATTAGACCCTGGTCTAATGGCTCTTACAGGCACCACCTGATCTAGGTTTACTTTGTTTGTAAAGGCGTGAAAAGCCGTAAATATGAAGGGACGCGTTAAGAGTTAAATGGTTTCGTCTACATTAATCATACTATCATAAACCCGTTGAATGCTGACTCTTCAAAATGAAATTGTCCCTTATTGTACAGCAATCGAATCCATTTTGTATGACATGGTATAATTGACGAAATGCCAAACGGTTTAGATCCTGACAAAGGGTTTCTGTGTGAGCCCTCTGATCTGGGCCTACACTGTTTGCAAATGCAAAACACTCGCTTCCAGTATTCAAAGTGTTAAACTACATTGTTTAGTGATTATTTTAACTGTGATAAGATTATGATATTTGATACCATAACTAAACTTTAGTATGCTCTGGATTATAAAGTATGCAATTATCATTGCAGATACACACAAATAACTTGACGTCTTAAGAAGATCCAATCAGTTCGACAATTTAATTGCATTTTTGTAGAGAAATCAAATAAGTATGTACAGTCAACCCCCTCTAAATCTGACGTTTAGTCACGAAAAAAGTTCAGCTTTTTAAGCAGGTAGCTGCCTAATGCAGAGTAAAAGTCGAGCAGAACTCCTTTTGGAAATGTTTGTATGGCTCTCGCCCTGCACATGATATAAAAACCGTCATGGATACTTTTTTGAAAATCAGGTTTAGAGAGAAGCTTAATAGAAAGTTTGCTAACGAAATGTATGATTATTTATGCAAACATATGAGTATGCCAAAGGTCAAACGTGATAAAGTTTGCATTTACGACGAAAATAATTTCCTGGTATACCTACTGTATATTCCGGAACAAAATAGTTATAATGAAATATGCAAGGTGGAATATTGTAGCCATTTTAGAAACTAAAACAACAGATCTATCAAATTCAATTAGCAAACACAACAGATCCTGTAAGACCCGTCTGGTCTGGGTCTACTATGTTTGCAAAAGGTTGGAAAGGCGTGTGTATGAAGAAAAATGTTAAACATGGCTTTATAAGTTTCTAAAGTTTATAACGTTATTTCTTAGTGACAATCGACACCGTATATCGGTGTTATTCATATAATGGTTTGCATTTAGTTCAGAATAGGAATGCTTTTTAGCCAACCTATTAATCTAACAGTTGACCCAATAGTCATGTACAGTGGCAACTGAGTTCAGGATAGGAATGACTGTCAGCCAACCTATTAAGCTAACTGTTGACCCAATAGTCATATAAATTGAATGATTTTCAGTCAGCCCATTTATTCTAATTTGTGATATTGATGAGCATGGCTTTCAGTCAACTTGTCTGTATCAAAGTTGTTTATACAGTTCATGCGGTTCCTTGCGGTTAGTGATTTCATATCTATTGTATATCTTTTGCGTATCTTTCATTGACCGGATATACAAGCATGTGGTTCCGTCCGGTTAGTGATATCATATGTATTGTATATCTATTGTATATCTTTCATTGACTGGATAGAAAACCATGCGGTTCGTTCCGATAAGTGATTTCATCAATGTGAAGCGCTTTTGAACTTACATATCCAGTGTGAAATGAGCGCTATATAAATGTGGTATAATAATAATAATAATAATAATAATAATAATAATAATAATAATAATTTAAGATATATCACGAGTTTCAAAGATGGTGATTACAGCAACTATAAATGACTCTGTCATTATATATGCCAAAGCAGAATTAACCCTTACCCAGCTATACACGACCTGAATTTGTAAATGGCTTTGCTCCGAATGAGACGGCGTATTACTCGGTCTCTTATCAGGATCCAAACTGTTTCATCCTATCTCAGTAGTTTTTGAAAAGCTTGCTCTAATCTGAAGAATCCAAAATTGCACAAAATCCAGATTTAAAAATATAATATTGTTTTCACATCGGGGTAAGAGTTAAATTAAACAAATAAAGAATGTAAAGAATGAAATATCACCCGCTTCTGGAAGACATAAGTACGCTTAATGGGTATTTACTGACACTAATGCACAGCATCACAGATAGATAGAACACTAACAGAGCAGCTATAGTGAAGCATTTACAATGTCTTACTTTCTTTAAAATGATATACTAGCATCTTAATATTCTCTCATTGACCATTGGTTTTTTCTGCTTACTAGGACAAAAATGGCACTTACATATGTGTAAATCGTGTAGACCTGGGTTCATCACCACGTTGAAAAGCAAGCTCAGAATGGATTCTTCACTGTTTAAAACTAATGACGGAAATGCAGTCCAATTTGGATTAAATATTTTGGTAAAATGAAGAATTGAGCTGAATAAATGAGCTGAGCTTACAATTGTTTGCAAATAACTAAACCTATTGTATAAAAACCCTTATTTTGAAAAAAAGAACTGCTAATACGTCATGTATTTGCAAGCCACATGTATGAGTATAAACATATAGTTTAGTATGTTTTATTCGTCAAATTCCTTAAACAGTACAGGGACAGACAAAACTATTTCACCAACGTGGTGTTAAATTGACATTTATATTTTCCTTAAGTAAATTATTACTCTAATCTGTAAATTTCAACCGCGTCTTTGAAACCTGATGGAATGTTTAAGGATATACTACTAATTTCCTAAGGTATAAAGTGACTAATAAACTAATCATTTACATGATATATAACCAGTCTTCATGATTTTCTCTCAGACAATGTTTATTGTGCTGCGGTTATACCACAGCACAGAGTATGTAATGGTTTGGTATGACCTTCTTTTATGGCACCGGAGTAACAGTTTACCTTCTGCTTGGAATAGCGCATTTGTTATGAACGAAATCAAAACCGAAAAACCCTTCAAAACATGCACGCGAACATTCGGCATGTCAAGTGAAGCCACGTGCACAAAACTGCGAAATGAATCATTTCGGATCCAACCCGTTTCGGGCTTAGTCGTTTCGGCCATTATAAAATAATAGTCCATTTTACGCAAAATTTAGTCCACAACTGATTTGCATTCAAAGGTACTGTACATGCATATAAATAAGGGTGAAACGGTATGTTACGGTACACATGTACCGCGGCTTTTTCACTTACAGTTCGGTTTTCGGTATTAATTTCCACGTTACGGTACGTACCGAAAATTTCGTAATGTCTAGGGACGAATCTATAAATAATATCCAATTAGATTGCGCGTTAAGTATATTACTCATAGTTTACATACATGGCTTCTCCGGAGCGAAACGAAAGTGCATCTTTCAGTTTGAAACTGTTCCCAAATTGAAGGATGCACCGACAAGCTACAGGTCGAAAGTTTGGAAGTTTTTTGGCTTTCAGGAAGGCCAGTCTGAGAGCAGAATGGCAAAATGTAAGCGTTGTTTCGCGGACGTGCCGTATAAAGCAATGATCACAAACTGACTGTTGTAGAAATTACTGATGATAGACAAGTGAATTATTATTATTAATTTTTATTGTGCTGGGTATTATTTTATAATAGACTTAAACTCTGCTCTGAGATTTTCAACCATAGTCCATTGAAAACTGTGTGGACCCAGATAAGCTGTCTGGTTAAAATGTAATACGAATGTGACAGCTGCTGTGTGTTTGCAATGCACTTTGGTGAGGCTCAATTTCAATTATCTTCCTACATGTCGCAGTGTTTACACTTGTATAATATTTATAGACAAACAGTGCAGTCCAAGATTAGAAAACTTCTATCAGTGATATCTAATCATATCTACATGGTTTGCAATGCTTTGTTTACATGTTTCCAGCTCACTGTTGGTTATTTTAAAGTTCCAGTTGAAGAGATTATTAGATGGTGATATTTTCCATAGAAGGAGATTTGTATTTTAAAAACTATAAATCAATAGTCTATAACATGTTGTTCAGTATTACATTATTTTAAGTGTATTTCCCTTAAATACTTGATTGTTTATAATTTTAAGAGATTAATCATCATCACTGCTAGCTGTGGCAGTTACTGATTCTAGTCAAAAAGAAGCTCATTTAAAAGGTGTTTTAGGTAAGCTTCAACATTATGTTTACAAGATAAAAAGTTGTGTACCGAAAATATACCGAACCGTGGCTCATGTACCGTGTACCGAACCGAACCGTGGGGGTAGTGTACCGTTTCACCATTACATATAAACTGATATGAAAGTACTAATATACGCATAATTAAATCCAACAGATATATGTTTTTGATTAGATGAAGAAATAAGCTTTCAACACCAGTATATGCCGTATTATAAGAGTCAAGTATGGAAAATGATGTAAGTATATCTTGTTTAATTTGAATTAAAGAATTGTGGAAATTGTAAAGTCAAGGCATGGACATAAAAACAATCATGGTTCTGTTTGAAATTGGAACTTTACTGTGATAAGAAACAAATAGGAAAACACACTTATCAATCAATAAATATACCGAACAAATATGAATGAGGAAACACACTTATCAATCAATAAATATACCGAACAAATATGAATGAGGAAACATACTTATCAAGCAAGAAATATACAGAGAAAACAGAAAAGGAACAAATAGCAATGATTGAGCTATATAGCGACCTAATGAAATACATCTGTTTTTATTGTATAAAATCATAAGCAAACAGAGCAGATCCTGACCAGACTGATCCTGCAGGAATGTTTAATCATGATATATTCTGTTAAAATACATATGTACATATATAAATATATGTATAGTAAAATATATCAAGGTATATCAGGACCATTATTATAACGCAAAGTAAAATCCTCGATTTTGATTGGTCAGTTAGCCATGTATAAAAGCCGTGTATCCCTCTAAAGTCTGTTGTATATACGGAGTCATGAGCAACAATGGAATTTCCCCCGCCGAGGACCTCGCTTCCTTGATATAACAAAATAAAAATGGCCGACCAGCTTCACTTCGTCGATTCGATTCATACAACCGCTCTCAAACGAAATAACAAGAGTTTGGGGCGGAAAAAAGTTATCCATTTAGAAACATTTTTGTTATAGTTGTTGTATAACAATGTAAATGAACCCTATATGTGGCGAAGGTCTTATTCTGCTTTGATGCTGCATATGTTGTCAAAGTGCTTTGCACGTACCGATTAGCCCCCAAACCCCGCTTTTACAAAGATAATCCACACCCAATTCGATTCAGATTTTATTTATGTACATGCACAGTACACGTACCTGTAAATTGCAGTATAGCCGCTCCTTCCAACGCCCATTGTTTGAATATTATAAAACCGTCATTTTGACGTCATTCAAATGACGTCGGAATTGCGCCAAAATTCCCTCAATTAAGTTAAATAGTGTCTGCTTTAAAACCGCTGATCTGCTGAAAGTTTTACTAACGTCTGATTCTTTCAATCCCTTGATAAACTAATGCACTTGGAAGATCCCTTTCTATCCACAAATATAATGAACTGGTTATTATACACGATGAACTAGGGTTGCAGAGTGATATATAACAGCCCTTACCTTACAGTAAGAGGCCCCTGAGGGGAAGCAAAACGACGCCTACATTAACAACGCTAATTAACTGCTACAAATATTAAACTTTGCAGTATAATAAAATCGTTATACAGATCATAGGCGGGGTATCTGACTTTTTATTTCCTGCTGAGGAAAATACATGTAGCCCTCGCCTAACGGCTCGGGCAACATGATTTTTCTCAGCAGGAAACAAAAAGTCAGATACCCCGCCAATGATCTGTATAACTAATATTGTCTGAAAACAATATATTGCATCAGTTAAAATCTGCGTGTGCGTGCATATAATACTATATGCTCCCAAATCGCAATGAAGTATTTGGGTATTCAGGTACCGATACCTTCAGTAAAGTAGGTCTGAACTTCATTAAATATTATTCATTAATACAGTAATTAACCGTTATTCCATTTTGAGCTGTACATTACATTTTAGTAAGAGGCGCTACAATAACGGCAAAGAGTCTATTCAAACACAACGATTTACGTGCAATTAATTTTGAAATTATGTGCAAAATACTGATGTTTGTTCCCACGGTTTTAACGTTCCTTACCCCCTCCAGCTAGTTGAGGGGTGATATACTGCATTATTATACTGTAAAGTAAAGTCCTCGATTCTGATTGGTCAATTAGCCATGTATAAAGAGTCGTGTATCCCTAAAAAATCTGATGTATATACGGAATCCTCAGCAACAATGGAAATTCCCCCTTCGAGGGCATCGCTTCATTGCTACAACAAAAAAGGCCGACCGGCTTCACTTCGTCGATTCGATCCGAACATCCGCTCTCAAACGCTCCCATAGAATGGGATGGAACAAAGTTATCCATTGAGAAACACTTTTTGTTATACGTGTTGTATAACTATGTTAATGAACCCGATACGTGACGAAGGTCTTATTCTGCTCTGATGCTGCAAATGTTGTCAAAGTGCAGTATAGCCTCTCAGAGTTTCCAACGCCCATTTGTTTGAATATCATAAAAACAGTCATATTGACGTCATCCAAATGACGTCGGAATTGCGCCATTCCCTCAATTAAGTTCTCATGCTGAAAAAAGTGTTAATGAACCCGATACGTGACGAAGGTCTTATTCTGCTCTGATGCTGCAAATGTTGTCAAAGTGCAGTATAGCCTGAAAAAAGTGTCTGCTTAATTTCTTCTCTGCTGAACTAACGTCTGATTCTCTCAATCTCTCAAATGAAAAGGCTAATGCACTTGAAAGATCCCTTTCTATCCATTTATGTAATAAACAGGTTATTGCACGGTGAACTAAGGTCGCAGAGGAATATAAGCCCTTACCTTACAGTATGAGGTCTTTGAGTGGAAGCAAAACGACGCCTAAATTAACACCGCTAATTAGCTGCTGCAAATATTAAACTTTGCAGTATAATGAAATCATTGGACGGGGTATCTGACTTTTTATTCCCTGCTGAGGAAAATACATGATTGTCCTCAACAGGGAATAAAAAGTCAGATACCCCGCCAATGATCTATATAACTAATAATCACTCTATCTGATGATCAGTCTGTCTGTCCGTTCAACGGTCTGTCAGGTTTTGTCTGTCCGGAGCATTACACGGTCATCTTTGAATGAATTTTTCTCAAGCTTTATATATACGTCTTTGTCATCGTATGGTATTTTGTACCTGTGATTTTGGCCATGTTCACTTGATCAATAAATCAGAGCACGGAAGAATTAGTAATACCAAATGGACAATACTTATTAAATATCATATGAACCTGTAAGTATGTGATTTTGGTCAAGATATCTTGACCCTTGACCAATACGTTCATTAGGCCATTCGTTATGAGCCACTGATCAGCAGCTGCACTGTTAGCGAATTTGGAACAATAACTTTAAAATATCCGTAGTTCCTAGTACAATAATTCAAAATATCTGCATGGGAAATAAAAGTTACTTGGTTGTGAAAATATCAAATTATCAACTTGTTTCTATAGTCTCATTGGAGGTTTTTGAGCTGTTCACTTATGGCACAAAGTATTGTGTATTACACTGCTCTTTTGTTATCACTGCTTTGTAAACACATATGTCACTTGTACTTTCTTTGTGTAGATTAGATTGTTTCATTTGTTTAATTTTTACTTTTTCACCCAAAGATACATTTAAATATCTTTGTAGAGTAAACTCAGATCTGAAAGATCCTACAGAAGCTGTTTCATTTTCGTCTGCTACATTAAAGATAATTATATTAAAATACTGTTCACCTCCGTTTACATTTCTACTGTCAGTGAAAATTAGTATTTTTCTATTTTTCTCAATGATTTATTCAATGAAATAGTCACCAAAATAAACATCTGTACAGATAAACGGTGAAAAGGTTAATCATTCTTGATCATTGATCATGCTGTAATGAGGAACATTAGTTGTTTATTTAGGTATAGGCCCTTATTTCGTTTCACACAATTAAGTTCATCCATATGATTTATTTATTATACCAATGTTAACTTTTATTGATAATTCATACCTCATTCAAATAAAATACATGGGCGATCCACTTTGTACCTTGTGTAAAAAGTAATCAAGAAACGATTGAACATCTGTTTTGGCACTGCCTAATTACCTGCCTAATACAAAATAAGTTTGATCTACACCATTTCAGATTCAAGATTCAAAACACTTTATTAGTAACGTAAACATTGACATGTTTCTTGTTACATGATACAATTAATTGTATAAGAAATTATATATGTGACAGCAATGTAATCTAAATGTTACAAATATACCTGCAAATATAAAGATCTAAGTATAATCAAAGAGAAATATATTTCTAAATCTTGAGGCTGGACATAACTGTATATATGGAGGAGGAATAGTATAAATTAAACGTATAAACATCAAAAGCAAGAGGGGAAGAAATAAAATACAAGACAAAAAATAAATAAAAAAGAGACAGAAAAGAAAAATGAAAGTGAAAGAAAGAAATATAGAAAGAAAAAAGAAAAAGAAAGATAGATAGGAAAACATCTCTGTGGAATGGTTATGCACAAAACAGTGTGAAACATGCTAAGGATGTTGCCAAATTGTTCAATAACTTGATAGATGAAATCACTTAATACATGTTTTGTTGGTTGTTTCTTTTCTGTTTTTTTTTGTTTGTTTTGCATAACATGTTTACACTGTAAGGTATGTAATCATAATATCTACTGTACATTATTCCTGTTAACAACATTTTGGCGAATCATAAAAGCTTCACAAACATATTTACATAGGTTTTTCAACTGGAAAACATTACAAGTGCTCATTAATTCAACGAATTTCCAAACACTTGGCCTGTTTAAATAGTATTTCTTTATATACTGTTTACGGATATCATTATATGCGCTACATATAAAGGTAAAATGGTATTCATCTTCTATATCACCTGAATTACAAATAGTACAATATCTTTCATTACGGTTTATGTTATTAGTTCCATATCTACCAGTTTCTACTCTTAACTGGTGTGATGAAAGTCTTAATTTAGTAAATGGTATTCGGAATCTAGCGGATATTTTGTCAAGATATGGCTCAAATCCAACAGCAGTTTTAAAATGTTTAAATAAGTATAAAGAACTGTTACTTATTGATGTGAACCATAATTGGGTAAATTGGTCTAGCAACCTTTGTTTAAAAATAATATGAAAATATTTCAAATCTACCCTTTCAGGGTTATTCCATACATAGGCAAAACCTGTATCGTTTAGCAAAGCTCTGACTTTCGATGCCCAGTTTTGCTTTCCTATTCGCATATCAGCTAAAAGAGCTTGATATACATGATTAATAATAATATTATCGCTAGACAAAATCTTAGCCCAATATTTTATTATACGCGTGTATCTACATACGATATAGTGGATAACGGCCAAACTCTCCGTATATTGCTATAGTGCTCGTTGATTGCTTAACATGCAGTAGAGATTTACAAAACTTTAAATGAACACGTTCTATTTCTTTATTTTTACTAAAACCCCAAATTTCACAACTATAGTTTAATATAGAGGACACAAATGCATCAAATAGCTGACACTGAGTACTAGGTTTCAGAGGAAATTTTCGTATATTCACTAGCAGTGCGTTTAGAGAATTAAGTTTAGAAACTGTGTTATTTGGATACCCAAATACTTTAGATACAGGTTATGATCTTGTGCTCATATTCTTCAAGATATATATTTTTAATGCAGAAACCTGAAATTTCTTCCAACTAAGCACGGTGCTAAAATACATATCTTTCAAATACCATCCGCTTAGACAAACCGCCGTACAAAATAACAACGAATATATATTTAAAACAACATGGCAAAAGACAGAACATCTGTTTCAAACATATTAAAATACAGTGCGTCCTCTACAAAGATATCAAAAGATCAGTATACTGATACATGAAAGATGTAAACAATAAAAACATGATAGAATAAGCGGCCTGGTAGCTAAGTGGGTTTTTTGGGGATGTTGTTTTGGTTTGCCAAAATGATTAAAAGTATCATTAAAAAGTGAATCAAAAACTAGTACGTTGTGATGTTTGTTGTGCCTTAGGTCTAACACCAGCTTTACATTTACATGTATAACAAATCATTACAGAAACGTTGTTATCGTTATATTCGATATATGTACGATATCAATTCTTTGTACTGTTTGTAAATTTATGTTTTATATACCGGCTTGTAAGATGTAGAGGGGTGGTTCTCCGACCCTCACACATCATTTGGACGGGGAAAATAAATGGGGTCCCTCGCTACAGGGCCTAAGATGTGTAAAAGGGGGAAAATTACTTGATCGACATGTGCATCAAGAATAAAATAACAAAGGTTTTCAAATAAAAGGACCCATTTTTAAAAAAAGCTTATACTTTTATCAAGAGCAAACAACTAACTAATGTACCTCATTGCCATTTACTTACTATATTTAATTATGCTATTAACAACGTAAGTGTTCCTTTTCTACTGTATGCTATTTAGAAGCTTGTTTAAAATAAAGATAACTAATCAGTAACTCTGTTGTTCCTTTTCTATACCCGACTTTTGCTCTTCGTATTACTTCATAGAATAGTAAATTCATATCAGCATCAGAAGACGTTTCGTATACTAGTATACTCGAAATAAAATTGTATTTTACCAGTGTCTCAAGTGTTTAAAACTACTTTGCTTTCAATTCTCACGAAAGAAATACTATACACTTCACTCAAAAAATCATTTAATACTTATTAAGCAAATAATTATGTTTACAGAATGGTAAGCTTTATGTTGCGACAACATAAACGAACGCAGTTAATTAAAGACCAGTGTGTCTACAAAATTCATCTATTATCTGCATAACATCAAGTTGTTTCTGTATATGTTTTTCTCTGTTTCTAATGTGTTATGAATAGCCTACTTCAGTCTACTAAATGTGACTGCAAGGCAAAACCATGGTGTATTGTCAGAATTCATCAACTGAATGATTGTTATTTTATTCATAAATGGTGTATAATTGTATTGAGTTTAACTCGGCCAAGTGTGACGCCAGGTGAATAGTTACAAAATGAACGTGATAGATAATTTAATACGACGTTATTTCCAGACTACTTCGTTTCAGTGACATTGGTAATAACAGGTTATGATGTGCCTACCATACTGCCGGGTCTATAGATCTAGAGTAAGGGAAATTATTCTGAATAATAGTATGACCACTTGAAATACATTCGTTAAGACCATTCGTTATACTATTGTTGTTTGATAGCATTATGCACTTGCTGGTTACATAAGGAAGCATATGGAAACCAAAAGTAGGCAAATGGTTCATTGAGTATAATTGTAAAATAAGCCCAATCTAAAGGCATATATATACATATGTTTAATATAATTATAATATAACGTTGGCATTCACGATTCTGTTTCAGCGTATTTCAAAATTACCTTGCTGCTATGAAACATTCAAGACGTCACCATCACTCGAGCATAGAGCAATCAAATAAACGATTAAGTGGTACATGCTAATAATGTATATTGTTTCCACTTCTAAAGCTCACTGTCTCGAACAAGAAAATATACCGATGCATATAAGCTTGATTGCTGTCTGGTAATACTTATTTCATTTCGTACGGTTCATAACAGAGAAACAGTTCTAATACTTTTTTTATCCGCTGGAGAACAGTTTAACTGATATGGGGAAACAGCTGCAAGACTGATCACGTTAAGACCGACCGCGTCAACCGCGTCAAGACCGATCGAATCAATCACCACAAGACTAATCGCTTTAACAGCATTAAGACCGACCGCATCAACAGTGTCAACACCGACCGCATCAACCGCAATGAGACCGACCACATCAACTGCGTCAACACCGACTGCGTCTACCACGTCAAGACTACCAATATCAGCCGTGCCATGACCAACCGTCCCAAGACGATTACAACTTGCTTCTTTTCCTCAATATCAGGATATTATTAAAGACAATATGAGCAATTATTGTAAATATAAAACTAATGTGTCTGCACAATATATTTATTATGCATATAGCATCAGTTTTATTTCTATATAATATGTGTTTCTGTACTCTTGATATATTATGAATAACATACAGTCTACGAAATGTGGTTACAAGGCAAACTTGCGGTAGACTGTCGGAATTTATCAAAGGAATGATTGTTAGTGTATGCATAAATAATTTATAATTGTCTGGCACTTAACGTGGCCAAGTATGTCCATATTAATCAGGTGTATGCCACGTATACAGTTTCAAAAGGAATGTGGAAGATCATTTTACCACTAACCTACTGATAAAATACCACTGCTTAAAAGTCAGACCTGCCACACATTTTACTTACATTTGGGTCTTTAAAACTTTTGAGAAACTACTGTCCGAGTGTCAAATACATAGGATCCTGTTGGGACGTCATGTAATCCGGCATGTCATCTGGATCCAAGCAGTTTGCAAATACCAGACAGGCAAATGATTAATACAGTGTTATAGCCAGAGTTATTCGCTTCAAGACTAATAATGTCACATGGTGTTAACAATTTATGGCGTTCTTGTCTTACAATCAAGAAATCAGATGTTCAATATTTGATCGATGCTTGCTTATACGAATTAGCGTAACAAAACACGGAACTCATATGATATTAGTAAGGACAGTTACCAGGTATGCTTCATTAGTTTCCTGAAAGTACAACGCAAAATGATTTTCCTCGAATCCCCGAAAATTTGTTATTCAAAGAAGTACGTGTATGAGTCATGCAGGAAACATCGCATACAAAACACACAACCGACGACAAACAGTAAATGTACATGCATATTAAAGACACAAAGAGACGCATATATTCATATTTCAAGACATAACAAACAAACAATAGGGGAAGGTGGAAGAACCGCCTTGAAACGGTCAGAGACAAATGTCACTGGGGGCTTAAACCGGTTCAGGGGCGAATACAGTTGTAACGTGCAAGTAAAACGAAAACATATTTAAGTGAAACAACTGTATTACACGGGGCATTTGAATGAACCGATGACTCATAGATACGCCTTTTCACGCATATACAGCAGGTTCAGCCTGATCAGGATATGCCATGTCTGCAGAAAGAAATGATAGTAACTTCTGTTCGTATTGAAATATAAAAAGCAATTGTAGAGCAGATAATCATGTTTGAATCAATTCATATTTCAAGACTGTTTCCATTGTTTAACTCTGTACTTCGTAAACACGCCATTTTTCAAAGAGAGTAGACCCATATTAGACAGGGTCTGCACTGTCTTTTTATGAAATAGTATAGATAAGATTCTATAGTTTAACTATGTCACAAAAGCGCCCGTCTTCATGTGCCATTAAACACATATATTGTTTTGAAGATTCGTTCAGGAGACATCAACGGTTCGGAGATTGATGTTGCGTAACACGGTTAACATAAGTTGAACCTGCCTATAGCCACCACGTACTCAAATAGTACTGCCAAAATGTAATGTCATATGCAACGTACCATTTCTTTTTGAGCGCGGATAGTCTTTAAACTAGCCTCATAGGACCGCAGACGACGGGTATTATTCAAAGTTGTGTGTGTGTGTGTGTGTGTGTGTGTGTGTGTGTGTGTGTGTGTGTGTGTGTGTGTGTGTGTGTGTGTGTGTGTGTGTGTGTGTGTGTGTGTGTGTGTGTGTGTGTGTGTGTGTGTGTGTGTGTGTGTGTGTGTGTGTGTGTGTGTGTGTGTGTGTGTGTGTGTGTGTGTGTGTGTGTGTGTGTGTGTGTGTGTGTGTGTGTGTGTGTGTGTGTGTGTGTGTGTGTGTGTGTGTGTGTGTGTGTGTGTGTGTGTGTGTGTGTGTGTGTGTGTGTGTGTGTGTGTGTGTGTGTGTGTGTGTGTGTGTGTGTGTGTGTGTGTGTGTGTGTGTGTGTGTGTGTGTGTGTGTGTGTGTGTGTGTGTGTGTGTGTGTGTGTGTGTGTGTGTGTGTGTGTGTGTGTGTGTGTGTGTGTGTGTGTGTGTGTGTGTGTGTGTGTGTGTGTGTGTGTGTGTGTGTGTGTGTGTGTGTGTGTGTGTGTGTGTGTGTGTGTGTGTGTGTGTGTGTGTGTGTGTGTGTGTGTGTGTGTGTGTGTGTGTGTGTGTGTGTGTGTGTGTGTGTGTGTGTGTGTGTGTGTGTGTGTGTGTGTGTGTGTGTGTGTGTGTGTGTGTGTGTGTGTGTGTGTGTGTGTGTGTGTGTGTGTGTGTGTGTGTGTGTGTGTGTGTGTGTGTGTGTGTGTGTGTGTGTGTGTGTGTGTGTGTGTGTGTGTGTGTGTGTGTGTGTGTGTGTGTGTGTGTGTGTGTGTGTGTGTGTGTGTGTGTGTGTGTGTGTGTGTGTGTGTGTGTGTGTGTGTGTGTGTGTGTGTGTGTGTGTGTGTGTGTGTGTGTGTGTGTGTGTGTGTGTGTGTGTGTGTGTGTGTGTGTGTGTGTGTGTGTGTGTGTGTGTGTGTGTGTGTGTGTGTGTGTGTGTGTGTGTGTGTGTGTGTGTGTGTGTGTCATGCTATCTATCGATGTTTTGGTGGTGGTTGCGTCTTGTATGTGACTTTGCCTACTTGACTTTACTACGTTTTTTAAAATATATTAGAAATGTATTAGAAAGGTGTTTTGGCAACATTCGTTTATATACAGGTTGATGTTTTATACACACACTACTAGTAGACTGTAGGAGTTGTCTGACAAGAGTCTGCTCCATTTGCGTATACATATCTTTATATGTGATTCTATATTATTTGACATAGCAGTCTATACATTTTATATAAGAAAGCATAAGAAAATTAGATTATATTCATAATGCGTAGTGTGTGCCATGAGTATACATCAAGAACGTAGTTTATATATCCATTAGTCTTAAGGTGCTGAGTATATATTGCTCATGGACAATATATTATTTCATATATCGAATCGAACCGAGTTCCTTCAAATGTTCAAAAAGGTTGGTTCCTGATGAGACCCGGTGTTTCATCGTTAAGTTACGCGCGTGTTGAACATATCCGCCATATATTCAACGACAAAAAATCCAAACACAAGAGTAATGCTGATACGGATATCGATAAAAACAGTACTGACCAATTGAAACAAAATATAGTCCACACATGTATAGCTCGAACAATTTGATCTGGACCCTCACCTTTATGCAGAATACATAATGAGAGAGATGACGCTGTATAAATAAAACTCCGCCGTTAAATCGTGAAGTCTATTCTCGCTGAAATTAACCCGAGCATATGTAAACCATACACGCACCAGTGTGCCCATGCATAGTTGCTTACCGAGACACGTGCCGAGGACAAACCCGTACACTGTTACGAATTTTTATTTATGCAAATTAAGTAGGTCAGGGTACAGGTCAAATTGTTCGAGCTATAACAGTATGTGGTGCATATAAATAAATCAGTTACACACTAGTATAAGTGGTATTTTTATATGCTGAACATCTGCTAATAACTGTACACATATTCCACATGAATAAGGCTACGCTATAAATACTCTAAATATTCGAACAACCAGGGTCTCCTCTCTACGCTGCATCATTTTAAGAAGCATCTGGTACAAACCCTGATCAAACTGCTCAATGATCCTTTAGGGGCCGTTTGGTCTGGGTTCGCACTATTTGCCTAAGGACATCTGCCCACATTCTTAGGGAAATAGGAACAGCTTCTATATCAACTTAGTTCTTGGTTGTAAATACAGATATCATTATGATTGTGAAATGTCTTTGTGGTCAGTTCACAGTCATATTTGGCAGTAACAAGACATGTGTTGAAATGTTCGTTTCGTAGGTAGTTATCTATGTCTATCATTAGGGTTTATATGCTCTCGTATTTGGAACTACAGTGGAACCCGTCCTAAGCATCGATTTATTTATTCAACACACGAGCCTTAAATCAGGTGATGATAATATAACTTATATCGATGTAAGTCTTGTCGTAGTAGATTGTAATATCTGAATAAAATTTGACGTGTGTTTATATTACTTTTTGTTTAAAAAATGCGTATATTTTTATACGTATCACATATTGATGCAGGCCATGTCGCAGTATATGCATGTGTTTACTGCTTTTCGCTTCATCAGAGTCTCCTCATCTCGTTATGACCAGAGTGGATGATCAAGAGAAATACCAGTACTTTAACAGGTACACATAATCCGTTGTCGTTTAGTTACAAAGTTCATTCAATATGAAATGGTAATATTTGCGAAAGAATTGTGAATGACAAATGGTAAGATGCTGATCAGAGGGTTTCTAGAAGCCCTCTGATCGGGATATACACTGTTTGCAAATTATATGTCCTCTCTCATCTCGTCATGGTCTGAGAGGATTGTCAAGTGAAATATCAGTAATTAAGACGTATACGTATTACAACAAGCTACTTAGTCGTTGTGATATAGAACTATATTACCTTGGAAATGTGTCGATAATTGATTTCGGTTTTTTTTCTTTTCCGTCATTTCGATGATCAAATAAAATATCGGTGAGTGCGTGTTTGTGTTTGTGTTTGTGTGTGTGTGTGTGTGTGTGTGTGTGTGTGTGTGTGTGTGTGTGTGTGTGTGTGTGTGTGTGTGTGTGTGTGTGTGTGTGTGTGTGTGTGTGTGTGTGTGTGTGTGTGTGTGTGTGTGTGTGTGTGTGTGTGTGTGTGTGTGTGTGTGTGTGTGTGTGTGTGTGTGTGTGTGTGTGTGTGTGTGTGTGTGTGTGTGTGTGTGTGTGTGTGTGTGTGTGTGTGTGTGTGTGTGTGTGTGTGTGTGTGTGTGTGTGTGTGTGTGTGTGTGTGTGTGTGTGTGTGTGTGTGTGTGTGTGTGTGTGTGTGTGTGTGTGTGTGTGTGTGTGTGTGTGTGTGTGTGTGTGTGTGTGTGTGTGTGTGTGTGTGTGTGTGTGTGTGTGTGTGTGTGTGTGTGTGTGTGTGTGTGTGTGTGTGTGTGTGTGTGTGTGTGTGTGTGTGTGTGTGTGTGCGTGCGTGCGTGCGTGCGTGCGTGCGTGCGTGCGTGCGTGCGTGCGTGCGTGCGTGCGTGCGTGCGTGCGTGCGTGCGTGCGTGCGTGCGTGCGTGCGTGCGTGCGTGCGTGCGTGCGTGTGTGTGTATATACCAATACTTTGCTATTTAAGGCTAATAGAAAAGGAAGGACGTGGGGGCGTTGGATACAGAGGTGTCTCTTTAACCATTTATTCTTTGGTTATAATTGAGAGAAATAAGCTATATTTGATAACCTATTAGCTTAATGTGTATAATGGTATATGAACAAGACACTTCTTACAATAACACAACCTATATAATCAGTTATATAATTCAGTAAGCAGACATAACATATCCTGATCAGGAAGATCCTGATGCGTATGCGTGAAAAGGCGTATCTATGAGTCACCGGTTCATCCACGTGCCCAGTGTAAACCAACACCCGGTTTCTCTTTCCGGACTCCCAGTCTCACTCTAGCCACATGTGTCTGAGTGTTAATTGGTAAGCGAGTACAGTCTGTAAGTGATATATTAGTAGTAACTAAGGAGTGGTCATTGCTACTCCGAGATAGGACAACACGAGATGTCGTTTGATGTTCTAGTGTCATATCTCCTCTCTCACAAAACGCAATCGTCTGGTTAGAGTTTACATCACACGTCAGCATAGCACCATTACTTTGGCTAGAACCACAGCACACAATGCATATTATCATCCAAAGAGTTTATTCAACACACCGAGTAATCTTGTTCTACATTATTTGTAAAGACAATAAAGTCTCTCTAATGCGACCACTCAAAAATACGTATAATTCTGGATTTTAAAACAGCTAGTGGCTTATTGCAAAATGTTCCTGTTGGAACTTTTTATAATTTTTTACCTTGTATTAGCAACCACCTGCTTCTAAATAATCCTATATAGTATAAATATCACATCCAGTTGTCAACTGTCGGGTTGACAGTTAGTGATGTCGCCCTCCATTCAATGTGGTATATATTTTATTATATAAAAAATCACGATCCATTTCATCAGCAAAACAGATTTTATCAATGGCAACAATAAACCATTCAAATTGAGCATTCCGCGTCTATCCATTAAACGTTTGATACTGACGGGGTCCTTTACATTGTCCAATCTCGACAGATCCTCCTCCGAAATAGCTGCAAAACGCGACATTTCTCATATTATTTGACAAAAACAAACTGTCTAAGTGAAGTTTGGTGATCAACTTGCAAGCGTCGTATTACGTGGATGACGTTACGCACATAATGTAAAAACGCTCACTGATATAGATGCAATGTTGCCTTCACGAGATAATGTTCCATGGAACGAATTGTTTGATGGCAGGTATATGGAGCAGTTGTATAGGAAGGCACGTGGGCTATAATAATAATAATAAAGTATGTGGTCGCTTGACGTTAACTGTACTGCACCATATTGTATTTTACGTATGACACTACCTAATAATTGTTTTATTTTTTTATCAGTCAGGCTTATGAATCAGAAGTGCTCACTACTAAACCAAATTAAGCTAAGATCTTTTTGCACTTTGCAACAAAAGAAATGTTGAATAGACATGTCATAATTATTTTCACTGCATAAACCAATCACTGTCAGACCTTGACAATGGTTATTCAAGGGAGGAGAACAAATAATATAATTTCCTTGCGCGATAAATAACTCAAGGAAATCGACATTTCACACTGGGGGGTAATGAAACTGACAATAATTTATATTGCACAGACAATTTCAGAAACACAAGTGAGAACAAATATTACCATGTCAGGTCAATACGGACTTAGAAAATATGTTACAAAATAACAGCATGGGACTAATGGACTTGGCAAGTTTTCGTGGAATATATATAGGACCGTGATTCATAGATTTCCTGTAACCTTCTACTCCATACATACACCTTTGCAAACAAAGTAGTCTCTGATCAGACGGCCCCTGTAGGAGCCGTTTGATCAGGGTCTGTTCGATCAAATTGACATAAATTTGATTCTACAGTTCTGCCATCGCAAAAATGTCCTATATTAATAGGCTAATTTAAATACTCATCTCAATAAAGACTCATCTATTTGTAATTAATATTCATGATGCCTTTATTTCTTTTTATGAATATCCATGGCGTAAAGGGTTAAAACAATGTATGTTTGTATTAGAGTTAAAGTCGTATAAAGCTTTTATCTGAATACAGTTGAACTTCGATAACTCGAACTTCAAGGGACCATACATATTAGTTCGAGATAACAGAAGTTCGAGTCATCCGGTTTCTGAAATGAACAATTTCTCAAGGACACAGCTTAATACAGATTTAAAGTAATGCTGAAAGCTCCTGTAGGAGCTTTCAGCAGCATTACTTTAGACCTGTATTAAGCTGTGACATGTGTTTCTAGATATCTGTAGGGATAAAGTTTAGTTATTAATTCTGTTTTGTAACTTTTGGAAGGACTGAACTTTTTGTTCGAGTTATCTCGAAGTTCGGGTTATCCGAGTTCGAGATATCGAAGTTCAACTGTATTTCAATATGTGCTGTTGTTACTCATTACACATGGCAATATGAGAGGCACGATAAAGCTACAGATCAGTATTGCCATGAATGCTTTTACAGATCAGACTTGGATATGTTAATCCTTCTCTTGCTGAATTTTAAAATCCATTTCTCCTTCTTAACCCATGCCCTGTTGTATAATTACATATGTCTTCACTGTGTACAAGTATTTCGCTGTGCAATCACTGCTGTGGAGTGCACTGGTTGAACAATCAACTTGTAAATAGTGCAGACCCTGATGAGACAGCTCCTGCAGGAGCTGTCTCATCTGGGTCTTCACTATTTTCAGGTAGGTATATTGCGTGAATAGCAAGCGAAGGGTTAACATTCACTAACTCAACCCTACAATGAATACAGATTTGGTATGCATGGCTAAATTGAATTTACCTTAATGTGTAATTTGATGTCTAAATGTTTCAGTATGACATCAACGGCGGGAAAAAATCCTTTCAAACACTTATTCAAACGAATGAATACAGATTTGAAAAACGTCTTCATGAATTTATAATGTCAATGTCACGAATATCGTGTTTTCAGTTCACGAATTTACGATGTCATTTTCGTTCACTGTCGCATGTGCAAATGCCTATGAAAACAGTCTAAGTCTATATAAAACGCCGAGTAACCCGGCGTCTCATCAGGATCCAAACTATTTGTATTTGTTACTGTTTTTTTAAACAAAAAATGACAAAAAATAAAAATGGAAAATTGTAGCAGACGACTAAGTTTGCAGACGACACAATTTGGCAGCGAAAGAGTTAATGCACGCCTACATAGATTTTACTTTTAAGTTTAATTTGATGTCTAAATGAGTCAGTATTACAACATCAAGCGGCGAAAAAAATCCTTTGAAGCAACATTTATGCTATTCATGGCCAATTATCATAAAAATCGTACTTTGTCGATTATGTGAAAATAAAATGTGAATATTCTTTATTTAACTGGAAAACTCCATGTTTTTAATTCCTATATGTCTGCTGGTACGACTGACGTTGCGTCATTGTTTTAGTCTAGAAACAGGCTGGTGATAAGATGATTGTATCTAGACAGCACTTGTATACTGCAGACAGTAAATTGGACTTGACAAGCATATGTCATGTTCGCTCCGAATCAGTTGAGATGCAGCAAAATACTATGACCGATTTGTTTATTTGTGGAAAGCAAACTTAGAAATTGCATCAGACGTATAGTCCGTAATAGATCGGCGTGACATGTTAATTTGGTTTAAGCATAATTGTGATACTAGATCAAAGCATCAATAATGTCTGAGCTATTTATAAGTAATTTCTGATTGATTGCTAGCTAATGCGGTCATCTTTATTAATGACTCTAATTCATCCGCGTGTGTTAATGTTTTATACAGAGCATTTGAAAACGTTACATTACAACTCGTTGAAGATGAAACATTATATGTGTGGATTAAAGTAAACACACGATAGTTTTCCTGTTGCTTATACATATATAGTAAATGACAAAGTAGTAAAGTCAAGCAGGAAAAGACACACACACACACAACGCCACCATCACCAAAACACCGACAGAAAGCAATTTATACAGCAATTTATACACATTCACAAACACACACACATACAGAAGAAAGCCACATACAAGACGCAGCCACCACCAACACATGCCTTCTATAGCGACCACTGGATGTATGTACATTTAGAACAGCAGGTGGTTGCTAAATGCAGGAACGAAATGCAATACGTTCCTATAACATTAGAAATACATGTTGTGTATTACTTTCGTCATACATTCGTCTTGCAGCTATTACTTAGAACAGCAGGATCTGTCTCAATCGGTCGTCAACAAGAGGTCTAATTATTGGTCTGTAAGGCCGGTGGTAACTTCATGCAGGTAATAAATGGCGCAAAAAGATCTTATAGGAGCTTTCTGCATGTTTTGTCCTGTAGAAATCAATAACATGCCTCTGGTCAAAATTACTCTAGATCCACATTTAAGCAGACGTATATGTTTTCAAAGCGGAGTAAGGGTAAATAACGTATTGGTTTATAAATAAAGACAGACGATTTTGGTAATTATAGCTTTTGGGCCAGCCCTATCATAACCAACTGTAACTAAAAACAAACATATCGGTGTGATCTGTGCTACGGTAATACTCCATAAAGCGAATATAATATTGTCCTTAACCCATTGTCTAATAAATACTCGTGTAAGAAATAATCAACTGATTTTGTTATGATTTTTAATCTATGTTTAACGATATATGAGCCTATGAGACGCCGAGAAATTCCGTGCTTACATGTTTCATGAAAGAAGACAATTAACCAATTTGCTCCCACGATCCCATATATGGGACGTAGGCAAATAGTGTAGACTCCGATCAGACGCCGCATCACGCTGTTGCTGATAGGAATTTCTAAATAAAACAAAACGAAATTGAAAATTTAGGCCTGGTATCCCTTAGAAAACAATTGGATTAATCCAATGTATAAACATGGAAGAATCCACTCGGAGCAAATGTGTTAACACATGAACATGTAGCAAAACGTCGCCTTTGTTCATATGCTATGACGTGGTAGCGAAAGCGCTAATGATTTGATCCTATCTTGCTAATAACAAAACACTGACAGACATCATCGGATATTTAGATTATACTGATACAGGATCATTACAATGCTAATAATTATATTTCTAGTTGGATAACGTTTTTTTTGCATTATATCTGTAAATCGAATGGCAAATACAATTATCGTTAACACAGCAGCGCTTTATTAACCTAACCCATGGCATGCCAATCATGAACTGACTCGCACTTGCAAACACCTTGGATCCAGATGAGACACCGAGCACCTCGGTGTCTCATCATGATCTAAGCTGTTTGACAGTCGGTCAACATTTTCTTAAACGCTTGTACGGATAACAAATTAGTAAAGTCGAGCTTGGTATGTTTTTCAGCACAATATGGGTTACCCATCTTGAATCTCTGTTGTTCTATGTCTTTAAACATTTCAGTGCGGTAAACGAGTCCCCAATGTTTTTCCAAACAGAGTAGATCCAGATGAAAGGGTCCCTGGAGGATCCCTCTCGTCCGGGTCTGCAATTGGTCATGTTACATGTTTCAGTAAAATATCCCTACGGTAAGCTTGACTTTCAAGAGTTTTGAAACATTCCATTTGATATGCCAGCGTTAAAAGGGCTAAGAAAACATTTGTACATAAATGTAATTTGTAAACCGTAGTAATGTAGAACGAATACTGGGATATATTAGTTTCTATTCAACAATTTATTATTGTTCGGATAATTTTATTTGACGAACATTTTAGCATTTTTGAATTGTCGCTCTGAGAAAGGTGACGCATGTTGGATGGGACAGTTTGATTGATGGGACAGTAGAGGTCATGCGAAAGTAAAAAGCAACCACAGAAGCGCCATTGAAGGACGTGTGCACATTAACACACATACCTACAACCTGTTCCTTTCGTGCTCACCACCGACAGCATATCTGTGCTATATGAACTCGTTCTATAATATAAGCTAGTGAACCGACATAGACATTTAAGTAATTAGACGCATTTTACTTAGTCCCTCGCCGTCCGACCATGAATGTAGCTATGAATTACAAAGTGTTTGTCATTAAGAAGCAACACTTCCACTCCAATAGTTAGTTATTTGTCTTCCAAATGCAAGCAAAATTAGTATGATTAACTGCATTTGTGAATCTGACTTGAGTGTCAATTAAAGAATAATTAAATAAGAAAGTTCAATGACGTTACATTTTCAGTTGAACAACTATTTAACTCATTTCAATTGTAAAAATGAAAACATTGTGTTTACAATCCAAGCTGTTCTTCGTGACACGTTTCATCGGGAGAGAAATTATGAAAGAAGAGACACGAGAAGAATAAACACGACTTCATTAGATAGTCGCAAGCGTCAAACTAGAACATTGAGTTATGTGGGATCTTTGTGTCCAGTAAATTTGATTTTGTATGCGGAGGCTTGATAAATGGCTAATCTTAATTTAACGGTAGAGTATTAGTCCTGCAACCCGCATATTTGGTAGCTAATTTAGCTATTCCGGGAACTAAAGCAATGGCATTTTGCCATAATAAACATTTAAAAACATCCACTATTACAATGCATGATACAAAGACAGAAACTCTTTTAAACTTGCGGATTATTCTAGACCATATGTCATTTTATTACAAATCAACCAGTTTGCTTTATTTAGAAATTGGACTGATAAAACACGGGTAAATGGACATCAGTTCGTGATCACAATTTAGCTGTCTCACTAAACTAACTTTAGTCCGTGTACTAAATTCGATTGTTTAACGCTATTTCTTTTGTTCCGGTTTAACCCATGCATTTCATGCATTTGCAAACAGTGAAGACCCAGATCAGGCGGCTTCTATAGTTATATGTTATAAGGATATAGGCTATAAGATGATAAAGTTACAGGTTATAAGGTTTTAAAGTTATATGTTATAAGGTTATAAAGGTACAGGTTATAAAGTTATGAAATTAAAGGTTATAAAGTTACAAGTTAGAAGTTTATAAAAGTACAGGTTATATGGTCATAAAGTTACCGATGACAACGGCATAGGGACAACGGTTATTTAACTGCCAATACATATTCTGAAAGTATTTAGAAGGAGCTAGACATACATTGTCTATGCTACTGGTGGACATTATTATATAGGCCTCCTGGTACTCTTAAAATTAACACAAGCATAGTAATGGACCCACTAATTACGACAATGTTTCCATACAGAAAGCTCTTGTGTATCTGGTTTTGCCTTGGCGCAAGTAAATCATTACACTTTAACATTGATCATTTAACGTGCCTTTTTGATGTTTGTTTTACAAGACAATGTTCTTGCAAAAACACTGGTATCGAATTAACTCGGTTCAGCTTGAGGTATATATCACGTCTAGTAAAAGCATAGGTACAGTAAAACCTCAGCAAACCAAACCTGTAGTAAAGACGAACTGATGCCATTTAACGAAAGTGGCTGATTAATGCAGAACGAAAGACATTCGGAAATTCTTACAGTGTGCATTAAGTTCCGACGTCTCCTAGGTTTCGATGATGGTTCTTGTTTCGGTGTTCGATTAAGCGTAAGCGAGGGTTTACTGTATCTTAACACTTTGAATACTGAATACTCAAAGTTGGTTTGTTCATTAGTGTTTAACTATAATAGAGTATACATGTATTTAGAATGAGGGGACTGAAAAAATATAGAGGAATTCGAATGACAGAAGGTACAGATACTGATCAGATGAATACTCTAGGAGCCCCTCCCCTGATCTGGGTCTGCTCTGTTGGCAACTATTAGTACATACGTGTCCCACTGTCAAAGGGTTACAGTAAAACCTATCTATAACAGCCACTAAATTGTGTTAATTAGTTGCTTTTAGGCTGGTGGCTGCTTAAAGCAAGATGAAAGTAAAACAGGACGCTCCTATAGGAGCGTTCTGTTTTACTTTCATGTTGCTTTAAACAGCCACCTGCCTTTAACGCAAAATATTTGATGTGATTTAGTGGCCGTTATTGAGAGGTTTTACTGTAATATGTTTCAGAGTAGAAGGTGAAACTATTGTATGTAATACATGTAATTGACAATTGCGAGATAAGTACTACACCAACGCAAAGTTAGGAATAGAATATTTTATTACTAAATTTCAATTATGTGAAAACTTCTCACAAGATGGTACTTGTAGGAATGCAGCATATACTTGCAACGACTTATATATACAATGATAGATACTGACAAATTAAATATGTCACCCATGGATTGTCGCTACGGAGATTTAACTATCTTGACAAATTACATAAGTGATGACTAGTGTAGAAATACAGTATATATCTGCATCAAGTTGAATATAAAGATTAAACCTGATAATTTAGAGTTTAATTGCACTAAACTGATATGTTAGATTATATAGTTTCTAATGTTAATTGTTAACTTTAATGTAACTCGTCTCCAGCGAGATTGAAAACCTTGTCATTATTAATTTATCACTCTGTTTGCTTACCATTGGCTATCGTTGTAAAATGGACTTTTCAAGTAATTGCTTAAACTTATAGAAACACATTATATTCTTATTATGAAGCATTTACTGCCTCAACACATTTGTTTTCTATATGCCTTAACAAGTGTCATATTAAATATATACATAATTTACTATACTGCATGTAAAATATGATGACGAACAAATTGTATGTTAGTTTTATTGTGTGCGTGCATACGATGTTATTTTGCCTTTTTGTGAAGCTCATATGTTTGAAAATAGATTTATCAGATGATATGATATCGGAGTCAATCTCTATAGATTTAGGTGCAGATAATCTCATGTCTGTGTCATCGCTGAAATTTCACAGTGGAAAAAACACCAGTGTCCACTCAGTATGATAGGCTAAAACGTAGTTCTACTTGATTTTGAATGACAAACCATGCAGACATTTATCGCAGGACTCTGCTTGGAGTTTTCTTTTTTTGGTCTACACTGTTTATAAATGCAAGTGCATGCGTGCGCTAGATTCCAATGTTTGATAATAGACCATAGTTAGGGAGTGGAGTGGCGCCAGCTGACATTAACAAGCTGGGAGTTCTGATCAATTTCTTTCTTATTGACTCATTGAAGGATGGCAAAATGGGCGTTAAAAGCGACTCAGTGCAGTTTTTTCTCGGCATAAGGAATCTAAGATTGGTTTAACCATTAGCCTGTTGAGAAAATATTTTTACATAATTTTTCACCTACTACATTTTCAAAAGTCAAACTGTAATCAATATGGCTACCAAAAAAAACCCAGGGTGTCAAACAGTTTGGATCCTGATGAGACGCTGAGTTACTCGGCGTCTCATCTGGATCCAAACTGTTAACACATAGGTATTCACTCATCCGCCCATAGCTGGCTAAAGGTTAAACAATTAATGTAATTGCATGTATATCGCATAATGCACTTGGCCAGTGGGTTATAACATTTATCACATTATAGGTGTGGTGTTAAACTTAATTTTATAAGTACGTTACATTACTGAGTCCTCGCGGTATAGTTGTTGTGAATCGGATAGAAGCATGATAACCATTGAAATTAATGCCTTCACCGACAGAACACATATTGACTTGAAGCATACATAGGGACTAAATTCTAAAGCACTGCCAGATTTATTTGGTATATCGAATGGCTTTGCACTGGCTAACGGTGAAGTGTTTCTCAGCCGTCCCATACAAAGTCTGGTATTCATTATGTAAATTAAATTTATTTCTGGGTCCTCGAACATAATTTACTCCAACTATGGATGTGGAATGATCAGTGTTTTCAATTTTGAAATAAATATTAATACAATAAAATGCTTCTTGTAGTTTCGGATCTAGACTGTCACTGTAAAATAGTCAATGTACTGATTGACTATTCTGAGAGTTGGTGATCCTTCTAAAGTAAAAGTAGCTATGCAAAAAGAGAAAATTGCAGACTCGGTTTTTTTAGTCTGGTCATGAGTAGTAATCAAAAGTGCAACACTACTCACGCCCCTAGCACCGGTTTAAGCAATATTCATTTTTTCAAAACTAATAATATCAAAACTTATTATCCCGACAGACCCGAAAATATAACAATATGTTTTTTTATAAGCAAATAAACAAATAAACAGATACATGGGCACAACACCATATCATAAATAGAATACGTATCTGATCTTAGGCATCGGTATGTAAAAGCAAATATTTAGTACATGCATACTCAGTGCATCCAAATAACTAAATTAGTGGCACTTGATGTTACTTATTCTGATACCGTCTTCTCACATATCCATGATGTTTTAAATGACGTCGTCTTGTATTAGACGCGTTTAAATGATAAAGTAGTAAAGTCAAGCAGGAAAAGCCACACACAAAACGCCACCATTATCAAAACACCGAAAACACACATACACACATGAGATGGAACTATTGAACACGAACAAACGCAGAAGTACAGAGACACCAGACCAACACAAGGGAAACACACACGCACGAGACAAAAACCACAAACCCAACCAAACACATAAGTACAAAGACACCAAACAAACAAAAGCAAGGGTGACAAAGAGGGTGTCGCCTTGGAGTGGTCAGTGGCAAACCCACCACTGGGGGGTTGAACCGGTTTACGGACGTCATAACCGCACACTTATCTCAAAGTCACCCTAGCTAAACAAACATTGTAAATAAAGGTAGCCCCGCCGGACTTTCCCACAACATAGAAGACAATAATCACAGTACTAAATGTAAAACATAGCATAACAACTGTGAAAATCCGTCAAATATGTACTCAATGACTTTGCTGAAGACAGAGCAACTGCAGGGAAGCCGATAAGGGCACGACAGAGAAAATGCAATACATGAGTCTGGTAAGCTCATCATAGAGAGAGTACTACCCTCGGTCTGTCATCGTGCAAACAAAGAGGGAAGCGTAGCGACCGACTATAAAGGGGTCGATAACCAAACATGCAGTGTGTTGCAATATAATAGGGTCATAACATTGTGTAATTTTCAACGTCTGAATTCGAAAAGAATGAACGTTGAACATTACAAGCAAGGAACATTTATTTTCTCTGGCAAAGGTTGTTTCTATTTATTTAATCAGTTTATCCTTTGTAAGATGGTGAGGTAGAGTAGTATAGAGTGTAGAGAAACCATAAGAGCTCAAAGAAGAAATGTTGTACTGTGCATTTTCAAGTTTAGTTAAAAAATTTGAATTTTGTATTGACTAAAAACCATTTTATCACAGTAACGTTTAGCATGTTCTTTGATAGTAGTTAGACACGATATTAAAAGTTTAGATAGTTTAGTAGTAGTACAACAACTAGGGTTAGCAATAAAGCGCGCCTTATACGGATTTTATGTAGCTTAGGAATCCAGTACAAAGTAGAAATGTTATGTTGTTTTATGTTAGGATTAAACAATCGCAATGGTGGTCCTAATTGGAAACAAGGCTAGTTACGTGATAAAACAGTTGTTCAGGGGAAATGATTAGCATATAATATTGACAAATGTCTGATAGGTGTACGAAATGTGAAATGTGCATGTTGAAATTCATGGTATTTCCCATGATAGTGCATACAAAGGCAGAGAGCACCAGGTCAGTGCTATATATGGAAAGGTTTATCTGGAGGCGTAGAAAAACACTTTAATCAAGCATTAGCAAGACAAAATCTTTTCCGAAGCCTAATTTTAACACGCAGCACTAACCTGGTATTCTGTTTATCTTGACGCCACAGGCAATCCTTTTCTTTCATCAAAGTAGTTTTTCTTAGATGACTTTGGCATGGATTTCCAAACCAAGGTCGGCAAATTAGCGTCAGTTAAACAACAATCCTTGAGATAGTTTTGCATCATTATCAAGCCTTTAGACTAGTTCAGTATAGTTGTTTTGAACACGCAGGTTACTGTACACTTACTCTTTTGGATCGTTTAATCCTTTCAAAGCTAATTTAAAATGCACTGTTCGAAAACTCAAACATGTCAAGTTTACCTTGAATATGTCAGATATGTCTTTAAAAGAAAGTCTAACATGATAAACAGTGAAGATGGTTATGACAGCGCTCTAATCTGGGTCTACACTGATTGCAAAGGATACTGCTGACTCGTTTCCTGAAATGAAAGGTTGGCAGTCAGTCGTTACAAGCCCTGCTAACGCGCAGATGCAGTTTGTGTCTTCTTACCATTCGAACTATTATCCACTTCGAGAATACGTCGTATTTGAGCAGTCATGCTGGTCAGGAACACTTGGAAATGTACGAATAACGTAATTTTGATCGTTTGAAACACAGATTATAGACCAGAATTATTATGACTCAGAGTATACATACCTGTGTGTGTTTTTAAAACGATCATTAAATAAAGGTTTAATCTAATGTCACAGAACCAGTTGGTAGCTTATTGTAGAACGAATGTTATGCAGAAATATACTATAGAATTTTCTGCATTTGTGTCTGCCTGTACTAAGCACAGCGTTGAAACGATGGCGTTATGTTGTGTCCTTGGCCATGGATTCGTGTAATAAACAAATATGCATAATAATTACATAGAGGATACACCATGAGTAGTCATTGAATATTTGGAATATTCAATGACCACGAATGATGTTTTCTATTTATCACATTACCCCTAAGACTATTACCCCTATTTACTAGATCCAAATACATGTGCCTATTAGTACTTTGGGTGCTTTGATCACAGATGTGTGTGATTCGGTCTAACCAACTGAAAAGTAGATCCTAACAAATTTCACATATTTTGTCCACAACAAATTGATATTTGTGTTTCATTCTTGAAAACACATAGTTATATAACCTAGAAATTAAACAAATGACTTTTTTATACATCAGAAACAAATAAAGCAACATATACAAGTGCGGTGACGTCATTCTTGACAACCGTCTCGCGACCAAAGTAGGTCAACAATCATGTGAGTTTTGAGCGCCATAAATGGCTACTTTTCAATCAGTGTCATTATCGGTCAATCTGATTCCTTTTCTGGTTGGACTGTTCGATTTTGCTGGATTGCCATTCTGGTGGATATGTACATGGAAGGTTCTGCCATGTATTTGGGCGGTGAAAATGCTTTGGAAACCACCTGTAGCATGGAACTTTGACGATTATGCAGCGGTAAAGAGGGTTCAGCTGCACTTGACATGTTCTTGTGACCTTGGATTTGGGAGGTGGTATGGTTGCTGTCAGTTGTTTAATCCGACAGTAGTTGTTAATTGAAGCCTAGTTCCTGTGTCCAGATATTTGCATTATCTGGTTCGCGGGAATATCGTTGTCACCCATCTTTGGAATAATGTCTTTTCTGGGGATGTGGTTGGACAAGTGTTTATTAGTGGAGATTCCGGAGCGCTGGACCATGTGTTTGATCATGGTACAGAACTACAGACAATGCTTACACGATCGGACTTCTACGAAACTACACGTTGTTCGGTGAAGGTGAGTGGACAGTAAAATGCTGTTGATGCTATGTAAAATGGACAGTCAGGCTCGGAATAACAGGAGTGTCGTCTTTTGGCATGCTCTCTGTATACTGCTACTGAGCACCTGTTTGGATTGTCTAAGTTTACCCACAGGTTTGGTTTCACAACGCGTATGTATCTCGAGGGTTGCTTCCCGTTTTTGTCATGTTTGTTTTGATTTTTGACAGCGCGTATAAATACAAGTTAGGTCAGAATATACATGTACAACGAGTTGTATAAAAAGCCTTCAATATCGCGAATATAGTTCCCAAGTTATAACACTGCCGGGCCGGAAGTAATGTGATAAATATGGTTATAAATACATTCAGATGGGAACGAAATATGAATAAGGGAATTTTTCAATTACCCAATGACTCAAAGATCAGGGACAAGCTGTAAATCGTCTTATTAGGTTTGCCCGAGCCTGTTCTTTGCTTGAAGATTTTAACAGACGTAATTTAGTTATAACTGATAAACTTCTTAAGCAAGGTTACAGATATCACAAACTTCGGAAAACTTTTTCTAAATTTTATTATCGAAATTTACCTCTCATTAGTAAATATAATTGCAATCTACGGACGTTACTGCGACAAGGCATTTCTCAACCAGAATTTTATGGGGATGTTATCTACAAACTTAGGAAAATTCGGGGTCATATCCATTTTCATGATTTGTTTATAAAACGCATTAAAACATTTAAAAAGAAAGGTTATGATCCTATTATATTGCAACGCACTGCATGTTTGGTTATCGACCCTTTTACAGTCGGTAGCTACGCTTCCCTCTTTGCTTGCGCGATGACAGGCCGAGGGTAGTACTCTATGATGGTATACTCTTAAACTTGGATACAGGATGAGCTTACCAGACTCATGTATTACTTTTTCCCTGTCGTGCCCTTAACGGCTTACCTGCAGGTGCTCTGACTTCAGCAAAGTCATTGAGTACATATTTGACGGATTGTCACAGTTATTATGCTATGTTTTACATGTTGTCCTGTGTTCACCGTCGTCTATGTTGTGGGTAAGTCCAGCGGGGATACCTTTATTTACAATATTTGTAAAGCTAGGGTGACTTTGAGAGAAGTGTGAGGTTAGGACGTCCGTAAACCGGTTTAAACCCCCAGTGGTGTTTTTGCTACTGACCGTGCCAAGGCGGTACTGTCTTTGTCACCCTTCCTTTTGTTTGCCTTGCGTCTTTGTGCTTGTGATTTTGTTCATGTGTGGAACGTTTGTGTCTGGTTCTTGTGTGTCTTTTGGTGTTTTCTGTGTTCATTTCGTGTGTGTGTGTGCGTTTGAGTGTGTGGTTGTGTGTGTGTGTCATGCTGTCTATCGGTGTTTTGCTGGTGGTTGCGTCTTGTATGTGACTTTGCCTGCTTGACTTTACTACTTTTCCATTGTTATTTCACTGCATGTTTATGTACGTCTGTCTGTCTGTCTCTCTGATCAAAACTTCCATTTGTAGGTAATAAATTACTACTGTCCAAACACACAACATTCACCGCAAGTCCAACAATACGTAGAACTCTTAAAGTATGTAAGTGTATGAGCATTCAACAATATTATTTTCCACGGTATGTATTCAAGATTGTTAGTCACTATTGTACTGCCTTTGTGCGTTGGAAGAGGATCTATATAAGCACGGTTGCGTTCGTTTCAATATTTTTTTGTACTCATGATTATTTACTGAACTGTGAAATGTGTTTAAACTAAATGCATCCACCATAATATTTTCAACAGAGGAGTCCTCTGATCAAGGTCAACACTGTCTTCCAAATTCTTCCGGCAGGTTTTAGCTTTTCTACTAAGTGGACTCTATAGTTAATCACTGATGTTCCATTATATTCTAATAATTCACGGTTGAAAGGGTTAATGAAATGTTCATCTTCAGTAATAATCAAAGTCGTAGTTATCAATTATAAGCACGTGTATAACAACACATCAATATATATGTACCACCAACCTCTTCTATGCGTGAATGTGTGAATTATTGTTAGTAATACTATACAAGAGAATCTGTCTTAAGCGACCATTGATTACTTGAACACATAAGTAAGACAACAGCCAATTGCTTAATTCGCTTTTAGTGTTATTAAGCGACCACCTGCCTTAAAGACTCAGAATAAGACTTATTTAATGGTCGAGGAAGACAGGTATTACTGTACATGGTGTAATGGCCACATTATGCATGGTCAAACTAACATTCCCCAACTATATACATGTTACAATTACGTTTGATGCTGATAACGTATCACTAAAATCAACGTTTAATAAGAAAGCAAAAACATGCTCGAGTAGGTACTTTCGTTTGTTACAATATAAAAGTACAGTGATCACTTTGATGTTTTACCTTGATGCTTTCATCTCAGCATCATACGGAAAAAGTAATCAGTAGGTTTAATATAATGCAGCTTTACCACGCAACTAAAGATTGCTATGGTTTGTTTTACCTTTGTGAGTAAGTAGCACCGGTATCATTGAACATAGGAGTCTTAAATGACAGGTGGTTGCTTAATGCAGGGCAACAGCAATGCACATAATTATACCTATTTATAATGGCCTCCTAAGGCATGTTCTTCTATATACCCCAGATAAGTCTTGGCTAAGCATATAATTATTTTATTTTCGCTTGTTTCAAACGTTACATACACCGTGTTAGGGTATAATTAATATATCCTTTTAATGTGTATCCTCAACGAGAGATTTGAATAATTGCTTCTTTGATTTCGAATGTTGATGGTTTATATGGAATAGATGTCTAAAGATAAGACGTCAGAAGGTAATGAGCACACGAGGAAGTAACACAATCATTAGGTAATACAAGACACAATAGCAGTTTCCGTTTCATGACATTACCCTTAGCCAGACAAACTATGGACATACAATAGAAGGTAGTAATATGAATGAATTATTATATTTGTATTATATGTGCGTACAACCTAACTTTAACAACTCGAGATGGGATAATTTGCACATGTTCCTTCTGAATCATTTAGCCTTGAGGACTGTAAAATACATGTGTCAAACTTGTATCTGGTGCATGTTTGGCTACTTCGGATTCGACCAAACCTTTAACTCTTTTGACGCCAGATTTAAAAGTGTCGTCTGCAATAACAATTTCATATTAAATATAATTCTAAATTTAATAATAAATATATATAAGTAAAATAATTGTTTTTAAAAACCTGTATGCTTGGGCTAAAATAATACAGAAAACAGTGAAGTACCAGGTCAGATGCCGCCTTGAAAAGGCGGCATCTGACCTGGGACTGCACTGTTTTCAATGGTGCCAACAGGCGACATTGGCGCCGAAAGAGTTAAGAAACTACTGACAAAGTGTAAAGACACACACGTTTGGGAGACTATTTACCAAGTGTCAAACAGTTCGGATCCAGATGGGAAGCATAGAAAGTCGGTGTCTCACCTTGATCAAAGCTGACTGGGAATGGGATGCGGGTCGCTATTACAAGATAAGTAGCAAAACTTAATTTCTCCGTATAATGAAAATATAAAGTATCAAAGTAACTGTTCATCAGATTATCTCATTTATAGCTTTACACGTTTTGTATTTCCTAAAATGATGACTCGGTCTATTGTTGGTCGCCTTTAAAATACAAGTATATACACGGTATACTAATGGATATCAGAGTTACAATTCAATACTTTCATTTAAAGCAACTATAACGGCTAACTTCCTCATGCTTATAAAGTACAGCAGTAGTACATTTGCATTTACACAATTGATTTGTTTAAGAATAACGTTTGACTGATGCAGAGAGGAATCAGTGAGTTGTTTTTTTTCCCAACATTTTATTTTCCCCGTAATAGGTATTGTCGGGTCGGAGAGCCATCCCGAACAATACCTTACAATGAGCACTTACATATAAAAAAATTATACAATACAAATATTTATCAATACTAACAATGAAATATTTACGTGCAAATTGCATTGTACAGTTCAAATATTTATCACTAAGATAACGACATATTGTTTGGCATGAGTTCAGTATAAGATGTTGGAGTTAGGAACAAAAGAGAAAATGAAAAAAAGGGGAAAAAGTGACATGCCTCTAGAGTTTGAATTAGGGTGAGATATTCTGACAATAATTGTATATATTTTGTGTATTGTTTATGCAATTGCCGTATATACTCCTCTTCCTATTTCCCATTTGTTTTCAAAGTTTTCTAATTCTGTTCTTTTTTTTGCTACCAACTTATTTGATTCTATATTATGTTCTAAATGTTTCTTAAACACATACAGGCGGATAACGTTATTGTAATTCCTTGTATTATAAATATACTGTTTTATATAAAGAATAAGTAAATTGATTTTTTCACAGTCTTCTCCAAAAAGAATAGACGCTTCTGTGAATTTGATGTTAACGTTAATTGTTTTAAGTATCCTTTCGACTTGTTTTAGAAATATTTGCGTTTTATCGCAGTTAAAGAATAAATGAGGAATTGTCTCAGGATGAGTTTTACAGAAGGTACAGAGGTCATTGTCTCGTAGGTTGAGGGTTACAAGATATTTATTAACAGGTAAGATCCGGTGTAATATTCGTACTTGTAGCAACTGTAAATTACTGTCTTGTGTGATTTTAAATGGTTGACTGTAGAAAGAATTCCATTGCTTTTGTGTAAAGGAGTAAAGTGCATTCCATTTTACTTTACTTGTCGGCTCGGCATTATTAACATTTAAGACATCATAGAAGACTCTACTACCGGACTTGGTTTTCAGAATGCGCTCAAGAAATTGTGGTATAAATGGAAGTTGCAGTTCTTGATCTGACTCGTTATAACTAAATGTACTTAAATATTTCGATACTATTTTTGTTATTCCTATGTAATGTATGTAGTTAACTTTTATATTATAAATTGATTCGAACTGTTCTAGATTCATGATTTTATTATCAATGTATAAATCATTCACGTATCGTATTCCTTTTTCATACCATATTTCAGAAATATGCTTTTATCTCCAAGTTGTATATTAGGATTATAAAACAACGGACATTTTAGACATTCTTCTCTGTTATTTACTGACAGTGCCTTGATATAAGCTGTATATGATTTTAAGACATCTTTCCAAAAAGTATTTTTTGTTTTCTGCATTGTTATTTCCGGATAGTGTTGCCCGCTATTTACTAATTTTTCAATATTTAAAAAATGTGTTGTTAATGATGTCCATGTAGCGTTTGTATTATATAGTCGTCTGATCCAAGTACATTTTAATCCTTTGATAAAGTTTCTTGTGTTTATCATTCGTAAACCTCCTTCTGAGTAATCTTTTATAATAACGCTATTTTTTATTTTTGCCGGGCCATGCCACAGATAGTTATAAAACATGGTATTTAATGATCTTAGTGTGTCTTCATTGGGGTCAGGTAGTGCAATAAACAAATGATTTAATAATGGTAGAAATAAAGTTTTAATGACGGCTATTTTACCTATAGGGGTAAGTATTCTTCTATTCCAATATTTAATCATTTGTCTTAAAGACTTCACTTTTTCCCCGTAATTTAAACTAACCATTTTGTCTAAATCGACATGAAATTTTACACCAAGTAACTTAAAACCATCTTTACCCCATACTAGCTTAAATTTTGTCTTTATCGCCTCTGTACTATATTTTTTTGAGCCAAACCAAATAACATGTGTTTTATCGAAGTTAACATTTAATCCTGACAATCTTGCAAACTTACTAAGCTCGCTTAGTGTTTCGTTTAAGGATTGAGCGGAACCATCTAGTATTATTGACGTGTCGTCCGCAAACTGAGACAACAAATGCTGTGTACCATTAATCGACAGACCATGTATATGTTTGTTTGATTTCTGTGCATAGGATAAAAATGTAAGACGAGAGAGGGTCTCCTTGTCTACAGCCTCTTTCTACATTGAAAAAGTCTGACAAAAATCCGTTTTGTATAACGCATGATGATATATTATTATAGAAAACAGTTATCCAATGTTTAAAAGAATTTCCAAATTTAAAAAGATCTAGTACTTTATGGATAAATTTCCATGACAGGGAATCGAAGGCTTTTTCAAAATCTATAAGTAAGAGAAGTCCAGGAATGTTATTTTCTTCTGCGTATTGCATTATATCATATACCAGTCTAATGTTTTCTCCAATGTACCTGTTTTTTTAAAAATCCAGTTTGTTCGTTACTTATTATATTAGGTAGAACTGTTTTCAGTCGGTTAGCTATTGACCCCGATGTTATCTTATACACCGTATTAAGAAGTGTTATAGGTCTCCAGTTTTTCAAATATTGCCGGGGCTTATTTTCTTTTGGTATGCATGTAATTATACCTTGACGCTGTGAAATTGAGAGTAGACCGTTATCAAAGGCTGTGTTTAATGACCTAACTACGAATTCACCTAAGTCTTTCCAGAATATTTTAAAAAAGTTAGCTGTGAAACCATCACTTCCTGGACTTTTGCCATTTTTCATATTTTTTAACGTATTACTAGCTTCTTGGTATGTAATATAGCCGTCAAGGTCTTTTATTTGCCTGTCTGATAACTTATTTATATTTATTTGTGTTTCTGCAATACGGTGAAGATCTTCATCGTTTTCATCTCGGTTTGTGTAAAGTCGTTTATAGAAGAGTTGCGTTTCAGAAAGAATTTCCTTTTGGTTTATTAAAATTTCCCCGTTTGATGTTTCTAATGTGTTTATCGTTTTGTTTATATAATTATGTTTTTCAAGACCACAAAAAAACCGTGTAGGTTTTTCGCCACTATCTATCCATTTTGCTTTTGATCTAACTGCGTGTCCTTTAAGTTTAATGTCTCTTAAATCTAGAAGTTCTCGTCTGTATTTTTGTAAATCGTGTATGTTTTCTTCTTTTAGATTTTCTTCTGTCTGTTTTATTTTCTGTATTAGATTGTTTTCTTGTTCGTTTGTTAATTTCTTTTTATAAGATCCATATGATATAGCTTCTCCTCTGATTTCCATTAAGAGAGTTTCTAGAAATAGATCGTCTGATATTGTAAGTTGTATTTCACGTCCATGTATTGCATTAATGTTATCTAAATCGTACACAGGGAGGCAGTATTGTTGTTTAACATGATTTATCTTTTCTCGGATCTGACGAATGTAGTTTAAGTCTAATAAAAGTGAGTCGTTATGTTTCCATAACCCTTTTCCATGTTTAACATCAGAAAATATCAAATGCAATTGGACTATTGAGTGGTCTGAGTTTAAACTAGGTTCTACTTGACATGATTTTGAAAATTGTACTAAATCCTCTGTAACTAAGAAAAAGTCTAAACGTGCTTGTTGTATTGGACGGGTACGTCTCCAGGTGAATCGTTTAGTCTCTGGATAAAATTCTCGATATATATCAATTAATTGTCTGTCTTGCATATTTTCAATAATGACATCTCTTGCGTTTTTATTATTTATATTCTTGTAATTTTGGTAGTCTATTGTAGGGTCAATAACACAGTTAAAATCGCCACATAAAATATAGGAGTCATTCCCAAATTCATCTATTTTATCAAAGATATTTTTAAAAAACGAAGGAGTGTCCTTATTAGGCCCATATAGATTGACAAGTGTGAATTTAAATTCATCAAGGGTTATATCTAGAATCACAAAGTTTCCGTCATGGTCACAATAATGATTGTTTATATTTATTTTAAAATTGTTGTTAAAAAGTATAGCTACCCCTCTGGAGTTTGAGGAAAAACAGCTAAGATAAATTTCTCCGTTCCATTGAGAGTAGATCACCTTTTCTTGTTCTTTAGTAAAATGAGTATCTTGCAGACAGTAAATATGATGTTTTTTGTCCTTTAGGTGCTTAAATACATCTCTTCTCTTGTTATTACCATGGAGTCCACGGCAATTTAAAGATAATATTTTAAGATCGGCCATTCATTGTCAATTGAATTAAACAATCAGTGAGTCTTGTTCACAAAGCATGTCCCTGATTTTCATCTGATTTGTATGTATGATTTCGAAAGTAAAAATTAGAGCAAGTTTTTCTTAGTTTATGGTATCTATATCCTTGCTTAAGCAGCTTTTCAGTTAAAATGAGATTTTGACTGTTATAATCGTCAATAGATGAACAAGCTCTAGCAAAACGAATAAGTTGAGATATATAAACCCCGTAAGATGGGGCACGGGGAACATCTCCGTCAAGATGAGGGAAATTTACAAAATCATAATCATCTCTTTTGTCATATATTTTAGAAGAAATCATTCCATTATCAATTTTAAGGTCTAGAGTTCTTTTGGATAAATGTTAGGAATCAATACATCAAAAAAGGGTTATCTTAGTTAAACAATATCATCCAAATATCGAACAGTTTTTTCCCAATAAATTTCAACAACTTTCGTATAGCACAGCTAGCCGTGTTTTCACTCACACCAAACATCTCTGCGATGGAAGCATATGTGTCTAAACTTGCCATAAACCATATCATCATAAGGAATCATCTATTGTTTTCTGTTCAGAACCACCGGTGGCTGACGCCATAGTATGGCCTGAATGTTTTCGGAAAGACATACTTCAACAATATGTTTTTAAAGCATTGGACAGTCACTCGGATTACCCTAAAACTGTCCGAAACGCTGATACTACACCTTCTACATAGCCAGTCTGGAGATGGCGGTCAGAAGGTGTTAACGTCTTTAAGATAGAAACTAAAATGCTACGATGACCATTTCACATTCAGTAAAACAATAGTATATATCGGCACATTGATCTACGGTCCAACAGGAACACTATATGTATATATGACTGCAAGTATTCGATCCTTGTAAGAGCTTCTGATCTGGAAGTTGGTCTTCTCAGTTTGCAAATTCGTCGTATGGCGTATGTTATGTTGAGAAAGGTTAATCCGTTCACTGCAAATGGCATCACCTGATTTAAACAATGTCGTCTGTTTTTATCAATTTATGCATTTTGGCTTAAACACATTTAAATGAGTGTCGAAAGCATTCGTTATGCGGCGTCTGATCCGGACCAAGCTGTTTGCAGATAACCATTGTACTTGGGGTAGGGCAGTGAATGGGTTAATGTTAATCTAGAGCAAATATAACTACTGAAAGCTGACACTAAATATGGAAAAATAGTCAAATAGGGAGAGCCACACACGAAATGACACCGCACCAAACACCATCAAACAAGGAACTGTATAGCCACAAGATAAAACATAACAGGACGCATATCAAGACGAAAAAACATTAAACATTAAGCATATTAAACAACAAAATTGACTGTGACGACTTCACAACTTACTTGTTCAGATGATCGCGAACACTAAATAGTTTGACGGGAAAACAATTAAGAAGAGAATCTTTTGCCAAAGGAAATCACACATGCTTCCTCGTCACTGTCAATACTCTCGGCAGACGATATTTGATATTCAAAACATTCCAGCTGACAGAAAATCTTTATTTTTGACCATTAACATTCCTATACCGGGAGCAAAAACTGATACCCAGTGTTTACATGGTTTTGTTTTCTATTCTACCGGAATATTTACGTTGAGCAATATTTTCCGTTGCGCATCGTGTGGGCAGGGCTTATTTATTCAACGAAACTCATTTATTTGATACCACTCATAATAGTGTAATGCCAGACATAAAATACATTGTGACATTCATAGTTTCAAATTACATGTTATACAGTAAAGTCTCGCTAATGAGACGACGCAAGAGTGATCTGTGGACTCTGTAAAACAACGTGATTGCTTAGTGCAGGGCAACAGTTTCTGCATAATTTGGACCTGCATAAAACTACCATCTGTTTTAGTTATACTTCTTTGGAGTGGCTATTGTATTGGCATTTTTCAGTATGATGATTATAAAATATATCCTGTCCTATGAGGTCCTAAGAGGTCATTCAGTTTTGAACACAAGTGGCTTAAAAAGCAGGTAGTTACTTAATTAATGGCAAACGTAAAGCGGAATGCTTTCTGCATTACTTTTAACCTGCAATAAGCTAAGTCGGGTTGCATTAAGTTCTACTACTTAAATAGAATTATACTTCATTAGAGTGGTCGTTGGTTGCTCCTGAATCGAATATGGCTATACATTACGACACAATAGTACATTACTTAAGATTCTCTTACACTTTCCATATTTAACCAGGTCAGTTTGTCGTAATGGACAATGTCAAAACCAGAGCAGTAATACTGATATGGTTTCAGTAAGGCATTAGTTAATCACACAATTAATGACATTGCAATTATGAGTGAATTGCGACCATTTGTGAAAGATTTTGATCATTTAATAAAGATACGCCGACATAGATTTGGTTACGAAATTACTTAATGTTAGTTATTCAGATCAATGTCCATTTGACATTAATATGTCACAAATACGTAGATACTTCGTTTAATGCTGATAATTGACGTCATGGCGCTCATAAACTGGCGCTGATGATGAGCAATGGCTATCGAGTTTTCCACTTCCAAATGCTTGTCAATTTCAGAATTTCGGTTGTCAATTTTTTGGCATCTAATTATGCTCAATATGACTATCACTGTTGATATTTATTCTTTTGTTTGTTAATGTAAATTAGGACACTCATAAAACGGAATGATTTTGTTTAGCTGATGAGATGCCAAAATTAAACCAACTGTTCCATGCATTCCTTGTTGACAGCAGAAAAGTTAAGGTTCTTTGACAAATAGTTGATTGTATCTTTTCCTTAGATTTTCCTACGCAAACAGTTTTGACCTAGACATCTTTAAAGAAAGGTGGGGGATTCAAGAAACGAAACTTTGGACAAACGTCAAATTGTACAGACATACGACAAATGTAGCAGACGACATTATTTTGCACATAATTAAGCATCTCAACGACTACCAGTGTTCGATTGCACAATAAAACACTGGTATAAATTTATTATTTCGATTCTAACACTTCAATTTAACTATAATTTGCACCGCCACAACGGCACTACGTTTTTTGACGTACGAATTTTCGAAGCCATATTACGTCACGTTAAGCCGTTACAACGCGTGCGGTGTTTTATGGAGAATTCAAACATAGATACGTCCCTTCTTTGTTTATGTAGATGTGTGCGCGAGGTGTGTTAGACTTTGTAATTATCTTTACATAGTCAAACAATGTGGACAGAGGTGAGACGGTGAGGAACATGAGGATCCTAACTCTTGAGATACTCTGACGGCAAATATACAGAGAACTGAAGAAAACACTTTCAGTGTTGTAACACGATAAATTTTTCCGACGAAGACGATAATGCTAATGTTTCAAATGAGATAACTACCAGTCTGATCAAGATATCATTCAGCAGTCCTCTAAATTAGGTCTATACCGTCTGCTTGTGTCCCTTTAAAAGGGACACTGGCTATAAAGAGATTAAAAATAAACTAGTTGCTGTGAAAACAATTATTTAACATTTAAAACTAAAGTAAATTCCTAGAATATGGAATTTATTACAATGCTGAAGTGTTTTATTATGTTTTGTACCAGGGTTATAATACACGGAAACTGCTTTTATCATGCAACGTCACCAAATACAGTCACTTCCTACTAGCATAATATTTTCCACGTCGACGCTGTATTTTGTGAGGTATAGTGCATGTGTACTGACCCCACTGGAATGCAAGTTTGGTTCAGCCAATAGGAGGAAAACAGGGGGTTGATATGAAGGAAACGGAGGTACTCGCGCTGCACAGAATCCCGTCGAAACGCGGCGATATTAGACCAGTACTTATTAAAACAGTAAATAATAGTGTCAAATCGAAAATCATGAGAAAGAGACAAGAGATGAAACGCACAGGACACCAGATAGTGGATGACGTGACGCGTCTTAACACTGGGCTCATAAGCAGACTGAGTAGTCACGAAGATATAAAAAGTGCGTGGTTTTTTAATGGGTCGGTGTTTGGACTCACAGACAAGAGTGAGCGGATCAAATTTGATATTTTTGATAATATTGGACAGGTCATACACGATTACAGAGAGAATCAACGGAAAACTAAGAGTAAGTAATGAGAGCAGGAATTGTGTGGTACTAGTATGAAATTTATACATGTGACAATCCTTTGCTTCGTAACCGGGATTGGCAGTTTATACATGAATTGCCATGTACAGTTTTATCGTTAGACTCCTTAGTGCTGGGTACTTTGGTCGTCTGCTTAATCACAGTCTGCTGATGAATTGTAGAGTCTATCTTTTGCGTTACGGAAATGTCCATTTTCTTTCCGACGTTTTGTTTTCAGAGGTTACTTACTGTTTTGATCTCAGATCAGGTCCCAGTTGTTTTGGCAGGTTCTGATCTTGGATCCAAACTGTTTGCATATATGTCAGAAATGACAGGGGAATCCATCGTTAGCAAGCAAAGAATGGAAGTATGTCGGTATATAGTTTGGTAGGGTCTGCTCTTGGACCCGGACTATTTGCATATGTCATAGTCTGAGGTTACTGACAGTTTGGATCTCAGATCAGGTCTTAGTCGTTTTGGTAGGGTCTGATCTTGGATCCAAACTGTTTGCATACGTCATAGTCAGAGGTTACTGACAGTTTGGATCTAAGATCGGGTCTCAGTTGCTTTGGTAGGGTCTGATCTTGGATCCAAACTGTTTGCATATGTCATAGTCAGAGGTTACTGACAGTTTGGATCTCAGATCGGGTCTCAGTTTTTTTGGTAGGGTCTGATCTTTGATCCTGTTTGCATATGTCATAGTCAGAGGTTGCTGACAGTTTGGATCTCAGATCAGAACTCAGTTGTTTTGGTAGGGTCTGATCTTGGATCCAAACTGTTTGCATATGTCATAGAGGTTACTGACAGTTTGGATCTCGGATCAGGTTGCCAGTTTTTTTATATTGGATCCAAACTGTTTGCATATGTCATAGTCAGAGGTTACTGACAGTTTGGATCTCAGATTAGGTCTCAGTTTTTTTTGGTAGAGTCTGATCTTGGATCCTAGCTGTTTGCATATGTCATAGAGGTTACTGACAGTTTGGATCTCGGATCAGGTCTCAGTTTTTTGGTAGGGTCTGATCTTGGATCCTAACTGTTTGCATATGTCATAGTCAGAGGTTACTGACAGTTTGGATCTCGGATCAGGTCTCATTTTTTTGGTAGGGTCTGATCTTGGATCCAAAATGTTTGCATATGGCATAAATGACAGGGAACCCATCTTTAGCAAGCAGAGAGTGTAAATATGTCTGGCCGTGTCTAGTCCCTTGTTTTTAGACCCCTTTAAATTTTTTAACTGTGTGGTCTAGACTCCTTTCAAAAGTCGGGTCTATCAATTTGATCTACGAAATGGCACACTAAATTGTATGCTGAAACATGCGCATGTTTTCAATTGAATGCCAAATAGTGTAAAACCAGATAAGATGAACTCTGACCTAGGTTTGCAATACTTTGCAAATGTCCCGCATGCAGCCAGTTATCTCTTTCAGAGGTAAGTTTTGTACTGTGTGTAAAAATAGTTTGTCGTCTGCTGTTTATTGTTTATTATTTAGTAGTTTTACTGTTAACTCATTGCATGCTAAGCAATTTTGTTGTCTGCTAGACTACTAAATTGTCGTCGGCTGATCATTTGCTGTCTGCAATAGTTTAAAAAATATCCATGTTCTTTGTGACGTTTTATGTGCAAATAAGGTTTTGTACTATTTTATTGTTTGTGTATGGGTAAAGATGCTTTTCCATAACCTTGATTGGCATTAGTTTTTACATGAAATATTGGATGCGGCTTTATTGTCCAGGTATCTGCATTCTAAGTATGGTTTGTTTGCTAAACAGACGTCTGCTGATCTGTAAGACATTTTGAAAACTGTTAGTTTTCTTTACAATTGTTCTCGGCTGAAGTTGAGCTTAGGGGACAAACAGCTTGAATCGCAGGTCAGATCCCGCTTTTTGCGAGGTCTGATCTTGGATCAAAACTGTTTGCATAGGTAATAAATGGATCCACATCAAACAGTGAGTGGGAGATGTAGGCTGTGGACTGTTTCTGATTTTCTTTTTGGAGGATATAGACCCTTTTCGGAAGTCGGATCTACCAATCTGATATAACAAATGACACATTACATTATATGCCGAAACAGCCAGAAAATGCATGTCCCGCATACAAAGGGTTATCCCTTGTGGAGATAAGTTGTGGTATAGTTTATGTACATGTATATAAGAAATGTCTTTTGCTGTTTATTATTGTTAGCTCTTTGTATGCTATATTACTTTTGTCTTTTGCTAAATTGTTGTCTGCTGACCATGTGTTGTCTGCAACAGTTTCGAAAGTATTAACATGATTGTAAATGCCCATATATTACTAAAAACGCATGTTGTAAGTGCCTTTTCGGCACATGCTAGGATAGAAGTGTTTTCCCTTGGCTTATGAATATGTTACGAATATTTTCCAACAAGATATGGGAAAAATATTCTAGTCGGAAAATGGGAACTTTTCATCTGGCACAAGCAGATAAAGCAGATTCTTATTACGTCAGTGGTCTGATTTGGCTTTACTCTATTATAACTGCGTATAAAGGTCTCATTGAATTTGAATGTGTTTTGACAGTTCTGTTATTATCACATGCATTATATAAAGATAACATACTAATATTAGTGAATTTGGTCATAATGCCACACAATTGTATTGTAGACGGGTAGAGACTATGTGAAATCATTTGGCGAACTTCACTGTGTGACTTGGTAGCTCAGTCAGTGGAGTGCTGGCATGAATCTTATTGACGAATTGTGAGAAAAAAGTAATTTTGGAATGTGTTTACTTAAGGTAGCAGGTTAGGGGTACATTTCGTGTATTTCTGAGCACGGGCTCTCACATGTACGTGTGGGCGACAGTGTTCAGAAACTAGCGAGCCAGTCTATGTTGTTTATATGAAACTTTAAGAATTAAAAGGTACTGAGTGCGACTATCCATGAAAAGCATGCATAAGATATATACTTCAAAATGAATTGTACCTGTACGTTGAATTGTACGTATACTTATATATGTGTAGACCGATCTAAAGCAACACCTTGTAATACCAATGTAGACAGATCTGTAACAACACCCTTTCGCAGAAGAAAATCCGGTCATGCATGTTTATGTGATACTGTCAATAACTTTATCAATACGCATTCAGTTGATCGGTTATTGCGGTTGTGCGGCTGCTCGCGGATTTTCGGACCGGTTTGTGGCGACTGTAACAGCGATCGCAAATGTTGGTCTTTGAGTTTGGGGGAGGCTGCACGTGGGCAGCAACTTTCGGAATATTGAGCAATATATGTACACTGTTGCTTGAAATGTATTCTTTGTTGTATATTTAGAAAATCGTCGTCTGCAAATTTTATGCATACTGAGAAAATTGTCACCTGCTTCACGCATTTCGCCGCCAAATTGTGTCGGCGCAAGCTTTTTTCGCCTGCTACACAGTTGTTTTTATCTTTCTTCGTCGTCGTTTTAAATACTGTTACAGTAACAAACATTTCGGATACGGATGAGGAGACGAATTTACTCGGAGTCTCATCTAGATCTAAACTGTTTTCATAGTTAATTACGTGGTACGTGGGTGACATTAGCGGTCTGGCGTCTGCTCTTGTATACAGAGCTATATATTTACCTAATAGTGTACAAGTATGGGTAGCACAGTGATAGTGTTACATAAAACACTTACCTAATGCAGACGTTTGTGTAAAAATACGGGTAGCAAACAGGACAGACCTGATTGAAGCATAATTTACTGTACTTGTTTTATGTAGACATTTTGTACTTGTATAGTGGAGAAGTATTTCATAATAGGCTTCATTCTGAAACTAAGACCGGTTTGTTTCTTATGCGTAAATGAAAATAAGCCCTTTGCATTTGTAATTCGTGCGCATAATTATATTTATTATACTGAGTGAATCAGTGAAATGACAATAAGAATATGTATAAATTGAGGTTTTAAAATGGTATACATGTACTTGTACAGAAATGTTAGGTATTGGAAGAAATTGAAAAGTCGGGTCTATTTCTATTTTCGTAAGCAAACAGAGCGGACACTTGTCATACGGTCCCTATAGAGATGCTGTCTGATTTGGGTCTACTCTGTGTGCAATATAACACTGCACACGGTTTTTACGTTTGTGTTTCGCTCGTATCCGCAGTTGACGCTTCTTTATTAAAGGTGGATACGTTTATGGAAATAATGTCCTTTTTAGGATAGATGTAAAAAGATATTTGGTAAATGAACAAAAAACTTCGTTGCTTGATGTATACATGTGTTTTTTTGTTGCTATGTGTTTCTTGTTTTTTCTTCATGTTTGTATATGTTCGTGTAGGGTCATGTATGTGTGTGAGTGTTGTAGTATCATTGATTTTGTAAGATACAAATGTGAATATTTCATGCAAATTATAGATTTTTGTTTCAACAAGTCAAATGTAGTTCTTACAGATAACACAGAACAATACGTTTTCTATATTGACGATGGCGGGTAGTCTAAAAATACATTCTTACAATTGTCGAGGATTGAACAATTGTAAAAAGAGAAAAGATATTTTTAATTTGTTTAAGGATCAAAAAGTTGATATACTATGCTTACAAGAAACGCATTTTACGTCTGAAATTGAAAAGACAATATATTCTGAGTGGGACGGAGAATGTGCGTTTAGTCATGGAAAATACAATGCAAAGGGGGTAGCTATTTTATTTAGAAAAAATCTAGATATCAAAATATCAAATATTAAAAAGGATAGTAATGGACAGTTTATTGCTGTTGAACTTGTTTTCAGTGATATAATTTTCATATTGATGAATGTGTATGCTCCAAATAAAGATGATCCAGGTTTTTTCTCAACTATTTTTAACACTATTGATTCTTTTGATGAAAAAGATAGATTTATTTTGTGCGGAGACTTTAATCTTGTACTAGATCCTTACAAAGACTATAAAGGCTATAAAACTACAAATAATAACATCAAAGCTAGAACAAAGGTTTTAATGCAGATAAACGACAGGAATTTGATAGATCCATATAGAGAATTACATGGAGATAATACAAAATTTACTTGGAGAAGACTTTCGCCTTTACAACAAGGTAGACTTGATTTCTTTTTAATTACCGATAATTTGAATAAGTATTTGAGAAAATGTGATGTTGATGCCAGCTATAAATCTGACCATTCTGTTATATGGCTAGAAATGTGTTTCTCACATATTGCTCATGGTAAAGGACTGTGGAAGTTTAATAATTCTTTGTTGAATGACATTGAATATATTAACTGTATAAATAAGAAAATAGATGATATTATTCTACAATATTGTGCACCTGTATATAACCTGGATAATGTACTTATGATGAAGAGATCTGATATACATTTTGTTATTAATGATCAGTTATTTATTGAAACTCTGTTAATGGAAATACGAGGTAAATCAATATCTTACTCAAGTTATAGAGCGAAAAAAAATAAAAATACAGAAGACAGTTTACGAAATGAAATTGCAAACCTTGAATCGTGTTTGACGGAGGAAAATAAGGAAAAGTTACTTTCGTTACAAAATAAACTTGCAAAGATTAGAAATGAAAAACTTAAAGGGGCTTTTATTAGATCCAGATCTAAATGGATAGACGATGGTGAAAAGGCCACAAACTACTTTTGTAATTTAGAAAAATATAATTCAACGTGTAAAAACATAAATTTTATTGAAAAAGAAGGGTCATTAATCTTTGATCAAAAAGAAATATTATACGAAACAAGTATTTTTTATGAGAGCCTGTATAATGAACAAAATATAAATAAAGATATTGATTTGGAAAGAGAATTAGATGGTTGTAAATTTAATAAGTTAAATATGGATCAAACGAACAGTTTGGAAGGTTTGCTTACTTTCGAAGAAGTCGCAAATACATTAAAAAATATGAAGAATGACAAGAGTCCTGGAAGCGACGGTTTTACATCAATTTTTTTTAAAGTGTTTTGGAACAAAATTGGTCATTTTGTTGTAAGAGCTTTAAATTGTGCTTTTTTAAATGACAAATTTTCAAGAAATATTAAATTAGGTACAATAACTTGTATTCCAAAAGAAAACAAACCAAAACAATTCTTGAAAAATTGGAGGCCGATAACATTGCTTAATGTTTTATACAAACTAGCTTCCGGCAGTATTGCCAATAGGCTGAAAAATGTCTTAAACACTTTAGTGTCTCGAGATCAAACTGGATTTGTCAAAGGCAGATATATCGGTGAAAATACTAGGCTTGTGTATGATATTATGAAATATTGTGAAGACAATAATACTCCAGGCTTATTAATGCTAATTGACTTTGAGAAGGCTTTTGATTCGTTGTCTTTTCAATTCATTGAGAAAACACTTGCCCTTTTCGGTTTTGGTGATATGTTTAAAAAATGGATTAATTTGTTTTTACACGACACGGATGTCTGTGTACAAATAAATGGTTTTTTATCAAATTTCTTCAGTGTAAAAAGAGGCTGTAGACAAGGGGATCCTATTTCGCCGTATATATTTATTCTATGTGCTGAAATTTTATCCATAAAAATAAAACATTGCAAAAATATAAAAGGAATTAAGATCAAGGATAACGAATATTTGATATCCCAATTTGCAGATGACACTTCATTACTACTAGATGGATCTGAAAACACAATAAAAAGCGTTCTAGAAACACTCAATAATTTTGCATTGATATCGGGATTGAAAGTGAATTTTGACAAAACAAAGGTAATATGGTTAGGTCCGCTAAAATATACTACAAAATCAATCAAAACTAAATGGAAACTGACTTGGGGAGAAACTAGATTCACATTACTTGGAATAATTTTCGATGTAAATTTGAAAAACATTTGCAGTTTGAACTTTGAAAATAAGATATTAAAGGTTCAAAAATGCATTTCTTATTGGAAACGAAGAAAACTAACACCATTAGGAAGAATAACGGTTGTGAAATCATTGCTATTGCCAATGTTCACTCATCTATTTACAAGTTTGCCAACACCGAAATCGGATTTTATTGAAAATCTTGAAAAGAAGTTTTTGGATTTTATATGGGATGGAAAAGCAAAAATTAAAAGAAGTGTTTCAATTAAAGACTACCCGGACGGGGGTTTAAAGATAACTGATATAAAAAGCTATATAGGTAGTCTGAAAATTAAGTGGTTAAAAAACTTCATTATACATAATAATGGCAAATGTTACAAGTTATTAGGAAGCCTGATTGATATGAATAAACTCTTAAACACCGGGAAATTGTTCTGTGAACTAATTTTAAAAAAAGAAAGCAATGAATTTTGGATTGATGTATTAAAAACATATATACTGTACATAAAAAAGTTTCGCTTCGATGATCTTACTGACATTTATAATGTGCCAATATTTTATAATGAACATTTTCTTATTGGTAAGAAACCAATATTTTTTTCAACAATGTATGATAGAGGTATTAGATATGTAAAAGATATTATAGATAACGAAGGAAAGTTCGTAAGTTTAACACACTTAGAAAATATTACTGGAAGAAAAATAAATTTTCTTGATTATAATAGCTTGAAGAATGTTATCAAATATTTTATTGATAAATACGGTTTCACTATAAAAGAAGATCATGGTTCTGTTGTCGGCTTTCCAACTGTAAATTGTTACATGTATCAAATATTAACAAGAAAGGATGTGAATAAGTTTGTATATAACACTCTATCAAAAAATGATGAGGTTCCTACTAGTAAAATAAAGTGGATATCCATGTTTGAAAATAGAGATATAAACTGGAAATTTGTATACAGCTATGTGTTTAAATGTACACGGGATACGTCTATTCAATGGCTACAAACAAGAATAATGCATAGAATATTACCAACAAATTCATTGTTATTTAAAATGAAACTAGTAGAAAACAATTTATGTAATTTTTGCGGATCTCAAGAAGAAACCATAGTTCACCTATTCTGGGAATGTTGTGAAGTCAAACCAGTGCTAAATTTCATTTCAAATAAAGTGCTGCAATATGATCCTGAGATAAAAATTGACAGCATGAGTATATTGCTGGGATCATGTCAAAAAGATCACAAATTAGATGTTTTATTTTTAGAAGTAAAAAGATATATTTACCTGTGCAAAATAAAAAAGGTTAAGCCTTCTAATGAAGGAATTAAAAATTATTTACGGCTGTCATGGGAAATATATGAATCGTCCAATATTAAAAATGAAGAAAGGAATCGTTGGACATTTGTAAGATACTGCATTTCGACATAATATGTGAGGGAAAACAGAATTATTCATATTATTTGAGTATATGTATTTGAATGTTTGTATATGTATGTATTGAATGTATGTATGTATGTATGTTTATACATGTCAGATATTGTAACATGAGTGAATAAAAGTATAAACCCCCCCCCCCAAAAAAAAAAAAAAAAAAAAAAAAAAAAAAAAATATGTCACAAATACGTAGATACTTCGTTTAATGCTGATAATTGACGTCATGGCGCTCATAAACTGGCGCTGATGATGAGCAATGACTATCGAGTTTTCCACTTCCAAATGCTTGTCAATTTCAGAATTTCGGTTGTCAATTTTTTGGCATCTAATTATGCTCAATATGACTATCACTGTTGATATTTATTCTTTTGTTTGTTAATGTAAATTAGGACACTCATAAAACGGAATGATTTTGTTTAGCTGATGAGATGCCAAAATTAAACCAACTGTTCCATGCATTCCTTGTTGACAGCAGAAAAGTTAAGGTTCTTTGACAAATAGTTGATTGTATCTTTTCCTTAGATTTTCCTACGCAAACAGTTTTGACCTAGACATCTTTAAAGAAAGGTGGGGGATTCAAGAAACGAAACTTTGGACAAACGTCAAATTGTACAGACATACGACAAATGTAGCAGACGACATTATTTTGCACATAATTAAGCATCTCAACGACTACCAGTGTTCGATTGCACAATAAAACACTGGTATAAATTTATTATTTCGATTCTAACACTTCAATTTAACTATAATTTGCACCGCCACAACGGCACTACGTTTTTTGACGTACGAATTTTCGAAGCCATATTACGTCACGTTAAGCCGTTACAACGCGTGCGGTGTTTTATGGAGAATTCAAACATAGATACGTCCCTTCTTTGTTTATGTAGATGTGTGCGCGAGGTGTGTTAGACTTTGTAATTATCTTTACATAGTCAAACAATGTGGACAGAGGTGAGACGGTGAGGAACATGAGGATCCTAACTCTTGAGATACTCTGACGGCAAATATACAGAGAACTGAAGAAAACACTTTCAGTGTTGTAATACGATAAATTTTGCCGACGAAGACGATAATGCTAATGTTTCAAATGAGATAACTACCAGTCTGATCAAGATATCATTCAGCAGTCCTCTAAATTAGGTCTATACCGTCTGCTTGTGTCCCTTTAAAAGGGACACTGGCTATAAAGAGATTAAAAATAAACTAGTTGCTGTGAAAACAATTATTTAACATTTAAAACTAAAGTAAATTCCTAGAATATGGAATTTATTACAATGCTGAAGTGTTTTATTATGTTTTGTACCAGGGTTATAATACACGGAAACTGCTTTTATCATGCAACGTCACCAAATACAGTCACTTCCTACTAGCATAATATTTTCCACGTCGACGCTGTATTTTGTGAGGTATAGTGCATGTGTACTGACCCCACTGGAATGCAAGTTTGGTTCAGCCAATAGGAGGAAAACAGAAGGACGAAAAAGGCATAATTAAACATAAACATCAAATTAACACATTTGCTCACCTTTGTCTCAACTATTTGTCCATATAAAATGATTAAATCAAGTTTGTTTATGCTGTAAAAATCGATGACGTCACTGCATGCCAACGTGACGTCACGTAATTCGTACTTGCATGTATTTTCATTTAGGGGACGAAACCGCTTTAGCAATCTTTCTTTTTCTTCATTTTCTCCATTTTTCTTGGAGTTGCATGATAAAAGAATTACTATGCTAGTAGTTTGGAAGTTCAGCTGTATTTTGGCTCGTCAGAAAAGTACTTAAATGCTCGCCAAGGCTCGCATTTAACAACTTTTCTAACTCACCAAAATACAGCTGAACTTCCAAACTACTAGCATAGTAATTCTTATATATCATATAATTTGATATTATCTATAATCGTTCGCCAGCTAAGACTAACCCAAGAAGCATTTGGATGCAGCTTCAATCATGGGTCCAATATTATACATCTTCTGAGTTTTATTCTTTCGGGTCAAGATAAGAGGACTAGTAATTCTGCATCTCATCATTATTTAACAGTCTGTGAATAATTTCTCGTCAACCGGAACGAATCGGAAATAAGTGAGACGTGTAACAGATCGGAGACAAGACATACGTCATTTGTATAGAAGGCTAATGGTTAATACAACCTTACTTTATTGTAGATAAATCGGAGAGAGTATATGTTTATTTACACCGTTTGTCGTTTAGGATGGGGAGGGGTGGAATAAGTATGGGGTTGGGCGCCCCAAACCGATTTAAACCCCTAGTGACAAGTGTCATTGACCGTTCCAGGGCGGTACTAAACATCCTCCCTCTACTGTTTGTTTATGGCTGTGTGCGGCGCTTTGTGGCTTTGGATATTCTCATACTTTTGGTACCTTTATTAACCATTTTACTCGTATAAACGCCATTCATTTTCACGTATTGCAAAAAGGCGAAGACCCAGGGAAGAGGGATCCGATTAGGCTCTGCCTCTGTTTGCTTATGAAATTATTTACGCTCGCAGATCAGATTTATTCAGTTTAGTTAATATCAAACTGCCATGTATTCTTATCATTCAAAAACACAAAATAATTATGCATTGTGCCCAGGTGTTAACTACAGAAATGGGTTACTAGAACATTCAATGTTCGTTTGTTGTAGTACATGTTAGTATAATTTATTATATAGCTGGAAGCTAATGCATTGATACAAATAAATGTCGTTTTGAATAAATATCTCATTCGGGAAACAACATTTTATGATTTAATTATGCACACTCCTTGGCTTTGAAAATATGAATTATTCAGTTCGCTCATAATCTAGTTGTGTCTCAATAAACTGGTAAATTGAAGCTGAAAGCGTCAAATGATTTCTCTAAAGAGAAATGATAATTAACGTAGTATGCAGTACATGCACATTATGTCTTAATCATGCAAGGTACGCTAGGGAATTGCTTTTTCTCTCGTTTTACAATTATTCAAAATGGATGTGTTCAGTAGTCAATTGAAATAAAACAAATTCTCCCATCTGAAATTGAACCATAACATTGTTGATGTATTTACAGCATAATTATTTATCCACTAGACGAAAATGTCATGTTTCTTCGCCATAGCATTTGGTTATAAATGCGTTACGTTAGCTCGACCTAGCAAATGGTTAAATATTGCAACCGGTATATATGTTTGAGTGGAATTTAATGTTTTAGTGAATATTTTTAGAAGTATGGTAGATTATATTATGATTTGTTTTCTAGTAACTATTTAATAAACACCCCATACAACGGTATGTCTATGTGTGTATCGTATCTGTGGTCCAACCCCTAGGTATACAGTGCATACCCTGATCAGAGGGCATGTTCTTACAGGAGCCCTCTGTTGTGAGTGTTCACACTGTTTACTCATGTCCATTTTATAACCATTTACTTCATAAATAGCCCTTTCTACGCCTTGGCATACTGTAGGCCCAGACCAGACGGATCCGCTATGAACCGCCTGATCAGGGTCTGATCTCATTCTGTGACTGGAGATTGAGTTGTCATTCGACTGGGACTCGAACCCAGGGCCTCCGGCTTACCATGCCAACACTCTACCGACTGAGCTACCAAGCCAAACAGTAAAGCCTATCAACTTATTTCACCACAGTCTCTACCCGGCTACACACACGTCCTCTACACAAGAATTCGTCCCGAATTCTTACTCAAAGAACACTCCACGAGTTTCTTATTTTTACACTTCATCTTCATATAATCTTCATATAAATCGCACTGTGGGTTATTTACGTTGGGCGCCAAATGTAACATGGTGAAAAAGTTGTGATTCGACTGGGACTCGAACCCAGGGCCTCTGACTTACCATGCCAACACTCTACCGACTGAGCTACCAAGCCACACAGTAAAGCCTATCAACTTATTTCACCACAATCTCTACCCGGCTACATGTACATATGAAACTATTATAGATATGGTTCTACAGTTTGTGCCATTGTCAACATTTCCTGTGTTTATGTGTAACATGGTGAAAATGTAGGACTCGACTGGGACTCGAACCATGGCCTTTGGCTTACCATGCCAACACTATACCGACTGAGCTATCAAGTCACACAGCCTAAAGCCTGTTTCACCACAATCTCTACCCGGATACTCACACACCCTCTACACAGGAATTCGTCCCGAATTCTTACTCAAAGATCTCACCACCCTGCAGGTTATTTACGTTGGGCACCAAATGTAACATGATGAAAACGTTGTGACTCGACTGGGACTCGAACCCAGGGTTTTTGCTTACTATGCCAACACTATACCGACTGAACTATCAAGCCATATAGTCTCAGGCCTATCAATAGTTTCTGTTTCACAACAAACTCTATCCCGTTATGTGTGAAACTGATAATACATATTCATGATATCATTAGTTTTATATGAATATCAACATGCTGGCACTTAATGTAATTTGGAGTAACTTAAACTGACACGAGATATACTGATCGTCTAGTGCACTTTGATTGACGAATGCCGGTTTTCATCGCGATTGCTATTTTGAATTAGCACATGGCTTGGGGCTCTCGGCCAATCAGATGCTTCAAAAAGTGTCGAATATATCGTTTAGTTCGACGCTTTTTGAAAAAAAAACACGAACTAACTAACAAATGGTTTCTGGACTAATTAACAATGGTTCCTGTCGACCAATCACAATAATGCATTTTTGACGTCACACCCTACGCTCTCGCCTCATATTCCCCCAATGCATCGTAGCCTTGATCGGCTGGTTACACTGAACTGCAGTAAAACTTAGGTTAAACGACAAGTTAAAAGGAAAAGAATTTGCGGTTTTATATACAGGTGACAGTGTAATGCAGTACTAAAGTTATGCAGAAAGGTCCTATTTTGAGTTTTCTGTATTACTTTTATCCCGTATTCAAGCAATCAAGTTGCCTTTAAATAGCGGTAGATCTACCACACATAGTGTATTCTTTTATTGGTAGTTGTAGAAGTTTTACTGTAAGCAATGAATAATCTAAATTTTTGAGGAAATTGAGAAAAGAAATTACACTTATTTTCAAGTTTTAATGAGTGAAAAGTTGAAAACAACAATTAAAGAAAATTGTAGATCTGCTGCAAAAATGGATCTAGAACTAGAGCACTAAGTTAACCCTTCGCTTGCTAATCGCGTGAATATACGTACCTGTAAATAGTGAAGACCCAGATTAGACAGCTCCTGCAGGAGCTGTCTCATCAGGGTCTGCACTATTTACAAGTTGATTGTGCAACCAGTGCACTCCACAGCAGTGATTTCACAGCGCAATACTTGTACACAGTGGAGATATATGTAATTATACAACAGGGCATGTGTAAAGAAGGAGAAATGTATTTTAAAATTCAGCAAGCGAAGGGTTAATTCACTATTCAACAGCAACTTTTATTTCAATTGCAACATATTGAAATAAAAATCATTATTGAGTATATCTCTTTGATTGAACACAGTTTTAATATCTTGCCTTTAAATTTCCATCTTTATCATCCATTAGAATATAGCCTACATTTTTAGCCAATCAAACTGCCTGTTAAGTACATTAAGTACAGCACTTAATCATTAAGAATTTTGTTTCTTTAGACCTCGCGTCGTGTCTGCACGCGTTATCATAATCCCGCCTCCTCGTACCTTGTAGTAAACACTGCCATATTTGGCGATCTTACAACCAGAACTAATTGCTAACAATTTCAGTCGGTGTTTGTTATTACATGTACTTCATATAAACGCAAATTTACGTTTTTTGCAAACAGAATAGACTACGATCAAACATATCCTGTAAATATATTATTAGTTATACAGTTCTTTCCCAGGGTACATGACGATTTATTCCCGGCTGAGGAAAATCATGTTGCCCAAGCCGTTAGGCGAGGGTTACATGATTTTCCCAGCCGGGAATAAATCGTCATGTACCCTGGGAAAGAACTGTATAACGAATTTATTATACTGCAAAGTATTACGGTTCGGATAATTTATATAAATCCATTTTGGCATATTGAAACACTAAACACGCTAATTCCCCTAAACGCTCCCCAATGCATTAATTCTAGCCGAAGGTATCCGAAGTGGTGTGTATTGTATTTCATCAGCGTTCTTGTTATTATAGATGGCTGGACGATATAATAACTCCTCTAAAAACTAATTTATTGGTCATTTCAAACAATGGTGTTTTTAATTAATTTCTGAATTTTTTTCTTTATGTATCAATAATTGTCTATTATGAATTTTGCTATTGTTTAGCCGAGTCGAGAAGTCGGTCTTTTGGTTTCTGACCATAATATGTGGGGCCTGCCATGGGGAATTTCTATGTACCCTGTCAGCTCACAGGGTACATGGACTCATGTACACGGCTAGTTAACCAATCAGAAGTGAGGATTTTACTTTGCAGTATAATAAGAGTTGTTTGATCAGTGACTACTCTGTTTCACAGGGGGGGGGGGGGACATTTCGTGGGTCTAGATGGTCTAAAAGGTAAAAAAAAAGATTGGGTCGATTTAGTGTTATATTATATACGGTATATAATATAACACTAAGTCGACCCAATCATTTGTTTTTACTTTTTAGACCATCTAGACCCACGAAATGCCCCCCCCCCCCCGCCCCCTGTGCTCTGTTTGCTTGAATAATGTTGTAATTCTGATTCTATACTGTATGTCATGGTAAACATATCTTGTTAATTTACAAGCCTGTATAAAACATTCAGGTAATTAAAATTCACAAAGTTATAAATACTTACATGAGTATACAAGAAGTAAACAGTTAAAGATTAGTCATAAAAAGAAGAGTAAATAAATTAATAAAAACACTTTACGTAGATCTAGTTGCAAACTTTAATTTCAGGCTGAGACATATACATGCATGTATATGTCTCTGTTGGAGATTAATCATGAATTACTGATGCCGTCGTTTCGCAGAAACTGTGTCAGGATGCTAGGTGATGCCCCAATGACAAGACCCAGCTTCAGACCTTTTTAAATATTTCGGGCGTTCCGTGAGGTGACAATGTCTTGAGCCAAACACAGCACAAGGCTTGAAACTATAAAAATGATGTGGCTGGGCTATGCTAGCCGGTGATGAATGTATGGTGTTCTGAGGCTACTTTGCCTGAGACGAACACTATGAAAACATGAAATTATACACAAAACCCTATGTTATGGTGATCAACAATACCTCAGCTTTGGGGCCAACAATTAAACAATAAACTATAACTGTGAACAACTACTACAGCCCCAAGCCAGCGAGACGGCTGGTCGATGCCTCAACTTCAAATGGTGATTGGAACAAAATCCTCAAGCTATGTCATGAAACTGTATAAATGTGAGCTATATAACCCTAGACTATACGAGTTGAGACCCTAAGAATCAAACCCTGTTGAAACCTGTGGTTTGAAGCTATCTCAACACTACTGTGACTTCAAACCTACGTATCAGGCCCTATGTCTCAAAGCATGTATGTAACCCTACGCTCTGAAACCTATCTTGAGCAGTGTATGAAACCTGCTTCAAGAAGCTTATAAAACTAACGCTTTGAAGCCTGCCTGCAGTATGTTCCGAGCCCGGCTCAAAAACACTGCCTCAAAAAGACAGCCTCAAAAAGACGGCTTCAAAAAGACAGCCTAAAAAAGACGGCTTCAAAAATACAGCCTCAAAAAGACGGCCTCAGGCAGACGGTTCAGCAACGCTCCGAACCCTGAGCACGATCTTCAGCAAACCTGCTTCAAACCGAATATAACCCCAGGCTATATCAGTCTGAGCAACACTATCTCAATGCCTCAGCTAATCTCTGACCGCTATGAAATAGCAGTATAATATTATTAAAGGCCGGTTGGACAGTCTTAAACGTGCAATTTTCATGCCCAAAGAGAGAACTCAGAGGACAGTTACTTAGCCCATTCAAAGAACAGGTAACTGCACAATTACGTTGCCCAAGCAGACAATATATTCGCCAGTCTTTAACCTTAATGAGTACAATACTCTATCAGTCAAAAACCAACGATATAGCTTCTATACATAAGTATATAAAGCCGTCACTGAAAGTTCTATGAATATTCAGTGCCCTGATCACAAAATAACCAGCAGTGATCGTTGAATAAGTTTGCTCCAGTCTCAGAATTTGTATACAGCTTCCATGAGTTTGAGGTACTTCGGCAAATTAGCATATAAACATATTTCATTCATATTAATTATTTCGATTGACCAACCGCCTCACTCATTTGAATATATACACAGTACTAATTTTTATAAGGTATAAAACAAACAAAATGAAGTTTAAAAGTGAACTTACTTTGATAAACAACAAATTAATGAAATCTAACCAACATTTAAAAAGGGAGATAATCCTGTATATACAAAACTACAGTTAACTCAAATCGCTTACCTAGCGATATACTACAGGTGTTCTTGACAACAGCCCCCTTCTCAAGAAAACGCTCTGCTGTTTTCAACTAATACAAGAAAATTTGTTACTCTATTGACGGCTCAGGTAGTCAGCACATACATTGTCTGAACCCTTGATTACTTGAACCTTTAATTGATAATTTTGTAGGAACAGAATCCATCTCATGATCCTACCACTCTCTATCTTGCATTTCTGAATGTATGACAATGGTGCGTGATCTGTCTGGAGTATGAACTCCGCACCATACAGGTACTTTTGGAATTTCCTGATTCCAAAGATGATGGCTAGGCACTCACGCTCTATGACGGAGTAGTTTTTCTCCCTCTGCAGCAGCCTTTTGCTAGCATATGCTAATGGGAACAAGCTATCTTCAAACTCTTGCATCAAGGCTGCTCCAACTCAACTGTCTGAGGCATCTGTTTGTAAAACAAAGGGTCTCTTGAAGTCTGGTAGCCTGAGGATGGGTGAGCGAGTGAACAGGTCTTTGAGCGTATTGAACGCCTGCTCATGTTCGTCCATCCATACGACAGTGTTTGGCTTTCCTTTCTTCGTCAGGTCTGTGAGGGGAGACGCAATATCGGCAAATGCTGGGATAAATGGAAAAGTAGTAAAGTCAAGCAGGCAAAGCCACATACAAGACGTAACCACCACCAAAACACCGATAGACAGCATGACACACATACACACACACACAACCACACACCCAAACGCACACTCACGTGATGAACACAGAAAACACCAAAATACACACAAGAACCAGAGACAAACGTTCCACACATGAACAAAATCACAAGCACAAAGACGCAAGGCAAACAAAAGGAAGGGTGACAAAGAGAGTACCGCCTTGGCGCGGTCAGTAGCAAAAACACCACTGGGGGTTTAAACAGGTTTACGGACGTCCTAAAACGTCCTGTAGTATCCCGCCAAACCCAAGAATGCTCGCACTTGCCTTTTGGTCTGGGTATATCTGCATTCTTGATCTTATGAAGCTTCTCTTGCTCCATCTGCAATATACCTTTGCCAACTACATGTCCTGTGAATGAAATGTTTTCATATCCAATCATGCATTTGGATGGTCTTATGGTCAAGTCGGCGTCTCGCACCCTTGTAAAAACTTCTCTCAACATTCCGAGATGTGGCCCCCAGGACTGGGTATGGCCCATGATATCATCGACATAGTTGTCGGCATCACTGCAATCATGCAGCAGTTTGCGCATCATCCTGTTGAACGTGCTTCCCAAAAGGCATCTTCTTAAACTGGCAACTTCCATCTGGGGTCGTGAAAGCCGTCAGATGCTTTGACTTATCTTCAACAGGTATCTGCCAATAACCCTTGCTCAAGTCGATCTTCGTGAAGAATTTATCTTCCTTCAAGCTTGACATAATGTCCTCAGGGTTACCCATAGGTTCTGTGTCAAACCTTGTCACCATGTTGAGCCTTCTGAAATCAATACATAACCTATTTGTGCCGTCTTTCTTTTTCACCAACACAATTGGTGAGTTGTAATCTTATTGTGCTGGCTCTATCACTCCAGCATCAAGCATGTTCTGAACCTCATCAGAAACTTCTTTTCTCTTTGCATATGGTATGGGGTATGGCCGAACCCTAACCGGTGTCTTGCTGGTGTGCTCTATCGTATGCTCCTCCAGCTCAGTTGTTCCAGGCTTCTCGGTGAAAATGTTCTGGAACTCTTCAAGCAACCTGAGCACATCGTGACGTTGCTCACGTGTCAAGCTTTCTGACACTATGACATCTTTGTATGTCTCAGAACTGGTCAAGCCTGCCAGCTCTATCAAACTTTCATCATCCACAACCCCATCATCTTCACTGTATTCAGCCTCTATGATTGCCATGCATGAAACAACATTATCGAGCTCCATCTCTTCATACTTCTTCAGAAGGATGATGTGGTATGTGCCAACCCTGTCACCAATCTGGACCTTGTAGTCCATTCTGTTAACTACATCAACAACTTCGAACGGCCCCTTCCACTGCAGAGTCAGTTTGTTGTGCCATGTAGGCAACAACAGCAGAACTTTGTCTCCTTTCACAAGCTTTCTGTTTCTGGCTGACTTGTCATAGTGGTGCTTGTACATGCCCTGGGCCTCGTTCAAACTTTCACGAGCTATCTTGCAAGTGTCCTCGAGTCTGTGTCTCAGGTCAAGCACATATTGGTATGTGGTCATGACTTCTGGCGTTTCTCACTCAGTCCAGAGTTCCTTCAGCACTTGCATGGGACCTCGAACAGTGCGACCATACATGCGCTCAAACGGTGAGAAACCCGTTGAAGCTTGTGGGACCTCTCTGTAGGCGAACAGCACAGCAGATAAATATCTGTCCCAATCCTTGGGTCGCTCCTGGCACATTTTCTTGAGCATGCTCTTCAAAATGCCATTCATCCGCTCACACCACCCATTACACTTAGGGTTATATGGTGTAGTAAATAGTTGTTTCAGAGATATCAGTCGACAAATCTCCCTCATCAACTCTGAGGTGAACTGACTTCCTTTGTCACTGAGTATCCCAGAAGGGAAACCAACTCTTGAAAATACATCGAGCAGTGCTTCGGCCACCCGCTCTGTCTCGATCTTGGGCAAAGCCACAGCCTCTGGGTACTGTGTAGCATAATCAACTACAGTGAGTATGTATCTATTCCCTTTCTCAGATACAGGCGTTATGGGACCAATAAGACCAACGGCAACCCGATGAAAGGGTGTATCCATAATTGGCATCTCTCCCATAGGTACCTTTGAGACCCTTCCCTTTGATACTGTCTTCTGACAAATATCGCATGAGCGACAAATCCTTGTCACATCACTGGTTACCCCAGGCCAGTGAAAGCTTGTTGTAATCCTATCAACCGTCTTCTGGCTGAGAGGTGTCCACCAACAATTGATTCGTGTGCCAGGCTCATCACACGTCTTCTATGCTTTGTTGGGACTACTACTTGTTTGATTTCAGTTGAACCAGAGCCCTTGCTCTCTGTGAACATACTATACAGAACATCCTTCTGTACCTCATATCTATAACTGTTTCCCCCCCCCCTTGTGGTCAGCGTACTCTTGTCTCGGGCATAAGACCACAACTTTTGCAAAGATGTGTCTTCAGTCTGAACCTTCCTGAGCTCATCAATAGTAACCTCATCCCCAGGAGAGTTTGGAACACTTAATGCCCTGAGAGGTTTCTCTTCCTTCTTGGTCTGAGCTCGTGTCATGACAGCTGCCGAAACTCTAGCTTCGGGGTTCTGTGCTTCATGACCCATGGTTTCGAACCATTCCTGGTTTGGGGTGTTTGAAACTCCAGGTATATTCCCCAACACCAGATCACATATGAGTGAGTTCAACACCATGGCTTCAACATTGCCAGTGTAATATGGTGTATCAACCTGAACCAATGCTGCTGGTACTATCTTGGCCCCGCCATCGATAGTTATCATAATATATCTCTTGTCTAGCATCTGGTCGTCTCGCACCAGGTTCTTTCGTATGGCCGCCAACTCACAGCCAGTATCTCTCAGAACCTTCACTGCTCGACCATCAACTATTCCTGGTTGCAAATTCAAGTTTATCTCGCCTTCAAGCGATTCAACGGTACAGCCACCTGCTATGATCGGCACAGACTCTCCGTTAGCTAAGTATAGCTCTTCATCTCTGATACATTCTTGTATGTGGCTCTGGTTGCATGAGACCGACATACACAGAGCAGATATTTTCTGCTCGTCTGGAGACTGATGTTGACTCTGATAACGCCTTTGCTTGAAATCTTTGTATGTCTAAGCACCATACTGTTGCTGTCCAGAGTCTTCATAACACATTGCTCCGGTACTTATTTTCTTCTGGCCATTCTGGCGATAGTCTCTGGCGAAATGTCCCTCTTTTCTGCATATGAAACAAACCTTTTTCTGAGGTTCAGACCGCGGTGCTGGGCTAGGTCTGAGGTTAGTATTAGGCCTCTGATGTTGCCTGTTTGATGATGAGTTGAGCTTGGCATGCTTGCCCGAGCATATGGAGCCACCATGAGCTTCTATATATTGCTCAGCTAGCTTCGTCACATCATCAACCGACTTCGGGACTCTCTCTTTCAAGAACAAAGCAAGTTCGGGCGAACAGGTTTGTATAAACTGCTCTTGAACCACCAAATCCATCAAGCCTTCATACGATTTCTCAACCTCAGCCATCTCTGTCCATCTATTAAAATACCTCATCAACCTAGCCATAAACTGAAAAACAGTCTCCCCATGCTCGGGTCGGCTTTCTCTGAACTTCTGCCTGAAACCTTCTGTCAGCTGATATCGTCTGAGCACAGCTTTCTTCAGAGCCTTGTAATCATGAGCATGTTCTGGAGGCATGCTGGTATATACCTCAAGACCCTTGCCTGTCAAAAGCGAGCTCAAGCTAACTGCCCATGTCTTCTCTTCCCAGCCCTGGCTCTGAGCAAAGCGCTCGAATCGTTCTATATATGAGTCCATATCATCTTTCTGCTCATCAAACTTCGGCAATTTTGGTCTGGGAGCCTTACTGCTTGTTTCGGACGTATGCCCCCTGAAGCCTGTCTCAGCCCTTAACTTGACCAGCGCGATATCACGCGCCTGTTCTTCACGCTTCATCTTGGCTTTTCTCTCAAACTGCTCATGCTCAAGCTTCTGCCGCTCATCTTCACGTCTCTGTCGCTCATCTTCTCGTCTCGACATACGCTCTTCCCTATGTAAACATTATTCCTCTTTCTTCTCAGCATAGTCCATGAGGTCTGGCCCAGTCAACCCTAAACGCACACCAGCCGATATCCATTTATCTATGTCCATGATCACCAAAGTAATGCTTCAACCCTATGTAGCTTCAGCTATAAAAACCTTCTGAGAAATATCCCGGACGAGTCCTCAAATTGTCAGGATGCTAGGTGATGCCCCAATGACAAGACCCAGCTTCAGACCTTTTTAAATATTTCGGGCGTTCCGTGAAGTGACAATGTCTTGAGCCAAACACAGCACAAGGCTTGAAACTATAAAAATGATGTGGCTGGGCTATGCTAGCCGGTGATGAATGTATGGTGTTCTGAGGCTACTTTGCCTGAGACGAACACTATGAAAACATGAAATTATACACAAAACCCTATGTTATGGTGATCAACAATACCTCAGCTTTGGGGCCAACAATTAAACAATAAACTATAACTGTGAACAACTACTACAGCCCCAGGCCAGCGAGACGGCTGGTCGATGCCTCAACTTCAAATGGTGATTGGAACAAAATCCTCAAGCTATGTCATGAAACTGTATAAATGTGAGCTATATAACCTTAGACTATACGAGTTGAGACAGAAAGACAGAAAGACAGCCTAAAAAAGACGGCTTCAAAAATACAGCCTCAAAAAGACGGCCTCATGCAGACGGTTCAGCAACGCTCCGAACCTGAGCACGGTCTTCAGCAAACCTGCTTCAAACCGAATATAACCCCAGGCTATATCAGTCTGAGCAACACTATCTCAATGCCTCAGCTAATCTGAGACCGCTATGAAATAGCAGTATAATATTATTAAAGGCCGGTTGGACAGTCTTAAACGTGCAATTTCCATGCCCAAAGAGAGAACTCAGAGGACAGTTACTTAGCCCATTCAAAGAACAGGTAACTGCACAATTACGTTACAATACTCTATCAGTCAAACATCAGCGATATAGCTTCTATACATAAGTATATAAAGCCGTCACTGAAAGTTCTATGAATATTCAGTGCCCTGATCACAAAATAACCAGCAGTGATCGTTGAATAAGTTTGCTCCAGTCTGAGCATTTGTATACAGCTTCCATTAGTTTGAGGTACTTCGGCAAATTAGCATATAAACATATTTCATTCATATTAATTATTTTGATTGACCAACCGCCTCACTCATTTGAATATATACACAGTACTAATTTTTATAAGGTATAAAACAAACAAAATGAAGTTTAAAAGTGAACTTACTTTGACAAACAACAAATTAATGAAATCTAACTAACAGTTAAAAAGGGAGACAATCCTGTATATACAAAACTACAGTTAACTCAAATCGCTTACCTAGCGATATACTACAGCTTTTCTTGACAAACTGCTGCGTGGGTATGTCGAATAGTTGAGTTAAAGTATCAAAGTCTATCTTCTCGAATTCATCTTCTATTAGAGATTGAATACCCCCGTGGTCAGTGGTCAAAATCGCCAGCCGTTTTGTACTGTTGTTAAGGAATGGAAATCAGTGACGTCACACTTGGCGACGTTTGTTTACTAGAACCGTGGGAACGACTTATGCTGGGCCAATCAAAATATAGGTTATATTCTAAGTAAGTTAGAACATATTAAGTGAAATCTTAGTGGCTAAGAAGAGGCTCTCTCGCTTTCTCTCGCTTCGCCCCTTCTTAACCACTAAGATTTCACTTAATATGTTCTACCTATAACAAATAATGGATTCAGGCACAGTGATTTTCAATCTTACGCGAAAAGAAAGGAGGGAAAATCAGCACGCGTTCGATGACGTCAAATTGATGACGTTTATTTCTTGTTTTTCGTCGAGCCCAAGCCAGTGCTAAACAGGTAAGCCAACGGATGAGCCCGACTAAACAATACAGTTCCTGGGGGGCTACGCACCCTCGAACTATATCGTTTAGTCGCGCTCAACCATGGTCTAACCTATACATAAACACCTATATAATTATGATATAATAATATCTAGTCTAGAACAAACGACCGTCATCAATAGTTGATGACGTATTGAAATTACGTAGTAGCTGTGGTCACATGACTTCCAACATTGAATCTGTAATAAGACTGATTCTGTAAAAGCAATTCGTTGCTTCATACAGGGAAAACTAATATAAGAGCTGTCTGTATAGCTGTTGCCACATCTATTTTAAGAGGCCCTATTACTCATTATCGTTGTAAGCCGAGTACGGAGAATGATGTCGGAATAAGACAGAAACAGGGGATCGTTGCAAAAGATTTATACTATTCCATGTAAATGATCAAACAATAAGACCAATTTTCTTCCGTCGACAGACTAATAAAACTGCGCAAATGCACACAACTCATGACAGGGTTTCTCGTGTTTTTCTCCAAACGGTTCCAACAGCCCTGTACGACATGAATAATCTATTTAACTTCACACACGGTCCTGTTTACGACGCAGTTGCGCTAAGTATGGCGTCATAACAGGGTATCTGTTAGGGTAGATTTTGTCTGCCAGTAAAATACACTGATCTGGAAATTGAAGGTCACGTCCAATTTGTCGCATCATATTGAAATGTTGAGCGTCGTCTTGATGACCAAGATAACCCCTTTTGAATATCTTATAAAAACATTGGAGTCAATCACAACTTGTGCCTGGACAACATGATAAAATGCCAATGTCCAGAGAAAAAGCGTTCTTGTGCAATATTCGTTGTGCGATATATTTGATGTGATGTGCCATCTATGGCACCAACTGCTGCTGGAATTGTCGGCCAATTATGTCTCATTTCCGACCATTCATTAATGGTTGCCCACTTTATATATTTCCTTAAACGCAGAAATGATATGGGGAGTAGTTATCGTATTTTCTCTGGTACTGTTGTCAAACATACATTTAAAGAACATGATATGATCATAAACGTAGGATAAGAACGTAACCATATCATTTCCATAAGTACTCTATTCTATGTGATAAAGTATGGGTTTATAGGGTGTAACATGAAGCGTCTGTATTAACGTCAAGAACGTTTCGGATGTCTCTCCTGTTGCCTCACAACATTGATACATATGAGAATACAGCAGGTTAAACACATTTCTTCAACCATAAACAACCTCATCAGTTCCAAATAACCGATACCTCAAACTCAAAAGGATGTAGGGTGTGACCGAACCGATTCCAATAGCATACATATCAGACCAAAGGGAGATGTAACATCTGATGGTGGCTGTGGAAGAGCAGGCAAAGCAGAACGTATCATCACTATGCTTTCATCCATGGTGACCTGTAAATTAAATATTCAAATTAAGCATTTCCATGCGCCGGAATGGGCGTATAACAATGGTTTACCTTCCGTCCGTCGGTTTGCAAGTTATATGAATAACTATATATGAAGAAGCTCGTCAGCTGCACCTAAACGGCAGCATTTGGCAAATAAGGCACATAATGTCTAGCAAGATTGGCCAGCTGATAAAGCAAGGTATGATTTAGAATTCTCAAAATGTTGCCAAAATATAAATGTACAGCTGTTTATGAACACAATTAATTTGCATACATATAGCTCGAACAATTTGACCTGGACCCTCACCTATATGCAGAATACATAATGAGATAGATGACGCTGTATAAATAACATTCCGTCGGTAAATCGTGAAGTCTATTCTCGCTGAAATTACAGGACAGCGATAACCCGTGTATATGTTAACCATACAATCACGATTTTGTCCATACCTAGTTGCATGGGACACGTGCCGAGGATAAACCCGTGCAATACCGATTATAAAAATAGAAATGTTACGAAATTTTATTTATGCAAATTAAGTAGGTCAGGGTCCAGGTCAAATTGTTCGAGCTATATATATGTATATCATTCAATGATAGATGATCCAGATGATCCTAATTAAGTATCTACAGCATAGAGTCTAGCTGGGATTGTTTCGAATAATTAGACACATACGCGTACATTGCAGAAAGAGGACGGCAAACATAAAAACAAGATTTGATCCAATAGGTCATGATCTAGAGGCCCAAATTTTGGACATCGGTACCATCTTTGGGCACAATACAAGGAACATACTATTATAATGTCAAAATACTGTGTTTGGACTTGACATGTTTCCATCTTGCACCCGGTTCCAAGGAACAAATGATGATTGTATTACTTTTACATCACTTAATCTTTTTCAGGGGTTTCATTGGCAATACCCAGAATAATGAGCGCCGACTTCAAGAATCTTTGACTCAGAATGCCTTGGACCGAAATCAGGCTGTCCAGGATAATCCGCCAGTAAACGACATCTGAGAGCAAGATGTAGCTGCTTTATCGTTGTATGATGCCGAAAAGGACAATGCCATGCCGGAAATTGTGGATACACCAGCGCCACGTCAAACCCGGCCTAGTAACAGGAAACGTCATTTGGCCGACTGATTCGTGAAAACCATGAATTGTATAACAGGTTTCTTAAACACAAATATCCAGAACTGTTACGACAGCTATGGACGAGCTCTTCAGACGAGCATGATTACATGTTCTGGTCAAAATAAACATATTGAGTGAATCATTAGCTTGCTAACGTTTTGCATATGCAACAATCATCTGTTTTGTTTGGTCTTATTTTATTACCATTATCATGTTGAGACGGTCCCTCAACATAGTTACCTATCTCAGTATTTCGGCTTCGGCTAACGACGTTAATGTCTATTAGCGAGACATTACAGTATAACGATTATATAGTTATCATTTAGACAGGTTGCATTGAGCTATACCGCTCAAACATATTATTCATGCTATTTTACAACTTATTGTAATCATTATTAGCCCATACCAAAATGAATATAAAATTATTTGTTAATAAGAGTAATTACAGTCTTAAGCGGTCATTTAGTTACAGCTGAACATACGAGCCTTACAGAATAGGTCGTTGCTTAATGCATGGCAAAGTTATGCTGAAAGCTTTTATATGATATTCATTGATTACTTTCAATCTGCATTAATGTACCACTTGCCTTACAGACTAATAATTAAACCTCTTTTTGGTGACCGTTTAACACATGTTATATTGTATACCAGTCGGTGGTGTTTGATACGGCATACTTAGAAGGGATATATAGAAAATGATGATCTTCCATGGTGAATCATTTCTTTCGTCATCTATACAGGACGCTCCATGTCTTTCGTCATTTGTATGTAATTTATCGTTTCAGTAATCTATACAGGCTATTTTCTCTAATGATCTCTTTGAGTCTTGAACTTGTTTTAATTGACTCGATGATATACGTCAGTATAGCATGTTTCTTATGACGTTTGAACTTTAATTTCAACAACATGCTGGAATAGGTATACCCTAATAGAGCAAGGTAAATAATGGCTGTAACCCGCATATGTAGCGTGGCGAACTATCATTGCTTCGGGAAAACTGTACTCGTGTCTGTAATAAAAGCTTTTTTCCGATAAAAGGATTCTGTAATTATCTATTGTTGTATATCATACTTAGTCTATCACAATCAAGCGGGTGTAGGAAGAAGGACGGGTCATTCACTTCTGCCAGGACCATGGAACGGAATTAAATTAAATTGGCAATAGTCGGTATATATGTAAAATTACATGTATGAGTCATGCAGGAAACACCGCATACAAAACACACAACCGCCCAAACAGCACCACGACTACAAACAACAAATGTACATGTATATAAAAGACACAAAGAGACGCACAGACATAAACAAACAATAGGGGGACGATGGAAATACCGTCTTGGAACGGTCAGTGACCAATGTCACTGGGGGTTAAACCGGTTTCGGGGTGCCTAACCTCACACTTATTCCATCCCCACCCTAAAAGACACTTAAACCAATTTTCTTTTTTCTGACTATACTACCTGTGCCGATCATGGGTTTGGCTGAAACAGAAAAAGCATTATTATGTGCGAACCATAGGTGCAGTTAAACGCTATTTTCTCCGGACAATTTAAGCATTTTTTCAGTAATGTGCATCTCGAAGAAGACTGCGGCGTGACACACACACACACACACACACACATACATATATAAAATCCAATGTTTCCTTGGTATTCACTGTTCGCAGATATCAGAGATACATTTACAGTCAATTTTGTTACAACGACCGCGTTCGTTCCCACAGAAAGTACCCATGTATAAAACTCATAAGTTATAAATACATGTTCAACCAGTTTTATTTTCCAAAATTTATATCAGTATAATGATAATTCTGTAATATAGATTGTTGTTAAAACGAGAGTTCACTGTATCATGTAGTTACCTTTTAAATACAAGCATATTTCCATTCAACGTAATCCTTCTTAAGGTAACGCTTTTATTAGAAATATTGTTAACCCTTTACTCAATAAATACGTTTTCTACGCCTTTGCACACAGAGCAGACCCAAACAGACGACTCCAGTAGGAGCCGACTGAACAAGATCTGTTTTGTTTGCTTCTTGAATGATATGGGTCTGATTCTACACTTTCCATCATGATAAAAATTTCTGTGTCTATATGCTATAACAACGGTTGATCCTAAGTAATATCCATGATATAATTATTTCTTACATGAATATTAATGGAGTAAATGATTAAGCGATAAGAACGTTTCAATTCCAAGAAAACTCCTAAAGTATGTTGACAGCAGATCTAATTTAAACTAATAAAAAGTGATGGACATTCCATCAAAACAATTGCCAACCTGATTTAAAACTGAGGAGAGTGTGCGTAAATGACGATTGTATAACGTATATCCCGTCTGAGGCATATTTACATCTTGAATGTATTGTGTTGTACTTTTAGAAGCTAGTTGATCCTGAAAAGGATTTCAGATCAATATAGCCACGTGTCTTTAGAAAAAAGTATAAATGAATGTTGGACAACAATAATGTGAATGACATTTCTCAGGCAACTGATATTCATGATATTCTGAACTTCCATTCATCGTACATCAATACGTTCGTATCTGAAATAATTGCACACTTAATGATGACATACACGGGGATGAAAACCAAATGAGGAACATATGAGCAGACTCGGTCCAAAACAAAAAGGATAAAAACTGAATGGTGAATATTGATACCGGTTTTAAATGTTAAACATTGTGTGAAATGATAAAGCGCTGTAACAAGAGTACATGTATGAGTCATGAGGAAACACCGTAAACAAAACAAACAACCGCCCAAACAGCACCACGACTACAAACAGCAAATGCACATTTATATAAAAGACACAAAGAGACGCACATACATAAACAAACAATAGGGGAAGATGGAAGTACCGCTTTGGAACTGTCAGTGACAAATGTCACTGGGGGGTCAAACCGGTTTCGGGACGCCCAACCTCACACTTATTCTTTCCCCACCCTAAAAGACAAAGAGTGTAAATAAACGTATCCCCTCTCCGACTTATCTCCAACAACCGCGATAACAAATACAGTGCTAAAGTGCATGTAAAAGGAAAAACAAGTGAAACAAACTGTATCCACCTATCGCTAGTGTACTCAATGATTGAGCTATAGAGTAACTGTAGAAACGTAATAAAGGGTACGGCAAAAAAGAGATGAAGAATGGCAACATTGTCTATGAAAATATTTTGCAGGCTTGTCTACTTTACAAGTATACAGGTTTACTTGTCGCATGTTTATATTGTCATTGGTTTTTAAAAACTAGACTCAGGGTCAGCATGAAATAATAATGTCGCTATTTGTTAATTTGCATCACACTTGTTGTCTATATAAGCTATTACGACATGACTTTAACACTTTACTCCATCAATATTCATGTAAGAAATAATGAAATAATGGATATTATTTAGATTAATTATGATGATAGCACCAGGACACAGGAATTATTTGCCATGGTAGAAATGTACCATATCATGAGTAAACAGAACATAATTATCCTGATCAGACAGCTCATACATGAGCCGTCGGATCTGAGTCTACTCTGTTAATGGAGTCAATGTTAACCTCATTATTTTACAAACCGTGTATTAAGCCAGAGTATTTATATTGCTTTCGTGATTTTATTCTGTCTGAGAATCTTGATGTAATATCAGTATAGATGCAAAGAACTTCTTTACCCGTATTCCGCTAATTTCGATCAGACTCGCATTTGCAAGCACGATGGGTCCGAATGGATTGGAAACCAAAGTGTTTGACACTCGAGCTGCTATTCAATGTTGTAGATATTATGTTCTTGAGAATGATAGACACACTTTTTTGTGAGATGCTAACTGACTGTGCACAGTCTGAGGGCATTCTTTGTTATCTACAAATAATGCATTTCATGAACTTATCAAGCTTAAATACATTTTAATCGGTTTAAACACTATTGATATTTTTGTGCTAGAATCAAACTAATTGGAATCCCCCTAGGGCACTGTCAACAAAGAGTTAAGCGTTCCTGCTGAACCGACTTCATAACTTTGCATAACGTTGCTGTTTTCAAACATCTCATTGAATTACATGAATCACTAATGACCATGTCAATAATGATAAGCATAAAATTACTGCAACATCTGAACACGACATATTGTCGCATACCACCACACCCAAACACGCACACATACACGAGACGAACACAGAGACCATAAACAAACAAAGAAGTAACAGAGATAAACCTTCCAAACATGAAAAACAACAAGTACAAAGACACAAGGCAAACAAAAGCAAGGATGACAAATATAGTACCGCCTTGGCACGGTCAGTAGCACAATCACCACTGGGGGTTTAAACCGGTTTATGGACATCCTAATTTCACACTTATCTCAAAGTCACCCTAGCTTTACAAATAGTGTAAATAAAGGTATCCCCGCCGCACTTACCCACAACACAGAAGACGGTAAACAAATGACAATATGTAAAACATATCATAGCAACTGTGAAAAATCCGTCAAATATGTTCTCAATGACTTTGCTGAAGTCAGAGCACCTGCAGTGAAGGCGTTAAGGGCACGACAGGGACAAAGTAATACATGAGTCTGGTATGCTCACCCCGTTTCTGAGTTTAAGAGCATACCATCATAGAGTACTACCCTCGGCCTGTCACCGCGCAAGCAAAGAGGGAAGCGTAGCTACCGACTGTAAAAGGGTCAATAACCAAATACGCAGTGCGTTGCAATATAATGGGATCATAACCTTTATTTCTAAAGGTTTTAATGCGTTTTATAAACAAATCATGAAAATGGATATGACCCCACATTTCCCTAAGTTTGTAAATAACATCACCATAAAATTCTTGGTGAGAACTGCCTTGTTGCAGTAACGTCCATATATTACACTTATATTTACTAATGAGTGGTTAATTTCGATAATGAAATTTAGAAAACGTTTTCCGAAGTTTGTGATATCTGTAACCATGCTTAAGAAGTTTATCAGTTATAACTAAATTATGAGTGTTAAAATCGTCCAGCAAAGAACAGACTCTGGCAAACTAAATAAGTTTAGAAATATAAACCCCATAAGATGTAGAACGGGGCACATCTCCATCTAGAAAGGGATAATTTACAATTCTAAAATGACAATCTTTCCTTTTATTGTATATTTTGGACGATACTTTATCGTTTGTGATGGAAAGATTCAAATCTAAAAAGGAAGCCATAATGTCAGATTGATTTGATTTGTTTAAAGACAGTTCATTTGGGTAAATTGAAGAAATCATAGTTACAAAAATAAGGATTATCCAAATTCAAAATATCGTCTAAATACCTTGAAGGTTTATTAAAAGCATTAACAATATCGGCCTGTGTATCAGGTTTTAAGCTAAGCATAAAATCCCTCTCATAGCAATACAAAAATAATCAACATGAGGGGCACAATTTGTACTCATGGGTATACCAACAACTGGACGATATATGGTATCCCCATAGCGCACAAATATATTATCTTAAAGAAAGGTAAGAGATCTACAAACATGCCAGCTTTCCTAAATGCAGTATGTCAGTTTCCAGTAGCGAGAGCTTTGGTGTATGGTTTTGTTGTTAATGCTACCACATTATATTTTGAAATGGTACGACCAGGATTCTGTTGCATGTAAGAGTGCCATGCTGTACTGACATCCTCTTAACCCTTTCCGGTTCTGTGTTTATTTCAAATTTCAATACCTACTGAATATTCATGGGTAAATAGTTATAATGAAATATGGAAGGTAGAACATTGTAGCCATTTTAGAAAGTAAAGAAACAGATCTAGCAAGTCCATAAGCAAACAGAGCAGACCCTGATCAGACCGCTCCTCAAGGAGCAGTCTGATCTGGGTCTACTCTGTTTGCAAATGCGTGAAAACACGTATCTATGAGGGAAAGTGTTAAATGGTCCAAATACACTCACATGTAGTGGTTTAGTCAAGTGGCTTGTGTGTGGTGGTAGAATAAACAATATCACATTATTTCTTTCGGTCCACTGAGCAAGAGTGAGGGAAGGAAGTATGATGCTTGAGTCCGTCGTATAGTAGTAAAGTGGGTGTATCTGTGGTCAAATTGCATACATGTATTGTACAACATGTTTTGTTACATAGTTTTGGAATACTTCTGTACTGGACCAACCATTTTTTGTCATTTCACCAGATGATCCAATACAAGAATCTTGTAGAAACTCCGGGTTCCAACGCTTCCCAGCATACACATAATATGATTGTTATCAATGACATTCCTCCTACAATGACTGTAACTAGTGATGACCTTGAGGATGTAACAGCCTGTGGGTTAATGTCTTAGCTACACACACTCTTTGGTGGTTGGTGCTCTGTTGAAACCCCAGTCTCATCAATGTTGAAAAATATGCTCAGGATTTTGCAATAAATTGTGATTTATTTAAGATAAACCCAAGTTCCTTGTAATAATTGTTCATGGTGTCCCTTGATGCAGACTTTGCTCTTGAAATGACAAACTTCTGTATATTGTTAACAAATAATATATTTTGTACTCGTTAAGTTATCATTTTTACATAAATATTCATCAAATATATGGTTAAATCGTGTGGCAGGTAATTAGAAACAACTCAACTATTTCACTGTCACGCTTTGTCATCTGCAAACCTTGTTGTCTCTTTCAATTTTCATGTTTGAATTATCTCCATTTTTGTTTCAACAACCTCTGGATCTAAACTATTTACAAAATGATCGCATAGTTTCCATTGGCAGCGGGAATTTCAAATTAAACAATATACAAGCAAGTGTGTTTTTGACATGTGTATATAGCTGGCTCGGTTTTACATTACGCGCGCAGGCATTATTTCTTGAAACTGTGTTTATTTCATTGTTTTTTCTTATGCTCAATATTTGTATTGCACAAGCTGTATAATAAGATATTATAACACATTATGTTTAGTTAATATTAGTACGCGGTACAGAATGCGAAAGGTTGAACTAGTATTAGTACAGTTTAAATTATAGTTTTGTGTATTCAGACACTTCACAAATGTTTACAGCATTTTGTAGCCGGGTTTCCACTTTTGTTTTTATAGATCCGTAGTATGCAAAAACAATAAACAAGGATCAAACTTTTGACAGTTTACCAGAAGATTGGTAAGTATGTAGTGATAGATGAATGCGTTTAATCAATACCGCATGCTACTGATAGCAGTAATGTTGTTTAACATTTAGTCTGCTGGGCAAACTATTTCAAACAATGTTTTAACCCTTTCCCTGTTTTATGTTTATTTCAAAGTTCAATACCTACTGAATATTCATGGACAAAATAGTTATAATTGAATATGCAAGGTGGTACATTGTAGCCTTTTTAGAAAGTAAAGAAACAGAGATTTCAAATTGCACAAGCAAAAAGAGCAGACCCATATCAGACGGTTCCTCTAGGAGCCCTCTGATCTGGGTCTACTCTGTTTGCAAATGCGTGAAAATGCGTTTATATGAGGGAAAGGGTTAAAAATAAAGCAATACTTTGTCTAATAAAATGCAACCAGGGTGTCAAAGAGTTTGGATCCTGGTAAGACGGCGAGCTACTCGGCGTCTTATCTGGATCCAAACTATTTGCAAAGGTTATCATCGATCAGCAGACTAAATGTTAATTACATCTATATCAAAAACCTACTCTTTAGTTATTGGAAAGCTTGGTAACCGTTCACTTTATTTTTAGACGCACAATTTATTATGTACACTTCCCTGTTCCCGGGTTAATACAACCATTATATTTTACTTATCTGACACATATGTAGGGAAATATTCGAAGATATGACGTCATAGAACACTTTTACATTGATGTTCGGTTTAGTGTGCAAGGTAGTTATGAGATGAATGGAGTTTGTCTTATACTCGACTGGAAAGAAAGTGTCTTGCTTGCCGTAGGTGTGCTTAACACCTTTTTGAAAGATTCGTTTAAGGAAGGTTTATCTCAAAGCAAGATTATGGTAGTACAGTCAATTTCAATAAACGTTGTCATTGAATTTGAATCGATATTTATTTTACTTGTTCACTAGATTGAGATCAAATTCAAATCACTTGTGTCATCGTTCTTTATCTAAAGATTTATCTAAATAACTAAATAGAAAACATTTAAAAATCCAGTCCAATTTGAATGGTATTCTGCAGGAATAGTCGCCTGGTGACCCTTTATCATTTTTTTTAAAATCATGTTGATATCCCAAAAACCTGACTACATGTACCAGGGGCGTAGCTAGATTTCCTTATATAATGTTATTGATAATCTTCAAAACCTGTTCTTCTCTAAACCTTTAATCAAATTTAAATAACAATTGGTAGAATTAGTTTCATAGTGACCCTTTATCTAAATTGTTAAAATTATGTTCCTATCTCAAAAAACCTGGGCGTCAGGGACTTTGATAGATTTCTTATATAGCTATATGGAAACCTAAAAAATGTCATCGCCAAAACGTGTGGTTCGATTTCAATTAGGTAATTTGTAGGAATAGTCGCCTGGTGACCCTTTATTTAAATATTGTTTGAACCAACCTTTAAAAATCTTCTTCTAAACCAATTGTCCAATTTGATAGGATTAGTTTCCTGATGGCCCTTTATCAAAATATTAAACATATTGATATCTTGAAAAACATGACCGCCAGGGTCGGTGCTAGATTTCTTATATACAGAAACCTTTAAAATTCTTCCCCGAATATGGTGGTCCTCTGGTGGCCATTTTGAGAAACAATAATGCAGTTTGAACAAATTGTATGATCTTCAGTTTAAGAATTGGAAATTCTACGACCCTTGTGTCTTCATTTTTCGGAGATGTGTGTGACTAGTCCATCTCTATCATATGTTGCTATTAACAGGTGGCGATATAAGGCCCCCATTGTCCTCTTCTCTAGCTTGTTACTGTGGCATATAGAGATATTTAGCATTATGATTTTCTGAAAAACGATGCCATCAAATGACATAAATTTAAGTTTAATCTGAATCGAACTAAATAATCTCGATTCAAATTGGGTGAAATGGACAATATATGCTTTCTTCAAGAAATACACTGTTTGAAATACAATTTAATCGCATAACGAAATAGATCGCTGCTCTCAAGTTCAACTGATTACATTTCTGTCGATAGGTCCAAAATGGTTGCGTTTTGTGTTTGTATAGGTAAGGAATACATGTGTCTGGGCGAACAAAGTTTCATGTCTCCTGTCACACACCTTCTAGACACAAGATCAAACCAGAGTCACACTGGTTAGAGACGTTACCGGAGCATATCCGACCACGCCGTAATTAATTGCTTGACTTATTGTAAATACAACAAAAAGTATGTTTAGGTATCTAGATGCATGATTGATGAAACTTATGCGGAAAGCTCACATTCCCTTTGTCCTGTTTTTGTACACAATGAATAAATAGTCACTATAATGAGAATACATTGCATGACGGCATGCATGTTAGTCCATTTCCGCCCATACAAGTGACGAACAATTTCCAAAATACACCGTTATCTGTCGAATTGTATTTGTTTTGCATTTAGTTTGTGTCTCTCATCACAGGGACAAGTCGAATGCATTTTGCATTTATGCAATGCACTAATTTTCCTATGGCCATTGCCTACGTTATTGTCGCGTAAAGCGATGCCCTGTTACTTACGAATATATCTAATCCACCTCATGCTATCGAAAATGATGTCAGTTGAAAATATTGAACGAGTAGCAAACAGGTTGAATCCTGATTAGATGCAGAATTATCCAGGGTCTCATCTGGCTCCAAGCTCTTTGCAAATGCGAGTTAATACAATGTTAGCATGAGAAGGGTTATTAATTGTCTACAAAACAAAGTTGTAGATAATTTACAAGGCTGCGATGTAACTAATACTACAATGCATGATTTAATATATATTGAAACCAATATACATTTTAAACACAGTGTAATACACATATGCATATCTGAATATATCACCATGCATCTACATATCTGAAAAACTATAATTTGAAAATTTCTGGTTACAGGTGTTACTGGTACAACAAAACTTGTTGTGTATACATCTGTGCGTTTGTATGTATTACCGTTAGTGAAAAGAGGGGGTAGAAAGAGAGACAGACAAAGAGATAGAGAGACACAGAAGGAGACACAGAAAGAAAACATGTGCTACAATGTTGTAGACACATGGCATGATACACAAAAAAATCGTTTTATAAACTGACACCGGACCGACCAGTCGTAGTTCGTAGCACTCATCACATACTACCAATATTATACAATGGGGGCTGGTATTCGTATGTGTTACCTGAAACATGTTTTTGGTATGCCGCAGACAGGAATCGAACCTTCCGACCCGGAAGCCGAAACTCTGCCTAAATAACTGATTTAATGAAATAATACCGTACTTAGAATTGATGACAAAATGATGAACTGTTTTGTAAGACGATTATTATAATGGAAAACAACTTTGCTATAGGAGCTGTCAAATGTGGGTCTATCAAGACGTGACCAAACATGTTTATATGAGGGACATGATAGGATTAGACAGCTCCTATAGCAACTGCCTGATATGGGTCTGCTCTGTTTGATTATGGAATTATAATACACCTGACTTCAGTTTCTACGAATACCAACATAGCATGTGTTAACATGCCATTATAAAAATCAACCAATAAATATTCATGACAACATTATTTTGTACATGGGTTAATTACCGGGGAAAGTTTTAGATACTGGCTGATATACATTTTACATTGCCTCAGGCATATCATAATAGTTATCAGTTTTCACAGCATGTCGATGCATAGCATCTCACTGGATTTATATTGCTAGGATGGGCTTAGAGAAACGGTAGAGTGTTTAAGAGTGTTATAGATCAAATAATGCGGTTCCACGTTGCGACTTGCTTTAACCCTTTACCTGGCGAATATTCATGTAAAACATTATTTCTATATAGGCTATATATATATTAAAACACTGCAATGCTGTCTATATAAAATGATACAGAACAGAAACTGATCAGACTGCTTCTACAGCAGTCGTTGATCCGAGTCTACTATGTTTGCAATGGTGTAAAGAAGCATTTAAAGGCTCATCTTATTGTGACAGGGGAATACGCCAGTAAGGAGGACACGGGATAAAAAGTACATATAATAATCTGCTCGTGATAGTTTCTCAAAAGCTTAAACAAACTGAAATGGAGAAGAAGTGGGCAGATATGTTTATAACATGGTAAAAACTAATTGTTGCAATAGCTGTACGGCTGGGAGATACATGTCCCTAAATGCCTCAAAGCAGAATGTATTGCTGTCGCAAAACTTTAACGATGCAATATTTCAAGAGAAAGGACCAACCTATTTCCAATATTATAATTGTCATTCTCACATTTACGTAATAGCACATTCTCACTCGAGGCGTATTGTCACTAGCTGTAACATGTATCATTTACAGACCAATTCTAGGCTGAAACAGTACGCAAGGGCACAGGTTTCACAGAGCTACAGATAAAGATGCCGTGACAAGAAATGACTCACACATATGGATATTACTAATCCAAAACATAATCAAGTATGTTTACATAAGTATTTCTAGTAACATAAGTCTTAACACTGTCACCACCACATTTTGTCAGTGTTTTACTAATCCAAAACGCATCATTATAAAATCATACAGTTTGGATACTGATCGGACCCATTAATTCGTCATCTAAATTAATCTGGATTCACATTGTTTGCATATGTAATCAATGATTGTCATTCGGCAGCGAGGAAGAAAGATAAGAACTAAAAGCAATTATAGTTGTGTCTAATATTAGAATCATTCCGTACAGTAAACCGTGCTTATGGCGACCATTAGAATAAATATAAGCATGGGCTTTTAACGCAGGTGGTACCTGGTTTATAGTTCAAACGTGATGCATAAAATCCACAACAAACTCCGAACATGAGCACTGTGTTACAACCACGTGGTATTTAAGACTTCTATATTCCATCAATAAAAAGTCGTTTAAGACAGGTTCAGCCGCATTTCCAAACTGTCAATGTATATCAGGTATTTAAATGAAGCTAACTGGCGCGCACACACACACACGCACGCACACGCACACACACACACACACACACACACACACACACACACACACACACACACACACACACACACACACACACACACACACACACACACACACACACACACACACACACACACACACACACACACACACACACACACACACACACACACACACACACACACACACATATTTATTTAGCATCTAAATTTGCATGCAATTTACAAGATATTCATACATAAAAATGACCTATTTAAAAATATTGTAATAATAAAAAAATTGTAATGATTTCCATAGAAATATTTAATTATTACATAGAAGCAAATTTTAATCATTTATATTGAAATATTACAATAGTGTGGTTCGACCTAATAAGATGGTATAATATGTTAATGATAAAACATAGATCTAACTAGATCTAAGTTGACTTTGATCATGACTTTGAAGAGTATGCCGATGCTGGGAAAGCCCAGAAAAGTCCGAAGACTTATCAGATATATATGTACAAAGCATACTATATAAAAGCATACTAATATGAACTTGCAAATGTATTGCTATGATTAAGTATCATAATATTGTGCTTTAACTCTTTTTAAACTATATAATACAGGTATATTAGTAAAACATTTGTTTTTAAAAACCTGTATGCTTGGGCTAAAGTGATACAGGCGGCATCTGACCTGGGACTGCACTGTTTTCAATGGTGCCAACAGGCGACATTGGCGCCGAAAGAGTTAAGAGATACGATATCATTTTAACACTATATATCTCATGAACATGCGTATAGAAAATAATTTGCAAAGCGCACAGTGAAGGACCCGACAAAACGACTCCTCTTATTGTATACGGTTTGCGTTAGACCCATTTAATTCATAAGCCCGTCGTTTTAAGCCTTTGAAAAGAATGTCAATAACAGACAGTGGATGTAGGAGCTGTCTAATAAGGGTCTTCTGTGTATGTTTCTGTGTTGCAGTTTTTTGTTATTTATGAATAGGACAATGAGGTTCATTAAATTATATTTTAATACAATTTTAATTTATGGAAAAAAAAACAGTCAAACAGGAAAAGCCACATACGAAATGACACTGCACCAAACACCATCAAACAAGAAACGGCACAGCCACAAGACAAAACCTAACGGGACGCATATCAAGACATACAAAATTAAACATTAAGCATATTAAATAACAAAGTTGACCATAGGGTGACAGCTGTGGAGTACCGCCTTGGAACGGTCAGTAGTAATTGTTGGCTACTGGGGGCTTAAGCCTGGTTTATGGGTGCCCAACCTTACACTTATCTCACCGTCATTTAAGTCAAATGTAAAAAAAATTCCCCCTCGAGACAAAGTTCTACACAACATGAGTAACGATGTGTCAAAAAATATTTTTAAAATAAATTGAAACGGTAAACAAGTGGCGTCATTATTTGAATGATGTCATACTTTCAAAGTACTGGAAAAGTACATGGAACATATCGATACCGATATTTTGAAATAAATCGGAAGGAAATATAATTTATACAAGTGGATAATAAAATGTAACTGTTTTATTTTGAAAAGAATAAACATGACATCGGAATCCTGTACTCGATGACCATTCAGAGGCCAGAGTAATTGTGAAGAAGTCATTTTGGGCACGACAGAACTGGCAAAATACAAATATTCAGCTTCCTCCCTCCGTAAACAGGTTTAAGAGGGTGTCTGTCTTCGTAGAGTCCTTTTCTGTCGTCACACGAGCAAAGAGGAAAGCAGAATGTCCAACTGTAAAGGGGTCGACCACCAAGCATGTAGTGTGCTGCAATGTAGAGGAGTTATAGCCCTTGTTAATGAAGTGTTTTATACGTTTGACAAAGTATCAAAGTATGTGTTTCCGACAATTTTTCGAAGTTTGTAAACGACACCACCGTAAAGGTCAGGATGTGTAATACCTAACTTTCAAAAGTACCTAAATCAAAATTGTGTAATATTCATGATGATGTTGTAATTGTGTATGGGTTCAGAAGTGCATCAGACACAGAAACACAGTATTAGCACGATAATCTGACTTTTATATAGAAACGAATGGAAAACCTTTCAGCAGGTGGCTGCTTAATGCGGGGTGAAAGTCAAGTTAAACAGAGACCTCCAGGATGTGTGTCCAGTATGTCTACCTCTCTGATTTAAGTTGCCACCTGTCTTAAAGACTGATGACGATTATTTATTGATCGAATTAGTGACATTTTACTGTATAGCAGTGATATTTAAGGATGCTATTTCCGTTCCAACACAATTGTTTTAACATTAACAGTTGCTTTGAACAATGATGAAATTAGCCAATTACATTACGGAGAACTTAAAGTGTCATAATTGAAAATAATTGAATTTCATACACGAAGGAATCTGTTCTTTTTTGTATTATTTAATTAGACTGAAATAATAAATTAGTTTTAAAAGTAGGTGACCTCTCTTTCTGATAGACAAACCGTTCCATGTCTTTGTTAAATAGTATATACAGAACAGAGGACTCCTCTAGGCGTAGTCTGATCAGAGTTTGCTCTGTTTGCTTATGGAATCATATTGATCCGATTCTATCGTGTCTCTGTAAAGGCAAATATATTCTGCGTTTATATACGTATAGATTTATTAAATATTCATTTAATTAATATTCATAAGTTCAGTATTCCTTACATGAATATTCGGCAGGTAAGGGGTGATTATATAATATATTGTTCGCCCAATTCAGCACATTCACTACGTTAAACCGTTTGATCAATGCAAGAATGAAGAACTCTAGAAAAGAATCAAGCACTGAAGTTATCAGAGAGTGTCAGTGTTGCCTACCACTTAGCTCGATTTATGAAGCCTTTACCTCGTGACTACCTATAAACTATAGATAGAATAACACAATTCAAACATCCTTTTAAACGACTAAAACCAAAAAAGAATATCATACTTCAAACATCTATTATCTCTTTACACAGCTAAACTTCCGATGAAACAACATAGCTTAACCCTTCGATTGCTATTCACGTCAATATATACCTACCTGTAAATAGTGAAGACCCAGATGAGACAGCTCCTGCAGGAGCTGTCTCATCAGGGTCTGCACTATTTACAAGTTGATTGTGCAACCAGTGCACTCTACAGCAGTGATTGCGCAGCGAAATACTTGTACACAGTGAAGATATATGTAATTATACAACAGGACATGGGTAAAGAAGGATACATGTATTTTAAAATTCAGCAAGAGAAGGGTTAAACATATCCTAGATTTCAGTGTTTGAGCGATCAATATGTTTTGTTAAGCAGGATAAGGGCAATACATATAATGGTTCCTGATCAGAGGTTTCGTCAATGACCCGCTGACTAGTTCTACAGTGCAACCCGTCTAAATCGAACGTTAAACATAGTAGTACAGTGCTCCCTCTCTACAACGACACCCTTTGGGATACGAAGATTGTATGTGTTGTTCAGAGGGAGTTGTTATAGGGAGGGAAAATCAAACATAATTAGCTTGTTCCCATATCCCCAGATAAGGTGTATTTCGAGAACTAAAACCGTTATGCCTTCATCAAACCCTATGTTGTGACCACTCTTTAGAATCGTCACAAAGTGACGATTCTAAAGAGTGGTCACAACATAGGGTTTGATGGAGGCATAAGGAAAATACGATGGAAAAAAGTTGTTTCTGGAGCCTTGTTGTTTCGGAAACAGTGACATGCGTTGTTGTAAGGAGGGAATCGTTATTGAGAGGGCCGTTGTAGGGAGGGAGCACTGTAGTGCCGGACTTGCAGATATGTGGCAGCTTAAGGCAGGTTGAAAGTCATGTAGAAAACCCTCAAGTATGAATGTCTGTCACCCTGCATTAAGTAGCCATGTTGCTACAAAGACCTAAATTGTTCTTATTTAAATTCTGTATTTAGTTCTGCATACATATTCTTCGGTGTGCACTTCATACATTTTCAATAACTGATTTTCCTTATATTACACGAAGCTGTAAATACGATGTGTACAATGTAGTTATTTATATTATGGTTCAGTCAGACCATATCCCGGTAGTAGTTGGAAATGCGATTCTACTGTGTATCACCAAGGCATGTTGTTTTCATTTCTACGGACAATAATTATACTTAGAGTTCAGTTTACATCTTTTAACATTTTAACAGATCCGGATCAAACGACCGTCTTACCATAACCTGCTCCGTTTCCTTATGTATAATACATTTCTTATTCCAGTGTTTCTGTCATGGCCAAACCCTATCCTGGTGGCACACAGAAATACGCTTCCACTGAGCATTATGAATATATGGTTTATGTAAGGATATATATATATAACTATATATATATATAAATTGTATACACACCAAATGACAGTTAGAGCATTGACAAGCAGGAGATAACTTCAGGAAATCTAGTTTTATATATATATATATAACTAGATTTCCTGAAGTTATCTCCTGCTTGTCAATGCTCTAACTGTCATTTGGTATGTATACAATTTATATTCAGTGTATTGACATGAGGATAGCTTCGTCGACAGTTAATCCTTAACATAGTGAAACTGAACCGTATTGACAATATTGATATTCACTAGTATTATATACAAAAATGGCAGTATCTAAGCAATATTCATATCCGATAGAGTCTGCTATAATAATTATTCGCCAGGTAACCGGTTACAAATACAGTTTTCAATATCAGTGACGTATCACGCCAAGTACACTTTGGAGTCCTGGGGGTTAATGAATGGACCTCTTTAAAATCATTTGATTGTGGAACATTTTTCCTTACAGAGACGCCTTTGCAAAAGGAGTAAACCCAGACCAGACGGCTCCTGTAAGAGAAGTCCGATTATGACATGATTTGTTCATGATTCTGAAGTTTCAGCTTTGACCTGGTTTCATATGAAATTGCAACAGTTAATGTTATCACTATTCAAGATGTCATTATTTCTTACTCTAAGTATGTATTCTGACGCAAATTATTAATTCAGGACGACAGTAATGCTTAAAGCCCAAATATCTTATAGGAGATTTCTGCAAAACTATCGTCAAATGTTAACCGTTTACCACATAAAAGGCCTTTTCACGCCTTTGCAACTAGAGAATACCCTGGTCATGTGGTTTTATAGACCCATCTGATCAGAGTATTTCTGTTTGCTATTGGCATACTACAGATCTGATTCTCCAGGTTTCGTCAAAGTAACAAAATGGTAACATTATTTAAAAAAACAGCTAATAAATATTCATGGTGTCATTACTTCGTACATGAATATTAAACAAGGAAAGGCTTAAGATAGCTTGCATTTAAGAGTCAAAATTACAACCTCAATTTGGAGATTATGTTAAGAGATATTTTACAACTGTATTCTTCATTGTAATGGTCATGTCATCTGTGACGTTGTAAGACAATATATAATTGCCAATATCGTTTTCCGTGAACACGGTAATTGTGTCATTTGTTCTTAAGGCTACTGCATGGTACATCCGATAATAGAAAAATCAACAGATTGGTAATAACCTTTTAGACGGTGTCAGTTTCAAGGCCTGTATCACTATGTTCTATGCACAGTAAAATATCGATTATTCGAACTCTAAATAATGTATAATTATCTATATTTAAGCCAGGTGACAGCTTAATGCAGGATGAACGTCATGCAGAACGTGCGAGGAGCTTCCTGCACGACTTTCACCCTGCAATAACCCATTCCCTCATAGGCTATTTTTAGATCCAATCTCTTTGAATAAATCTACCGAAAAGGAGCGTTAACTAGAGAAAAAGAAACGTTCAGAATTTTGACGTTTACAGAGTCGTCAATATGAGGGAAAGGGTTAAGCAGTCACCTGTCTAAATGGTCTAAATTCTTCTGTTCTAAAATTATAATCAAGGTGTTAGATTATATCAAACCCAGAACATATTTATTATTGACATATTGGCACTGGCTGGGGCTGTAGCCTTCTCCTAACCCTTTATTGAATTCTGGATATGTATTCGGTTACAGAAGCATTAATTGTGTCGGTACTTCATACATTCTAACGCATGCATATCTAATGAGTATGTATCGATATACCAACTTTTATAAATCTAATAACTCCCCTGGAAGGATACTAACGATCGATAGATAATAACCATTAAAGAAAAGGAAATTGAAGTTTTTTTTATACATTCGGTACTTTAATGCAGAAGTGATGCTGAAAGATTCCATATGAGCTTTCTGCATTGCTTTTATTCTGCATAGAGCGATACGTGTACTGGGCCCTAAATTACATGTAAAACGAAAAAATATTTAAGTGAAACAAATTGAATCTATCGATAGTGTATTCAATGAAACCAAACGTCGTCAAGTCTCCGATCTTAATGTTTATTCAAATTCTAATGCTGAAACTAATACAATCTAACCAATATCAGATCTTCTGAATTCGATCAATAGTTTCAGAAACTATTCACCGAATTGACACAATCTTGATACTGGTTAGATGCCGAGTTACTGGGCATAACATAGGGGCCAGCCACGACGCGCTAAGCATGCGAAGAGCTAACGTAGTCATTTTGTAAATGCATTGAAGAGAGCCAGTGTCTTAAAGCAAACGTGACTTGCAGGACTCAACTAGGAATAATAACACAGTTTTATTTTGTATTTTATGAGAAACAATTAAGAATTATTAAATGTCATGTAAGAATATCAATGTGACACAATTGTTTAATCAAATTAAAGTGAATATGGACACCCACACAATTTATTTGGATATTCGTCAAGCATAATCACATCAATAGCCCAAAGGGAAGACGTGGTTTGTTTCCATGACAATTGCATTTCATTCCTTTCTCTTAATATTGTTTACATATTTATATTTTCATGTTAGAAAATATTAATTGAACCGAGCCGTTAATGGCAAACGCTTTACACTAATACTCGTTTTATTTGTGTTTTTTTGTTTTTAATTTTGGAGGAAATATCATCCAATATTCAGATATGCATTTATACGGTGACACAAACATTCCCAAATACAGACAAAATATATCCATGTAAGAAATGCTTACAGAATGAATAATCAGTAGTTTAATTCTATAATGACACATAAACACATGAATGTGGACAAAAACTAGAGAATCAGAGCTGTATCATGTCACACGCAAACGGAACATACCCTGATCTGGGTTTGCTTGTATGCAAAAGCATATAAATATATCCCGAAAGTGGGAGATCCTTCGAAAGCAAAGTGGCAATGCAAAAAGAGAAAATTGCAGACTGTTCATGAGTAGTAATTAAAAGTGCAACACTACTTACGCCCCCTAGCACCGGCTTAAGCAGTATTGAATAAAGTGGGAGATCCTTCGAAAGCAAAAGTGGCAATGCAAAGAGAGAAAGTTGCAGACCTGGTTTTATTGAGTCTGTTCATGAGTAGTAATTAAAAGTGCAACAGTACTCACAACCCCTAGCACCGGCTTAAGCAGTATTCGATTTTCAAAACTAATAGCATCTAATGATCTCGAAGGACCAGAAAATATAAAAGGCGTATTTATAGAGTACAGGATTATAAGTTCAATCGAACAGGATCTCTCGAACATAGGCGTCTAAATCCTTATCCCGCTGTGAAAATATAATGTCCGTACACTTTTGGATCTGATGTAATATATTCTGAAAGTGGGCGATCCCTCAAAAGCAAAAGTAGCAATGCAAAAGAGAAAATTGCAGACTCTGCTTTTTGAGTCTGTTCATGCGTAGTAATTAAAAGTGCAACACTACTCGCGCGCCCTAGCACCGGCTTAAGCAGTATTCAATTTCCAAAACTTATACATGTACCATTAAATCTAATGATCCCGAAGGATCAGAAAATGTAACAACACTGAGAATGAAGTACGGGGCGACTTTTTAGAGCCGCCACACAAGCACTCGACTACTTTCAACAGTTCCATCAGGTTTTTGAAAAGCAATTTCCAATATGTCATGGCACAAGATGTGGGGACAATATTGACCAAATGCCAAATAGCTTGGCCTCTGGCGAGATGTCGGATCATTTGGATCCAAGCTCTCTTCAAACGCGGTCGATTTGCGGGACAAGGGATAACGACGCATGTGCGTTCGGGACAACAATGATTTAGAACCCTTCCAGAATTATCTGCATTACTCTTGTCGTGCATTAAGCTACCACTTCACTCAACGGTCCATATTCAGATTTCGTGTTTTATAGTAGTTATTATATATTGTACTGGGTACAGAAGCGATGTCTGTTTACATTTGCCTGTTTCACATTTGCAAACAGCTTGAATCCAGATGAGACACTGGGTAGCTCGGCATTAATTTGCACCAGATCGATATTTGAGAAGATGCGCTGTTGTATTATTTTACGGCGTGCCCGTGCATCATTTTATTGTAAAATTTAAGAATCAATAACTAGTTGCAAATCTATCAGTTGGATTGTTTTACAAAATCTTTATTGCATTTGCATTTGCAAGGAACAGATAACAGTGATGCAATGCTCACAATTTATAGATTGCAAATTGTTCAGCGAATACTCTCCATATGTCATCTTAGTGGAGCTTGACGTATTCCCTGACAAACGAAATTAATGAATCAATAATGTGATGTAACGAAATCTAGAAATTAAGACATAATTAACAAGGAGGCATTTTAAACGTTTCTTTAACCCTTTACTCCATGAATATTCAGGCATGAAATAATGACATTATAGGTAATAATTAATTGAATCTTGATAATGGAAACAATACCCAAAACCTTTTTTATCATGACCAAAACAGTAGAATCAGACCTATAATATGTCACAAGCAAACAGAGCAGACTCCGATCAGACGGATCGTATAGGAGCCGGCTGATCTCGGTCTACTCTGTTTGTAAAAGCAAAGAAAGGCGTATTTCTAGAGTAAAGGGTTACGGCATCCTCTAATTGACTGAACTCTTGAAATTGTCATCAATCACGAGATTACATTTGCCAACATGAACTAGAACTAGACTTTTTATTACGATCTAAACTGTTTGATATTGTGACGGATGACAAAGGAATAAATCATACATTATGGCCATACTCGAATTTTGAAAGTTCGAAAATTGGTGTTAACTGCGCAAGCAACGGCAAATCGGTTCGATGATGGATGGTGTCAAGATAATGATAATTAAGAAGAAACCGATAATGGTGAAATGGTAATATTAGAAATCTACCTAGTGCAACGCACTGCAAGAGATGTACAGTTTTCGTCACGATTAGTAAAATAAAATGCCAATGATATTTTTAACTAATAAATGTCTGTTTTAGCTTAGTGATCGGTTGTAATTTCAGTAATAATTTGAGGAAACCACGTCTTTCAGATTAAGAATGAAATAGCTACAGTCTTCAATAAAATTCACTTACTGCATGTCTGCAGAAAACAATAATCCATTGGATACTTATACGTATGTGCTTATTTGAGAGTAAATCACTGTTATCTGAGAAAGCTATGAATCAAAACGTAGATAAATTAGGTGTTCAAGACACGAATCCTCTACCAGCTGTGGAACCCATTACCTCATAGGCTATTTTTAGATACAACCTCTTTGAATAAATCTACCGAAAAGGAGCATTAACTAGGGAAAAGGAAAAGTTAAGGATTTTGTAGTTTTAAACCATTGTGATAAACAGAGCATTTGCTCCTATAGGAGCAAATGGTTTATTTATCACAATGGTTTTACAAAGTGACTTTACAGAATCGTCAAAAGTCGTCAATATGAGGGAATGGGTTAATACCACCGAGTTATGACGACAATTATGTTATCGTCTTCACTGAATCTTATATAGCGTGTTTACATTTTGATGGATATGTTTTAAACCTAAAAACAAATGAATGAGTTTTTATCTAAATAATAATACACACGATTGTTTACAACATGATGCTTCTTATCTAAATAAAAACGCACCACACATAATACTATTGACGATTATTAATTTCTAGAGTTTAACAATGACGAGAATCCCCTGCCAACATGTGTTGATACATGGTTTTACTTTATTCATACTCGTAGGATAACAGCCTTAGCAAAGATATAAATTCCTACATGTTTACAAATGATTACATTACACATCATATACATCAACAGTCGCTGAGTCTCCAGGGATGTGAACTATCTTGGTAATGTTTAGTTTGATAAAAGTCATTTTTGTCAGATGCCATTATGCATATAAAACATAGAGTATAAGTGCCTTGAGACGTATTCGACCTTATCTAGTTCTGCATGCATAACGAAACGAGCGATAACAATGCGAATTACATAACTTTACGGGAAACTTTTCGTAAATGGCATTTCCCTTGTAAATTTTAACACGTCATGAATGTTTATTTTTTGTAAAGGGATAGTACAGTATAGACACCTACACAATTGATAAAGATATTATATACTTGACTTCAAACACATAAAATAACCCATTAAAAAGGAAATGTTCGTTTTCATACATTCGCATGCTTCAATTTCATTTGAAACTTTGTATTCGGCGTCCAATCTGGATCCAAGCTGTTTGCAAATGCAACTGAGGTCACGGTTACCGGGAATAGGGTTATTATACACATGGTACATTTTTTTTAAAAAAAGTTAAAATTCGATCACATCATTAATTGCATATGTTTTACACTAGCTTAACTTATATCCAGATCTGAAAATATTTAATATCTGCCCAAATCTGACGTGGAGCAGTTTTGACCTTTTCCGATTTAATGAAGCTTTGGAGAAAGTATTGAAGCGGCATGAACCAATGTTCAGATGTTTATTTAACCCCTGTCTTCATATAAGCGTTTTTTCAACTCATTTGCAAACAGAGTGGACTCAGAACAGACGGCTCCTATAGGAACCGTCTGTTTAAGGTCTGCTCTATTTGCTAATGGAAATTAAAATATCTGTTTCCGTACGTTCTAAAATGGCTACTATGTTCCATCTTTCATATTTTATTATAGCTATTTTGTTCATGAATATTCGGCAGATTTTGAAGTGTTAAATAGTACTCTATGATGGTTTACTCTTAAACTTGGATACAGGATGAGCTTACCAGACTCATGTATTACTTTTTCCCTGTCGTGCCCTTTACGGCTTACCTGCAGGTGCTCTGACTTCAGCAAAGTCATTGAGTACATATTTGACGGATTGTCACAGTTATTATGCTATGTTTTACATGTTGTCCTGTGTTCACCGTCGTCTATGTTGTGGGTAAGTCCAGCGGGGATACCTTTATTTACACTATTTGTAAAGCTAGGGTGACTTTGAGAGAAATGTGAGGTTAGGACGTCCGTAAACCGGTTTAAACCCCCAGTGGTGTTTTTGCTACTGACCGTGCCAAGGCGGTACTCTCTTTGTCACCCTTTCTTTTGTTTGCCTTGCGTCTTTGTGCTTGTGATTTTGTTCATGTGTGGAATGTTTGTCTCTGATTCTTGTGTGTCTTTTGGTGTTTTCTGTGTTCATCTCGTGTGTGAGTGTGCGTTTGGGTGTGTGGTTGTGTGTGTGCATGTGTGTCATGCTGTCTATCGGTGTTTTGGTGGTGGTTGCGTCTTGTATGTGGCTTTGCCTGCTTGACTTTACTACTTTTCCATTCTTGAGATTTGAGGCTGAGTATATTAATATGGAAACTCTAAAACGCAATAAAAGTGCAAATAACTCATGGAGAAACGATGTTTTTATATATATATTGTTAGCTAGATCGCTCTCCTTTTTGGTGGTTTTTGAACATGAACAGGAGTATGTGTATTTGCGCGTCCAACCTCACACTTATCCAATCATCACCCAATCAGACGAATAATGTAAATATTAATCCCCCCTACCAGCACGACTGCTCCACAACAAAGGTGACGACTAAAACAGCAGTTGCAGCATATAATTTCAGTCTTCAACAAACCAAAAGGTGTAACCCTTAAGCAAATTTCAAATGTACTGGATACCTTTATTGAAATCAGAACAATTGTAGAGAAGTCATAAGGTGTACGACAGCAAGAACAACGTACAAGCATTCAACAACATCCTTCCATCTCCAGAGTTGGGGGGTCGTCATCATAATTATATCCTTCCTGTCATTGCACGAGCAAATAGGGAAGCTAGGTGATCGATTGTAGGAGGGTCGACCTTCAAACATGCAGTGCGCTGCAATATCGTTGGAGTGTAGTCTGTTTTCATGAATTGTCGTATGCATATTCTGAATAGATCTTGCAAATGGATGTTTCTGTTTCGTACGAAGTTTGTAACTCACATCACCACAAAAGTCGAGGAGCGAAATGCCTTGTCACAGGAGCAACTTTACGTTGCGTTTGTATCTAATGAGTGTGAAATTTCGGTGGTCAAATTTAGAGAATGATTTACGTAGCTTGACATATCTGTATTCCTGTTCAAGAATGTTTTTAGTAATAACACAATTGCGAATATTGAAATCCTCAATAGAGAAACAGGCCCTAGCAAAACAGATAAGTTGTGAAACATAAACTTCCTAGTATATCGCATGAGGAACATCTCCATCTATATGAGCGCAATTCATTATATTAAAGTCATAGTCATCCCGCTTGGCATATACTTTTGAAATCAATTATTAATAGGCAAATATATTTCTGAAACAGGTGCTGAATTGTCTGACTGATTTGTATTATTTAAATGAAGTTAATTTGGGTATATAGAAGACAAAAAGGCATCACCAATGGATTATCAATATTAAATATATCAGTAAAGGCAGTTATGACATCTGCCTGTTTATCAAGTTTCAAAATAAACATGGAGTCTCTCTTATAGTAATGTAAAACAGGTGTACTACAAGTGTTGCGCAATCTGTAGCAATGTGAATACCAATAACCTGACGATATGTGGCATCCCGATATCGTTCAAAGATACCAGGGCCCATCAATAATATCGTGAGCTAATTTCACTGTTTAAGATAGATAGATAGATAGATAGATAGATTTATTTCGGTAAAAAGTGTGCATAACATGGCAAAACATAACTAAGACAACATATAAAAAGCCATGTAATGCGCACTAGAAACCAAGCATTACATATAACAGGAAAACAGTTTCCTTATTTCGATTGTGGTCCTTGCTTCTAGTGGCAAGACACAGAGAGTCACGGTATCATTATAAATAACTATCACAGGTATTATAGAGTATCAGAATAATTCATAAGAGTATATTAAGGAATAAAGTGAAACAAACCTATCTTATTAACAAAGGTAAAACAGTAAATTAAAAAAACTAAGCCCTGATATTCAAGAAAATGCAATAAATACAGACGTGACATAAATTTAAAGAAAATTGCTGTATAATTTATTCTTTATCTAACAAGAATGTTTTAACATCAAATTTAAATTGACTGGAAGATTTGCTCTGTCTTAAAGTCTGAGGAAGGCCATTCCACAAGTGAACACCTCTGAAGAGAAATGATTTCTTACCAAAGCTCAATCATTCTCCAATCAATTCAGCATGAGCCTACCTCGATGACGTCACTCTTTATGATGTCATATCTATATCATGGCGTCATATCAGCAGCGTTTGTTGTAAAATGGCGTCGCATAGTGTAAACGAGCAATGTATTGTGATAAAGTGTTATATGATACATTATTCGTTAAATTGTTCTCCAAATGTCTATGGGGATTCTTGTTGTTCGAATGGTGTTTTTTCGAAGTGAATGAATTGCTTTAAGGATGGTAAAGAAACAACCGAAAGATGAGAAGCATACAGGCGACCAGTGGCTGAAATTCAAGAACATATTCTCGAAGATAGAAGAGTAAATGCTGAAAATGTGGCGGTAAAATTTAGTATTTCGTATTGTACAGCTCATGACATTATGTCTAATACGCTTGGAATGCGCATGTTTAGGCAAAATGGGTACCGCGTTTGCTACTTCCGGGTCAGATGGGGATAAGGGTCAAGAGGTGCCGCAAATACTGTCAATTTTACAACGACGCAGGTGATGCCTTTCGCAATCGAGTGATACCATGTGGTGAGACATGGATACTATTTTTTGAGCCCGAATGTAAGCAACAGAGCTCAATCTAGAAGCACCCTTCATCGCCTTCACCGACGACAAAAGCGTTGATTTGCAAGTCTGCTGGTAAAGTAATGGACATTCTGTTTGCGATATACAGGGTATAATATTAAATCACTTCCTTCCTCTAATACCTACTGTTACTGGAAATTGTAATTAAATCTGATCTGTTGTCGGTTATTAAAAGAAAGCGCCCACACCTTCAGCTTCAGAGGTCTGGGATTGTGCCGCACCATGATAACGCACCAAGCCATAACCATCGCGTTGTGTTGGACACAACGAAGGAACTGGATATAGAACTGCTTTCACACCCACCATATAGTCAAGATACGGCAATTTGTGACGCCTGGCTCTTTCCAAGTCTCAGAAATAGGCTGCGTGGTCAGAAATACGAGACCCGAGAGGAGTTGAGGTGCGCCGTACACATATATTTGCAGATGTCACGTGATGTCCGCAGCACGGACGTGTTCCGGTCATGGGTTGAACAGTGGAATAAATACAAACGTTACAAAGGACGTTACTTTGAAAAGGAGTGGAGACCACACGTTTGTGGATTACTTATACTCGTACCACATACACATTTGTGGATTACTTATACTCGTACCACATAGTTAGGTCACGATATTATTGATGGGCCCTCGTATTGTCCAGAAGAAAGGTGAGCAATTCCGCATCATATAATGCTTAAATGTGTCATCACAGTCAGCATTGCATACGAGTGTTGAGTTGACTTCTGAGTCGAATGATGAGGAATATTCCTCCATTCTTTAGCCTTGAAATATTTTTGAATGCAGTATTGATATTTGTTTTTTATGTTTTCTATAAAGAAGCGATAATATACCAACAATCTCCAATCAAGCAGATTCATCCCGAAAATTCCCCTTTAGTTTATAGGATTTAAATGTTGAATTCTCCGGTTCCAGTATTTGCATTGCATAGATATATCTCCTTTTCTATCGTCAGACCACGGTTTTGTCATCAAGAAAATAGATCTCCTAAACCAATTTCATTGACGTCGCATCCGCATGATTGAATCTAGTCACTAATTTGTGAACAAATAAGTGAGATGTAACATGCTATTGAGATGGAAATATACAATTTATCACCCTGTTGATTAAATTTTTGAGTTTCTTAGAATACGTACACAGTCATTTTTCACAAATTTGCTGTAACTTTGTGCAAGAAAGTGCTGTAGGAAATCTGGCTGCGAAAAGACGTGAGCTTTTCAATATTCTTGCCCCGAGGTTATAAAACCTTTAGCGTGAGTCTTTCTGAGTCTTTCTGATATCTTTCTGTGAAGCATCTGATTGGTCAGATATTAAGCTTCCTCGAAACCTCAGACTCAGACATAGGAGTATCATAACCTCTAAGATTTAACGTATCAAAACAAGAAGGGAATATAGAATTATGGTATCTGTAAACTTTTGAATTAGTTTGGATTGAGATGAGACGCCAGGTAACCCAGCATGTAATGTGCGTGTGTTTGGGTGTGTTGTAGTATGTGTGACATACTTTCTATCTGTGTTTTGGTGGCGGGTGAGTTTTGTGTGTGGCTTTGCCTGCTTGACTTTACTACTGTATCATTTAATCAGATCTAAACCGTATTGACACACATATCGTGTTTGCAAGAGAAATTGAAGAGTGTGCCAAACAAGAGCATATTTAGGGTCAGTCATTTCCATTTATAAAATGATGTTCAGTCTAATGATTTGTTTGGATTTTTTCTGGCTTGTGAACGGTGTAGACCCGGATGAGAGGGGTCCTACTTTCTTTAAAACAACCCCTGAATACTCACGGTAAGCTTAAGATGTTTGAATTTTGGAATAGTCTATTTGAAAATTCATCTTTGAAAGGGTCAATTTGTTCAACATAAATGGTCAGCATATTCTAAATACAATCTTGCTATATCAATGTTCTAATTCATGAACTAAACATATCTGTCCAAAACAGGTTAAGTTTAAAAAAAAACCTGAAATCTATTAAAAATGGAGTAATGACTAATTCATGTTTACATTACATACAGCACCCATTTGACAATACAGTAGGAATAAGTATAAACCCTGATCAGAGGCCTCGTCTAGAATAGCCATGATCTGGATCTACGCTGTTTACAAATACCAGTACTCTAAATATGGAAAAATAGTCAAACAGGGAGAGCCACACACGAAATGACACCGCAAAATGTCGTTGCCAGATATACAGCACAATGTAAAATTTCGTTTCAAAGTCAAGGTATGGGTAACGCAACACATCATCATCAGGATTCAACTGGTGTGCCATTCTTACAGATACACTGATACAGTAACACTCCGATAGTTCGAACACTAAAACAAGTATCATTATCCGTCTTTAAGACAGGTGGCAGCTCATTGCAATGTTAAAGTCAAGCAGAAACATCCAAGGGGAACTATCTGCATGACTTTCGCCCTGCATTTAGCAGTTAACTGCTTAAAAAGTTCTCGAGTATTCATTACTAAAACTATTGTACTGTATGTAATCATGTAATCATGCAATCGAAACACAAACCGAAGTTCAATGTAAAGCAAAACAATCATGTATACTACATCAAATGGATTTGGTATCGCGTTTGTCGCCGATATCGGAAAAGTTCAGATAATAATTGGTTACTGCTAAGTAGTATAGATATGGCTATTAGTACGTTTGCATTTCAAATTTAATATAAGTACGCCTTTGGAAAACAAATGAAAATAATAATAGATAATGATAATAATGATGATAATATAATATGGATAATAATAACAAAACACATCTTTAATTTGATTTGGAAATTTAAATATAGCTTTAATTATCTGTTAATAATCAAAATGGTTATGTGAATGTAATCAGCATACCAGTATTTAGCAGTTTAATAAATATCGTTAATTAAATATGTAATTTCTTTATTGAATCATTACGCTTTATACACGAATCGCGGTTATTTCCGAAACTGTTTACCCTTTGTCGCTTGTTATTGGTGTTTCGCGTTGAGGGAACGTCATGTGGCCGAGGTAGCATGCCACAGGCTGGTGAAAAATCCTCCGCGGTATGATTATTAACTCCGCATTAAGAATTGTCAAATTTCAAGAGTGACCCCTTGCCTTCAGAATGCATGTAGGAATATTGTTTTGGTCCCACGTCGTTTCGAACGGAGGTGGCAATCGGCCATGTTTTTTTCAGTGTGCACATTCTGGGCTGAAATTTGGCTGAACAGATAGTATTTTGTTTTTCCATCATATTTAGTCATTCAAATTCCAAGATTGGTCATATGCCTTCAGATTGCATAATTATGGATATTTCGACCAAGGTGAGCATCTGGTCATGCTTTGGCTAATATATCTGTTGTATCCAGATTTTATGATAAAATAATGCGTTTCTGTTTCGGTACTAGGGGACGTGAGTAGTGTTGCACGTTTAATTACTACTCATGAACATCACTTTTTGCATTGCTACTTTTGCTTTCGAAGGATCTCCCACTTTCAGAATTGTGTATGTTACTACGTATCAGCGGCTTTATAACAAAATAAATAAAAAATGTCCGGGTAGATATACAGCTTCCTTGCAATAATTGAATAGTTTATTTTATCCTACGCTTATGCATGCCTTTTTCTAGTAATACCTTATATTAATAAAAGCCATATTGCCAGAAGTAGGTCACAGCTTATCCTATTTTGTAGGGAGGATACCTGTTTCTCACATACCTTCCCTTATCTCCGAGTTAGAACAACAGGTTAAGATTTCCTTATCTGTAACACGTGTAAGATCACTTTAGAACGTATGACGTCATATATGACGTCAAGCCATGGAAACCTATGTTTACATGTCATTTAAACTGCGAAAATACACTTTTTTGATATGTGAGAAAAAGAATCTGATGCTCGTTGTCTTTTAAGATCACATGTTCCTAAACTCACTAAGAAAATGTTATTTAAGCTCGCCAAGGCTCGCTTAATGACATTTTCTAAGGCTCGTTTAGGAACATGTGATCTTAAAAGACAACTCGCAACAGATCCTCTATATATTACGCCACTTCAAATTGCCTATGTCGTAGTAGGTATGTTCAGAGGTGCCATACGTGGTGTATCTGGTAACAGGAAACGTCGCCTCGGGAAATTTGTTATACAGTAAAACCTCTCTATAACGGCCACTAAATTACATCAAGTATTTTGTGTTAAAGGCAGGTGGCTGCTTAAAGCAAGGTGAAAGGGGCGTTATGTTTTACTTCCACCTGGCTTTAAGCAGCCACCTGTCCTAAATACCAACTAATTAACACAATTTATTGGCCGTTATAGAGAGGTTTTACTGTAAATATCAGTTAATGGTGTGTGTAGATACATATTTCAATATAGTTGCTATTTATATAAAGCACGTGCATAGTTATGATGTATGATTGTCGAAATTGAACGTTTTTTCCGCTATGCGCGACCTAACGGATATGGCAAACAGCTTGAATCCAGATGAGACGCCGAATAACTCGGCATCTTACTAGAATCAAAGCTTGTTGACACTCGATTAGATTTTTTTTCTCAAACGTTTGATTGATTCTAAAATAGTCAAACAACTAAATTTTAGTAGATAGTATTCTTCACAACTATTGTACACCCTGAAGAGTAGCAAATTACGAAGATAGTACGTGAAGATTGTTTATGATCAAGCATGATGCGTTACATAATAGTACAGCAGATTCAGACGAAATGATCTTGCCATTAGGTTTTCATAATTTCATCAAGTGCAGTAGAATGCCAGTCGATAATGTAATAAAGGGCGGTTTATATTATATAAATATCACATCCTATGGAGAGAGAGACAGCACGTACTATCAACCCGATGTTGGTTATGTCCATCGAGTCCACCCTGTACCATACCGAGGGTTGACAATACGTGCTTTCGCTCTCCATAGGATGTGGTATATATTTTATTATACCGAACAGCCCAATCAACTTCGTCAGCAACATTATTTACTCAACGACAACAATAAACAGTTTTAAACAAAAGTTATAGAGCGACTCGGTGCTTACAAATCGCGGAAGAGCTTCACATTTCTATTCATTACAAGTTATAAGTACTGACCGAGCCCTTTTCACTGTCCAATCTTGACAGAGCCTCCTCCGAAATATTATCATAACGCGACAATTATCAAATATATAAACAAAAACAAAGCAATTGTCATAATGCCGTTTATACATCGGATGACGTCACATACACAAGTTAATAAGCGCTCACTGATCTAGATGTTCCGTTCCTATGGTAGCAGGAGACAGCATTTTTCCGACAGTAATTTTTTTCCGCTGTGCCTGACAGTATTTCTATGTCACGGTGGCCTATGGGAAATTAACATTGTAAATGAAATTGAGGTATAATAAATGATGAATACCAGTATAATGACCACATAATGAATGAGATTTATAAGAACAGGTGTCTGCTTAAAGCAGTGCGAAATAATTCAGGAAACTCCTATGAGAACTTCCTGCATGCATTCTGTCCTTCATTAAGCTAGCTCATTCCTTTAAGATCAAGGATTATACATGTGTCTGATGATCGCCTTCAAGCTGTTTTACTGCATACCGAATCTGTCTGCAACCGAGTCAGTCTGAATAGACATGATATGAATACTCCACTGTATTAAACACAAATAATGTTTTCTATTTCAAGACTCTTTCAGAGCTGTACATTAGATGATATTCACATTTAAGAAATCTATTTAACCCTTTCCCTGTTCTATGTTCATTCCAAATTCCAATACCTAATGAATATTCGTGGACAAAGTAGTTATAACGAAATATGGGAGGTGGAAAATTGTAGCCATTTTAGAAGGTAAAGAAACAGATATTTCAAATTCCAGTAGCCAGCAGAGCAGACCCTTATCTAGGTCTACTCTGTTTTCAAATGCGTGAAAACACATTTACATTCAGGAAAGGGTATTCCTTTCCTGCTCGGTGCGACATGACATGCATTTACAAAAAGCTTGTATCCAGATGAAACGCCAAGTAACTTGACGTCTCATGTGGATCCAAAGAATTTGACACTCGGTCAATAACGCCTCAAAACATAACGAAGCAAAACTAATGAATAATTGTTACAGTTCAAATTTTGAGCAGACATCACATGTCCAGCAGGTTAAAGATTAATATTGATTGTACTATCCCCTAACATGCTTTTCCCTGCACAAACCTATCTTATTTGTACTTGGTTTGATCGTCAACGTGGGGCGATTTATAAAAGTACCAGCAAGACAGGGGTTGGCCAGTTAAAATAATAATCGTTAACCTGTGGAAAAAAAATATCTGCTACAATCATGATGTGCTGTGTTTGCACTTACCTCCGATCCCTTAACCCTTTCCCTTATGTAAGCTCAATTGTACGCATCTGCAAACAAAGTAGACCAAGATCAGACGGCTCCTATAGGAACCGTCTGATCAGGGTCTGCTCTGTTTGCTTATGGTGTAATATTGATCTGATTCTACAGCTTCTGTCAGAGCCAAAATGCCCTGTGTTCATATGTCATTGTAAAAAATAATCTGATCAGTATTCATGACGTCATTCTTCCTTACATGAATATACAACAAGGAAAGGGTTAAGGCAGTTAAGAATTAATTGTATGGGCAACAAACGGCTTGGATCCAGATGAGATGCCGAGATACATGGAATCTCAGCTGGACCACGCTGTATGCAAATATGTCGTTTTGGCAAGACAATAGTTTATTGTAGTGATAGTCACTACAATAAACGCATATTTTCAATAACAACTGAAAACATGGTATTTGTTATTTTCGGTCATTTTTTATGATTTGAAATCCTATCGAACAAAAAAAAAGGAGTAGTGCACGATACCCGGGTTTCTCTCTATCCGCTCCACTCTCCGGGGCGTCCAATTAGCCCGTTATTTGGCAGAAACGGACGTTAATGAACATAACCAACCAACCAATACTTATAATACTTATACTTATAATTGTGATTGTACCATGTCGAATAATTACAAAACTAAAACGCAACCCGAATAGACACTAACACTTTGGCGAATAACATCGGGGTCTTCGATACTAAATATATGAACGTTTTGTCCTCTTCAGCGTTTATTCGACCGGTTTCTTACGGTATATTTCTTTTAACATTCAAACAAAACAAATGATTTCTGTGATGTTAGGCAGTTTCAAAACGCGCTGCAAGTAAAGGCTATTTTAACACTGTCAGATAGACCAGCACATCTCGTTTTATCACTCATGGTACACACTCTATGTCCATACCATTTAGTTCATACATCAGGGTCCATGCTTATAAAGCTTTTAGTTGAGTCTGAGCTTCGTTCTCAAGCTTTTGATTGGTCAAATTTGAGTTCTTAAGCTTTTGATTGGTCAGATTTGAGCCTTTGGCTCAAATCTGACCAATCAAAAGCTTGAGAACGATCTCAGGCTCAGCTAAAAGCTTTATAAGCATGGACCCAGATTAGTTGCATGCAAACGGTTATAGCCGTACTCGTCATTTAATATACGGAATGTGAAATTACAAACTAAACATTAAGATGCAAACATTAAAAGCATATTATAACAGCAATGTGTACCTGAACATTATATATAGGAGGAAAAACATTATTGACGCATACATTTTACATTAAACGAAAAAAGATTACGCAAACCACCCCTAAGTCTTACGGTACTGTGAAAAATAATGTCTGCTTAAATTTGGATCCGAAGCACTAATGACTACTTTCGATTTGATTGAGATTTTTAGAATCATTTGACCATTTAACAAACAGCTTGGATTCTGATAAAGCGTTGAGTTATTCGACCTGTCATCTGGATCCAAGCTGTTTGATAATGCCGGTCAAGTAGATGTTAGGCAGTTAAGGGTTAATGGAACGTCTAGACACTAGCGCCTACGTCTCAAGTTATTTCTCAGTGTAATATTCCTGCGTCCTCATTCAATTACAACCAATAATTCGTCATGTTTGGAATATCCGTTAAAGATCGCACGAGAGTATACAGACAAGAAACCAATAAACCAGACGTTTAATTTAGTATAAATATCGGTCTTGGAGACAAGTAGTAGCTTAATGCAGGGTGAAAGTGATGCAGAAAGCTCCTCTAGAAGCTTTCCTCTCGTACATCCTGCATTATGCCGTCACCTGCCTAAAAGTATCTAGATTCGTCTCTACTAGAATTCCGGTTTAGAAGGGTTTAACTGTACTTTATCTTCACTGCATTGCAGTACAACTCAAGCGCATCTTGTTACCAAGGAAATGAATATGAAAGAAAACGTAACGATGGTCTTTAAAAGCGACGTCCAAAAAGGTGCAATTATGTGTCTGTAAGACAGGTAGTATTTGGCTTTATCCAGGCGAACTGTAATGCAGAAAGCCCCTGTATGATTGCTGTGTCCAATCAAGGCCACTTAGTGTTCTACTTTGCCTCTACTGAAAGAATCGTTGAATGATATTAAAATATGACAGTTGCTGTGGTGCACTACACACTCTCTAGGGAAGTGGAAAAAATGTAGACATAGTCGTTTGATCTTGGTCGACTCTGTCTGCAAAGGCGTTACAAGACGTACTTATAAAGCAAAGGGTTAAACATACATGTATGAGTCATGCAGGAAACACCGCATACAAAACACACAACCGCCCGAACAGCACCACGACGAAAAACAGCAAATGTACATGTATATAAAAGGCACAAAGAGACGCTTAAAGACATTTGTGTCTTTGATTGACATGTGCATAGGCTGTTTTTCGTCGTGATGTGTTTTCTATGCGATGTTTTCTGCATGACTCATACATTTATTTATACTTATCCGGCAGGTGAAACATAAGCACAACAGCATGTGTTGAAATATATATAATACACTTTGTGTTTCTGAAGAAAACTACGATTGATCTCTTTCCATCACTTACGGGCTTGTTTTGAATGTAAACACTTTAAACTCAGAAACGCACCAATATATCTTACAGTTTAGCTGGTTTTAGCAAGTTCAGCATTCTCATACATTTCCCATGTGTCAACGCTGTTGTAACTATAATTTATTTATGAGACGAAGCAGTGATGCCATTTGAAAACAGTTTCGATCCAAATGAGACGACGAGTAAGTCGGTGTCCCAAAAGGCTCACCAGGATCAAAACCGTTTGACACTCTGCTCGTAAAATTCAAAACAAATAGAGGAACGCATCGCGGTTAAGGTTGCAAATGTACTACAATGTAGTGTTGTGCTAATAGGCTGAACCGTTCCAGAATCCGACCAATACCCCTTCCATGCTGTTTTGCTTATATATAATGCTAGATATGTTAAGAACTTGTAGCCGAATGTCGACAATAGTGCGTATGCACAGAACTATGTCATGTAACTGGCTATCGCTTATCAAGCGATTTAAATAGTAAATTCCATGTACCTAGGTAGAAGGCATCTGGACTCAGAACAATGTTTATGATGGAATATGTACTCGTACACAGGATGTTTTGGCTCAGGCAGATACTATCAGATATATATTATAGCATAAGCAAACAGAGCAGACCCTGATCAGACGGCTCTTACAGGAGCCGTCTGATCTGGGTCTACTCTGTCTGCAAATGCGCGAAAAGGCGTTTATATGAAGGAAACGGTTCATTTAACCTCGGCACTCTGAGCAATTCTCGTCTGCATATTCTAGACGTACATTTGTCTAGATGTACATTTCATTTTTAAACAGTGTCAGAGTGACAACAAAATTGGATTCTGATGAAACACTAAGTTACTCGGAATCTCATCCAGATGGTATTTTACCAGTGTCTATACTGTTTAACCCATTCCCTGATATTGACGACTTTTGACGACTCTGTAAAAGTCACTTTGTGAAACCATTGTGATAAATAGAGCATTTGCTCATATAGGAGCAAATGCTCTATTTATCACAATGGTTTTAAACTACAAAGTTCTAGAATTTTCCTTTTCTCTAGGTAATGCTCCTTTTCGGTAGATTTATTCAAAGAGGTTTGATCTAAAAAATAGCCTATGAGGGAAAGGGTTAAAACTATTTTACTTTCAATGCTCAATTAATAAACACTATACACTTCACTCATAAAATAATTAAGCATATGATAAGGTTGACATAACGGTAAGCTTTGTTTTGCCGCAGCATTTACTCACTTTGCTGTACGTGTACATCAATTTTTAATCATTTATTTCATTACATGTTTTTTATGCAACCAGAATGCAACCTGTAAAATGGAAATATATTGCTATATTCAAGAGACTCAAATAAATAACGTGTTAGCAATCGGAGCAGATCTTTACCAGACACCTCTAATAGGACCTTTCTGATGTGTGTACTCTGTGTCGCATTCTAACCGGGACTGGTTACAACATAGTTACTGTGTTTGTGCCTATGTGACCAGCTAAGGGGACGACATGATTCCCGCTGACGTTTTCGTTTCCCGCTTAGCGCAAGTTAGCGGGTGATTGTCCTGTTCTAATTGAGTGAAAACTAATAATTCATTTCATTCTCGCCCATACTAACAGCTTACAATCACGCAAGAATGTATTTTCTATGTCCCATTTTATTTACAGTGGTCTTCATTAATATACAAATCTGTTGTAGGAAGGACAGCGCAGACGGTGTCCAGACACAACATTGGATGTGTGAATGAAATAATATATTTCAACATTACTAGCCTAATATATTCTGATTGAATATGGCAGTTCCATTCATTGTTTCATGTGCTTACAAGATGAATAGTGGCGTTTTTAAATATAAAGTAAAGCCACGATTGAGTGCCCACTAAGAAAGATCTAATTATGGGTAATATGGCAGGTGGAAGTTTATTGTCGGGTGAGAGTTATGCAGAAAACTAATACATGAACCTTCTGAATTTTTTTTGTCCTCCATAACCCTATTCCATTCCCTCTTACTGAAACTACTTGAATGAATGAATGAATGAAATGAATGAATGAATGAAATACTTTATTTAAAGAGGGTTACCCGGTTATTCAACAGACTAATCTACCCCTGGGCCCTCTAACACAAGCATCTCATACAAACTATTTAACAACAGAAACATAATAAGAATATTATGTAATTTAAAAGACGGGACAGAGTACCCATATAATGCACATTTAATCGATTAAAACAAACCGAATGCGAATACTAGTTTGAAAAAGTGAAATATGGCATTATAATTGTGCATACCAAGAAAAGAAACTTCCACAGAAATTGTCCAATCTGGGATTACTCAATTCTTAGCCTCATGTAATACTCTGTACATAGTCTGTACTCATGTAACACATGAAAAAAATCATAGTGATAGATATTAGAAAACATATTCACAAAACTGGTTTATCAAAACAACACTGTAAGTATATGCTATGGAAAGTATAAAAATATTGTTCACATAGATCTATTTCAAACAGGGTAAACCCAGCTCAGAAACTCCTGCAGAGTTTTTCTGAAATGGAATTGTTCTGTTTGTTAATGTTCAAGACTAAATTTGTAAATCGTCATTGTTACACTGGTTGTTTTTTAAACTGAATTACAATAGAAGAAAATTAGACCTCACAATAGAAATTATTTTGAACAACAACAGAACTTTCAAATCTATGTAGGTTTTGAACACTTGACAGTAATTAGCAGTATCGAATTATTGTTGATATTTGTTTTTTTAAGATTATTTTAAACATTGCAGATACAGATAGATCTATGTGCTTTGGAAAGCTTTCGATAACTAGTACCTTCATTTGTTCAATAATGGTTGTTTTGTGAAGAAAAAAAGTTAAAATGGATTTAAAACTAGAGTTACTTTGAGAAAAGGAAAATGGTTATGAACAACAAAATAGCAAGATATGTACAAATAGTGCTAAGCGTGTATGGCATCTTGAGATAGTGTCTCAGAACAGGCAATATTAATTCAGCACTCTGTATGAAAAAGACGGTGGTGCTGAATAAATAACACCTATGGCGTGATCATTTATTTAAAGTCTTTAGAAGATGAATGCATGAATAAATGAATGAATGAAAGACTCCATTTAACGACACAATTAGTCACTATGACCAATCTACATTGAGGCCCTTACACAAAAGCATTTTATACACAATACAAAACAGTAAAACACAGATCTATATGCACAAGAAATCGATGTTCAGAAATTCGGTAATGTTGAGTCTGGATAATTAATAATTGTTGTCTGCTTCAATTTGTAGATCTATTCTTTAAGGACACGCATTTGGATCCTGATAAAACTCCGAGTAACTTGTCGTCTAATCTGGATCCAATCTGTTACCATAGATTTGATTTGCCACTAGCATCCAAATAGTTAATAACTTAATATAGAGCTATAATACCAAGTGATTGCACACAAAAATGAAACGCATTTATAAATATCATCTGACCCCGATTCAGGTGGATGAACGCACGCGCTATTAAAACCACATATTTGTGACGTCATTTACCCACGCTGTCATTATTACTGTAAATACGAGGAAATAGTTTGGCTCAGTATTAGTTAAACTAAATTGTCATCTGCTTCAAATTTTGAAAAATGCAATTAGAGTGTGAACTAATTGAAACTGACGAGGCATTGAGTTACTCAACGTCTCATCTGGATCGATACTGTATGCACAAGCTTTTTGACGAATTGAATGAATGAATGAAAGGCTTTCAAAGTAACCCAAATAATCTAAATGAATGAATGAATGTATGAATGAATGACTAAACATCTGTTAGGTTCTTCAAACGATATTGTTTTACCTTTCTTCAAATCGCCCAAGAAACTGGCAGAGGATTTTTCTGACTAACAATTTTTTTCACTAACAAAATAGAGGCCTTTAGGTGTGACATATCTTCAAAAACGCAGACTGAGTGTGACTACCCGAATACTGAATCTGATACGGCTCCATTGAAAAATCCATCTTCAAAAAAGCAAGTTGAGCATGATTACGCGAATATTGAACCTGTTACGGTTCTAGTAGAAATTCTGACAACATTTACTCCTGCTACATCAAAGGAGGTGAAACAAATCATGTTACAGTCTCCAAATAAATCCTGTGAATTAGACCCGATACCAACATGGTTATTAAAATTATGTCTCGATGAACTTTTACCAGTTTTAATGAAAATTATCAACATGTCTCTTGACTCAGCATATGTACCAAAGGCATTTAAGATCTCACATGTCAGACCTCTCATGAAAAAGCCAAATCTGGATCGAAACTCTTTTAAAAATTACAGACCTGTGTCAAATCTCCCATTTATCTCAAAGGTCTTGGAGAAGGTAGGCCTAGTGGATAAACGTGTTGAACAACACTTGTCAATAAACAAACTTCATGAGGAACATCAGTCGGCATATAGAAAGTTTCACTCAACTGAGACTGCTCTACTCAAGGTCCAAAGCGATATTTTAGAGTCACTAGACCAAAACAAGGTTACTGTCCTCGTATTACTGGACCTCTCCGCTGCATTCGACACTACACTGCTTGATCGTCTAGAACATGACTTTGGAATAGGTGGTACATCGCTTGCATGGATGACATCCTATCTCACCTTTCAAACTGTGTGCATTGACAAAGAACTCTCTGAGCCAGTCCTCATGAAATACAGTATACCACGGTATAAGGATCAGTGTTAGGGCCAAAAAACTATATTATGAATACAAAACCCATAGGCGCAACTTGTAGAAACCATGAACTTAATCATCATTTTTATGCAGACGACTCGCAGCTATATATATCATTCGAACACACTGACACTACTACACAAATGGAAGTTATAAGACGAATGGAAGCCTGTCTAAACGATGTTGTCTCCTGGATGCACCACAATATGCTAAACCTAAATGCAGATAAAACAGAACTTATACTGTTTAACTCCAAACGTAATGCAAAACGTGTATTAAACATAGAAATCAAAGTTGAACATGCTGAGATAAAACCATCAACATGGATTCGAAATTTAGGGGCATTCCTCGATTCCAACATGAACATGGAACAACAGGTGAATTCTGTTTGTAGGTCTTGTTATGGCTACGCCAATATGCCATATCAGAAAATATCTTACCATTGATGCTACTAAAACCCTAGTAAATTCTCTTGTAATATCCAGACTCGACTGTTGTAATTCCCTGCTTTGTGGTTTACCAAAGACAACTTTGAACAAACTGCAGACTGTCCAAAATATTGCAGCTCGTATCATTACCAGGACATCACGTTTTGACCACATAACACCACACACCTATAAAGCATTGAATGACAAATCTCCAAGTTACATCACAAACATGTTAAAGATATATAAACCACAGCGTGATTTAAGATAAAAAGAATGACTTTATGGCCCTCGTGATACCAATATCCCGCACAGTTACTTATGGTGATCGTAGCTTTGCAAAGGCGGCTCCTAAGTTGTGGAATGAACTACCGGTGGGGATACGGAAGTCAGCTTCACTTGAGTCTTTTAAAAAAAGATATATGGTGGCTGATGTATATTTTAAGCCCAAATAGCTGTTGCGTGTTTTAACTCAGCTACACTTGAATCTTTTAAAAGATTTCGTAAAAATCTTTCGTTTTTAAAGTATTATGGTGGCTGATATATAGTTTAAGCCTAAACAGCGGTTGCATGTTTTAACTATAGAAATAGTATGCCATCAACTTTGCTTTATTCTCTTATCATATTTGTATTATACCTTACTAGGCATATGGATTTTAAATGTTGAGGTTATGCGGTGTTCTTTTTATACCTTAGAAATACACTGTAAATGTTTTTGTTTTGTTTATTATGGTTTTATTTCTATTTCATATCTTATATTTTCTTTAATTTCTGCTTTAGTATGTATACATGTTTTAATTGTAAAGCACTTTTGAACGTATTTAGATATGAAAAGAGTGCTATATAAATATGGTATAATAATAATAATAATAATAAAATAGTTTAATTAATTAATAAGGGTAGCTCGTTTAGCCAAATGGCTAATCTACCCGATGCCCTTTTAATTGGTACATTTCATACATTTATAAGCAAAAATAACAATCCAGAATATAGTAATTAACAATGTGTCCAGTGCAGTAATTACGCTATTAAATCATTTCAATAATGCAAACTGAAATCAGCATAATTATACAAACTACAGGAACAAATAAAGCTGAACCAAGTCAGATACCTCTGTGGGAAGTTTCCTAAATGGATCCGTTCCATTTGCACCCTGTGTCTATATACATCTACATTTATACTATTGTTTTAATGATGCAATTATCGTTAATAGTAATCTAAGGTTGTGTTATTAACTTTGAACAATTTTTAAGTTTCATTGGTGAAAAAGAAGATTAAAAATATCAAACAGTGTACACTATGTAACCTTTACAAAGAAATTGTAGATTTTTCAGGCAGAAATAGATTTAGTAAAGAATCTAATGTGTGATTATTTTGTGGCACTGAACTGGTTTAAAAATTGGTTTAAAACCAATAACAACCGTATCTTACTAACATGCAAATAAAACAAATGCTAGACGACCTCCAACATTATGTAAAACGTTGACCTTTGAATTTTATGTAATAAGGATAAAAATATCATGATTTTACTGACTTTTATAGTTGGAAGTCGCAGCACAGGAGGGACTGGGTTGACTGGGCTTTAAAATACACATTATGATAGTTCATGAAGAGGCCACTGTACATAGTTGAGTTTAACTTAGATAATAAGTTGTGTAAAGCTTATGGTTTTCATATTCCTTACAAATGAATAATTATTTCTTGAGATGAAACTGTTGTCTGTATAATGAAATGGAATTTTTTATTGGAAATGAATTCTGATTCAATACGTCCTATACAGGTATCGTTAGAAAGTCGGTGTGTTAGTTCTAAGAAAAGCTTTTAAATCAAGTACGTGTTTACATCAAAACCAACTATTAATTTGCTATTGCATACATTGCAAGTGTACTCAATTTGTCAGAAAGGTACTTTGTATGAATTAACACTCATCATGCTTAGTCCAGACGGTTCGTCATCCGGATTTAGATCGTTTAAGATAAATATAAATTATTTACTGTACCTTATTTGAACCTTACCTAAGCCTTCTAAAGCGACCAACAGAACGAAGCCTGTCCCAGTTTCACGAATAGTCTTAAGTAATTACTTAGTTAAGCCGGTTATTTAAAAATTGCACAAGAGCATAAATGTCAATAGATTGGTATTTATGTAGACAAAAACAGTAAGACGTTTGCTCAGTTATAATTTGAGTACAAATATTATATTTAATAATAACTGAAAGTGATCTAAATATAACAAAACATATTGAAGAATTTGTAACAGACTTACGAATTGTATCAAATTGATTTTACTGTAAGCCAAACACGTCATTTTCAATTTAAAGTTATTATAACCAGCCTCTCCGATACAATTAGTTCACTTAATTTCTGCATATGTGAGTTTAATATCCTTAATAAGGTAATAATGATTTTTAGTAATTACTTAGGGATATTAGTGAAATTGGGGTCTGGTATCTTAATAGAGGACGAACGTTATGCAGAAAAAGCAGTGTACTGTATTATGTTGTACTGCAAGAAATAATGACTCCGTGAATGTCTATTATCTGATTTTCTATAATGGCATAAGTACACACGAAGGGCCACATCTATTATAAATTCATTAGCAAACAGAGCAGACCATGATCAGTTGTCTTATCTGGGTCAGCTCTCTTTGCAAAGGCTCGAATAGGTGTTTATATGATAGAACGGGTTAGCCAACCACTTGGTTTTTTAAAACAGCAGTGTTTATGCATTTAGTAGTCGCTCTAGGCAGGCTTTACTGACTCGAAACAAAACAGATAGGAGTTTGGACTGAAATAGTTACTTTGGCAGGATAAAGGATGTTCAAAATCAATTTTGATATGGATTTTTTTTTTCATAATTACATGTTTAACGTTTTGTCACCATAAATCCCAATTGTCTGATCCATAATCAAAATCTGAATTCTTAGATCAGAAGGCAATATTCCTCTGATCAGTTTCTCCACTGTTTGTTTCAGAAATGTTTTCCGAAATATCAGTTTTCCAGAAAAAAACCCCATAGAATTCCTGGACAAGTGCACTAAAAGAATGTGTTTGATTTAAGCCCCCAGTAGACAGTTTGGGCTACTGACCGTTCCAAGTCGGTACTCCTATTTTCACCTATGGTCTACTTTGTTTTATATGGTAAATATATTGTCTTTTTGTGCGTTTCGTCACGTGTTATCTTATAATTATGCTGTTTCATGTTTGATGATGGTATCATTCTGGGTCTTATAGGCATGTGGTAGCTTAATGCAGGACGAAAGTAATGCGGAAAGCTCCTACAGAAGCTTTATGTGTTACGTTCGTCCTGCATTAAGACACCACCTGTTTTTTAAAGACACCAATGCGTCCCCATTACCTGATTGCTTTAGACGGGATTACTGTAGTCTACCTACTTACTTCGGGGATCTACAGTGTTTGCCACTCCTCTAATGTGAGAATAAGTACACCGTTAAACTCCTCCAAACAACCTTAATTTACTCCAGGTTAACCTAACCTTGTGCTTGTTGATCAAATGTTCGTCGGTTAACAATCATTTTATATCAATTCTAACTTATGTGTCTCCATTTCTTTTGAAAATTTTATAAAAAAAAAAATTACGATTTTCTCCAGATATAATCTGGATCCAAAGTGTTTGGGGTCGACTTGCGGGATTCCCCAGTATCATGCTTAAGGTGAATAAATGAACTATGTGTATAATTGATTGAAGATCTTAGAAGTTACGGAATTACTGTCGAACTACATTTGTCATGGCGCACTTCATCCTGTGGTATAATTCTTCATCCACCAAATGTCATCCTCAGGTTTCAACTTTGGGTTTCCATCCATTTCTTTTAAGAACATAATAATGACATGATCAACTAATTTAAATCCAGACCCAATAGTTATCCGGTGTCTGGTCTGGATCTAAAATGTTAGCAAAGGTCGCTACAGACACGACTGTGACAGTGACAATGTTGCTACAGTAAAACCCCGCTAATGCGACCACTTAATGAATAAACATGGGTGCCTTTATAAGCAGGTGGTTGCTTAATGCAGGACGAAAGTAATGCAGAAAGCTCCTCTAGGAGCTTTCTGCATTACTTTTGTCCTGCATTAAGCTACCACCTGCATATAGCACCCAGAATTATACCTCTTTTAGGTGGTCGCATTAGCGGAACTTTACTGTATATCACTGATGCTAAAAGAATGTGGGTGACTTTGATGACTATTGACTTGTGGATGGAAAAATGTCACCAGACGCTATAATGATTAACCCTTCTCATTCGGAAAGAAAATATGTCTGCTAAATAATCTAATTTCTGAACGTTTAACTGACTTCTCATTATGTCAAACGTTTAAGAAGCTATTGACCCGAGTGTCAAACAGTTTTGGTCCTGATAAGACACCGTGTCTCCTCTGGATCCGAGCTGTTTGTAAAGCGAATCAAGATACACTCAGCTTGTGAAGTGTTAGCATGGTTAGGCAAAGCCTATGTGATAATATACTTTTACTCCCGATGTAAGAAAATAATATCTGTTCCAAACTGGACCTGATGCAATTGTGAACACTGCGGATTCCAACACGCTTGAGAGAAACTATGCATCGAATGTCAAACGACTTACATCCTGATGAGACGCGGCGGTACTCGGAATCTCATCTGGATTCAGGCCGTTGGCAAATGCGAGCCCGGTCGTTGACAGCGCGATAAGGGGAAACATAGGACAGATACTGTAATATCAAGTCATATTATCAAGTCTTTAGAAAAACGTCAAACTTGCAGTCTCCATGGACTTCAGGAGCGGAAGCACGAACTCGCTACTAATTATGTTTATTTTTGTTAGTTTCCGAAAGATATCAACTAGATTTTGTAAAATCGCAGATGGGCTTGACTTTGAAGCCGCAGTATGACATCAATTGAACTGCAAACTTCTTTCACAATTATTCCAGAGATTGGTTTGTGAAAACGTGATATTTACATTAATTTATTCCTTCGAAAGAACCCTTTTCATGATTATTCCACTGCATTCTTTGACCCTTGTCAAGTATCATGTCCGACTGACAATGCAACGGAAATACAATAAAGATTTTGCCATACTACAATCTGACGAAAGTCGTATTAACCCTTCTCTTGCTGAATTTTAAAATACATTTCTCCTTCTTTACCCATGCTCTGTTAAATAATTACATATATCTTCACTGCGTACACGTATTTCGCTGTACAATCACTGCTGTGGAGTGCACTGGTTGCACAATCAACTTGATCTGCACTATTTACAAGTAGGTATATTGACGTGAATAGCAAGCGAAGGGCTAATAAATCACCAAATTAAATTGTTCAGACAAGCACTAAATGGACATATCAGTTGCATGGGGTTGTGATAACATTGGTCACATAATGACTATTGCCCTTGTGAGCCACACCATTCTAAATCTTTGGAAAGTCATTGCATCTAATCTAACCATGTGAAAATAACATTTCTGCTCCAATTTGGACCTTGGACAAAGTTGGCTATTTCCAATTTGATCAGGCTTTTGAGAAACAATTGTTAAAATGTGAAACAGTTTTGATCCTGATGAGACCCCGTGCAAGTCAGGTTGCGAACAGCGGGATAAGGAGTCACGTTTGATGCCGAGTATTACCCCCTTGTATTCATAGGATAACAACGCGTCTCAGGGTCGTAGGGAAATGTATTCCCTTCACATTTTGATTACTGAGTATACACGGCAGAATGGCCCATTATTATTTAGTTTTACTAGGATTCATTCAGTATGAAATGCTTAGGCTTGACAGAGGAGACAGAATAACAAACAACATAGACTATTTATTGTTCAAGGATTCACAATGACACCCCCTCCTCCTCCACTAATCTGTTAGACATGTAAGAGTTTAAAGCAGATACAAACCAAATTGAATAGAATGTGTCGCTTGCTCAGAATATGTATTATTCTAAACAAATGACACAATGTAATGCATAGGCAAACAATATCGATAAAGCATCATCTTAATCCCTTACTCGTTGACTATTTGTGTAGGAAGAAGATGCGTGTAAGTATGAATAAATAGTTCAATATGTATAATGGCATATGAACAATAAGGGTTTTTGACACTGGTATAAGCAGTATTTATAAGCCTACATAAGATGCGTAAATGCAAATATTTCTCCTTTATTTCTCAACCCTACCCTTAACTAAACCCTATACTGTAACCAATCTTTAGAATTGTCTCGAAGATATATGGTTTTTAATGGAGATAGGGACAATCGCACGTATGATCTATTACTCGTATTCTGTTTTCTGAAATGTTATTGATATACCGATAGCTGTAAATTAATGTGACAATAAACAATTGTTAAACAAAATACACATATAGCAGACTTCAGAATGCCAGTTTCAATTTAATAAACATCTCAAGATCAAAGTAACCTATATGATTCACAGTATTTGGTTGTTTATAAGACCTAAATCACTATTTGTTCAAATAGTAGTATATTAGGGTCCAATATTATCCAATATTAGGGTCCATTGTAGCCTTTAACATGCGATAATCGTGTATATAATACAGGGTAGACCCAGACGCCGTGTTCCTGGGGCACCCTTTGATGAGGGTATACGAGTGTCAAGCTAGTAGACCCAGACGCGTGTTCCTGGGGCACCCTTTGATGAGGGTATACGAGTGTCAAGCTAGTAAACTCAGATGAAGTGCTCTGAGGGAGCCCTTTGATCAGGGTATGTACTATTGGTCAAACAGCGTAGACTCAGACCAATTGCTCCTGGGGGAGCCCTTTGATCAGGGTATGTACTATTGGTCAAACAGTGTAGACTCAGACCAATTGCTCCTGGGGGAGTCCTTTGATCAGGGTATGTACTATTGGTCAAACAGTGTAGACTCAGACCAAATAGTTCCTGGGGGAGTCCTTTGATCAGGGTATGTACTATTGGTCAAACAGTGTAGACTCAGACCAATTGCTCCTGGGGGAGTCCTTTGATCAGGGTATGTACTATTTGTCAAACAGTGTAGACTCAGACCAATTGCTCCTGGGGGAGTCCTTTGATCAGGGTATGTACTATTTGTCAAACAGGGTAGACTCAGACCAATTGCTCCTGGGGGAGTCGTTTGATCAGGGTATGTACTATTGGTCAAACAGTGTAGACTCAGACCAATTGCTCCTGGGGGAGTCCTTTGATCAGGGTATGTACTATTGGTCAAACAGGGTAGACTCAGACCAATTGCTCCTGGGGGAGCCATTTGATCAGGGTATATACTATTTGTCAAACACCAAGTGCTCCTGGGGGAGCCCTTTCATCAGGGTATGTTTGTTTGTGTTGATTAACGTCCGTTTCTGCTCACTATGGGCTTGTAGTGTTTGTCAGTTTGTCATATTGATCATTATAGTTTATAAAAAAACATTTAATTTAAGTTTGATAAATCTGTAGTTTAGTTAATGAATGGATATATATTTAGAAAAGCAGGACTCGGGTTCAATTATTCAACAAAGTATGGGATAAATAAACCGCACTATATTGGTATACTTTTATACATTTGTTCGAGTACATATTGAATATAACATATCACAGATCAAATAGTGGCGGATGCAGTACAATGGGAATCATCTACAGTAAAACCTCTCCATAATGGCCACTAACTTGTGTTAATTATTTGTTATTTAGAGCAGGTGGCTGCTTAAAGCAAGGTTAAAGTCAAACAGAACGCTCCTATAGGCCTTTAACACAAAATACTTTGCATATTTTTGTGGTCGTAATAGAGATGTTTTACTGTATTGATGCATTTGGTACATATATTAAACGAGTCTTATGTTTGGCATTGCTACTTTAGCTGTCGAATGATCACCCATTTTCAGAATATTTGTATAATCTGTTTATAACACTTTCAATACCAATGTCACATATGGGAGTACATATGCAAATAGCTTGGATCCTCAGGAGATGCCGAGCAAATGGGCGTCTCTTTGTTTGTTACTGGGGTAACGTTTTAGAAAAAACGGGGAAACATTAAAACAAACAAACAAAAATGGTAGCAGACGATATATTTTGCAGACGACAATAATTGGAAGCAAAATATAAGTAGTTGCTTCCCGACATGGGTGCGAATGTAACTGAATTACTAGTCTACGGAACACTGTCTAAGCATTATGCCGATGTGAAAACATAGTGTTTGCTTAATTTGTAGCTGGTGCGATTGACTACTTCCAACTGGATCAACATGTTGAGAAACTATTGACCAAGTGTCGTGACACAAGTTTCTGAGAAACTATTGGCCATGTGTCAAAAATATTCGCCCCTGATGAGACGCCGAGATATAAGCTGTTTAAATGGGTGCTAAACATAGAATGAACAAACATCCTGTAATGACTATTCGTGTAGGAAATCATGAATATTAATGAGCTGATTTGTAACAGAGGTACATGTGTATATGGAAATGGTAGTTTTGACCATGGCAGAAACAGTGAATCCAGATCTAAATAAGTATATATCCAAAAGAAACAATTGCAATCTCCTACAGGAGCCATCTAATATGGCTCCACTCCGTTTGCAAAGATGTCAAAATGCGTTTCGCTCAGGTTGGATGTTAGGCTTAACGCTTTTCCATCTTCATTAGAATATGTAGATGATTTATCACTTTGGTTAATCACAGTATCCCTTATATTGCCAAATGCAACTTGGTCACATTTGTAAACAGTTTGGATCCAGAATAACTCGGTGTATTAGCTGGATCCAAAGTGTGTGCCACTCGAACAATCACTACCACTCATCTTGACTATTTTTAGACCCAGTCTCGTTAAATAAATCTACCGAAAAGGAGCATTAACTACAGAAAAGGAAAATTTTAGAATTTTGTTGTTTGAAGCCACTATTTATCACAATGGTTTCAAAATGTGATTTGTACGGAGGCGCCAAAATGCGTCACTAGGAGGGAGTGTGTTAATGCATTAAGAAAATGGAAGGAAGGGAAAAGTAGAGCGTATCAGAGTTTGAACTGACAATGTATTTTCGGCAGGATAAGGGTTAGATAGAAACACGGTTACACTATCAAGTAAATATTGTTTTTTTATATTGTGCGAGCTATTATTGTAGTCATATGTCTCATTATTTCGGAATATTCCTCTGTAACGATAACATTAGCCGATAAAAATACAAAGATATTGTCAAGACGAGATTCCGCTTCGTCTGGACTTTTTCCAAATAGGATATACAATGTATGTCAGTGACCGCCCGTGTAATATCACTGCGTAAAATGAAAAATACTAGTTACGGTACTAGCTTGGTAATGGAAACGAGAAAACGTATACTAGCCGTAGTGAATGTGAAAAGTTTATTGAATTGTTATGACCAACATGATATGGCAAAGCATGCCATTAACGGCGGATAGGATTATTAAGAAACAACCGGTTTCTCTTTTAGCATGCACAGTGCATGCACGTGTGTCCTGATTCCGCAAACGTCTTCAGATCAATACATCTAACATTAACACATTATCCCCTAGTGACGCATTTTTGCGCATCTATAAAAGGTACTTAATGAAACCATTGTGGTAAATAGAGCATTTGCTCCTATAGGAGCAAATGCTCTATTTATCACAATGGTTTCAAACTACAAAATTCTAATATTTTCATTTCCTCTAGTTAAGGTTCTTTTTCGGTAGGTACATTCAAAGAGGTTGGATCTAAAAATAGCCTAGGAGATAATGAGTTAACAGTGTCACCAACTCGATGTTTACAGTTTCTGAATTCATATCTGAATCCGCAACAAATATGCAAGTAATTCCTTCTCAACTACAGTAAATCTCCTCTAACCGGAATTCTAGTTGGGAATAATTTAGATAAATTTAGGCAGGTGGTTGTTTAATACAAGGTGAAATTCACGCAGAAACTCCTAGAGGAGCTATCTGTATGACTTTCACCATGCTTTAAGCTTCCACCTGTCTCCAGGACCGATATGGATACTGAATTGAGCGTCCGTTTTTAGATGTATTACTGTAGTCGAACGCCTCAGTTTCGAATCTACCCACTAATTCTAAACCATTAGTTGGTAGCTGACATGACATTGGTGACTATTTCAACGTACCACGAGGTCAAATATTTATCTGTAGTTGATATATATCATTAAAACAGGGTTGACGTCAGCTACTACCTGTCCAGTATTATCCTTTCTATTTAACAGTGGCAAATATATGAGACTTCGAGTTAACCAGTGTTTCGTCTGGGTCAAAAAAGGTTGTAAATGTGATCATATATTCACCTTCAGCTAAACGTTGATTAGTAGCAAATTAGTCTTTACACGGGGCGTTGTGTCTCGATTTCCATTGCGCTGTTCTTGAAGAATTTCAGTGTTACAGAGATTTAATGTACAGTTTTTTCTCATCTGAAATAGCTGTGTTATTATTGTCCCCTTCCGACCCACGAAAACGAGTGGGTGATATCATATGTAAACAGTTGGATCCTCACAGGATCCAAACTGTTTGACACTCTGTTTATCCTCTTATAAAGAATTTGCGCATGCTTGAAGCAGGTGAAATGCTGGTACTTAAAGGGTTAATAGCGGGAGTAAATAGATTCATTGCAACAAGTCGCGGGATACAAACACATGAAACTGAAACATTAGTAAGGGTTGCAAGAACAAATGAAGTAGATACCAACATGCTTCCATGTTAAATAAAAAATATAAGTTGGTTTTAAGATATCAAAGTTGATCCGTTCCGATCACGTGTATATCGATTTGAGATCAGATCGAATTTGTTTACCACTGTTGATTATACACAGTAAACAGATGACCAAGCAGATGTCGTTGGCGGAATTCGAATAGACAAACAGTAACACCATGTCCTTGTGTAATGTTCTTGGGTAAAATATCTGTTCCGTGATAGTTCAATAGAATGTCGATACAGCATGTGCATGTTTTATCACATTTGATATACTGTATATATCTTGCTTGAATATTACACGAGCGAGTTTTAACATACTGTCGATGGCTATATGATAAATCATGCGGAATTGATCTTCACTTCATTGTTATCAACTTTTTATAAAATGTTCCTAAATATATGTAAATGTGTGCACTAAACTGGTGTTTGGTAACAGCATTTTCTATCATACTTTCGATCAAAACTACTTCCGATTAAAAATGTTATGGAAAGCCATCGCCGGACAAACCCGTTCTTCCGAAAACTCATTGTTAATTGTCATAGAGTACTGACTGTGTGCATAGTTTTATATTTTTAAAGATTTTAAATTAATATCACTTTAATCTTTGAAAAAGTGAATTTCAACACTTACAACATAGTAGCTGTGCTTCACAGAGTTGTAAACAAACGACCCAATCTGTTCCGAATTGCCACAATGTGAAGACAACAAAGTGTCCCTGTTACGGCGAATTAAGTTAGAGTGGGTAGAAATGGTTTATTGGATTGGAAACCCGTTTGTAAAATACATTAAAACCTTCTTCCAAATCAAACTTGAACAATTAGATTAACCGTTTCCATGCTAAATGTGTATTGGCTGACATTTGCAAACAGCTTGGATCCCGATCAGACGCCGAGTACATTAAAGTAAAACCTCTCTATAACGGCCACTAAATTGTGTTAATTAGTTTGTATTTAGTGCAGGTGACTGTTTAAAGCAAGGTGAAAGTAAAACAGAACGCTCCTATAGGAGCGTTCTGTTTTACTTACACCTTGCTTTAAGCAACCACCTGCCTTTAACTCAAAATACTTGGTGTAATTTAGTGTCCGTTATAGAGAGATTTCACTGTAGTTTGTCAACTTGATAGTTTTGTAAGTGATTGTGAAGAAATTTTCAGTTGACATCCGTTTGGTAGCTCGAGACCGGTTAAGGTCTAAAGACGCCCGGATAAATGGTCTGCTGTTTATTTTACCACACTGTTCAGATAGATGAAGAGTAGTTTGTGCAAATGAATAGACTACCGACAATTAATACTGCTCTTTATGAGTATTCATGGTATTTCATTGTACAAGTAGTGAAATGTAATCCTTCTCATACTGATACAATTATGTCTGCCCAATATCCGCTGAACTTTTTAACTGACTTCCAATTCGTTTAGGCATTTGGGGAATTCTGACTGAGTGTCAAACAGTGTGAATCCAAATGAGACGCCTCATCTGGATCCAATCTGTTTGCAAACGCGAGTCAGGACAGGACGCGCTTAACACGAGAAGAGCTTATATTCCTCTAAGTCGGTCAGGCTCGTCGGTTATCACACACATGTTTTCCGAATTTGATAAGTTTATTAACATAAGTATGCAAACCAAACTGTGCTGTAAAGAAAACCATTAGTTCAAGTAATGTAGACCTAGACAACTGACCATGACGAATACTGCGATTTCCTATTTGATTTTATTATTAACCCTTCGCTTCCCATTCACGTCAATATACCTACCTGTAAATAGTGAAGACTCAGATGAGACAGCTCCTGTAGGAGCTGTCTCATCAGGGTCTGCACTATTTACAAGTTCATTGTGCAACCAGTGCACTCCACAGCAATGAATGCACAGCAAAATACGTGTACATAGTGAAGATATATGTAATTATACAACAAGGCATGGGTATAGACGGAGAAATGTATTTTAAAATTCAGCAAGAGAAGGGTTAATACAGGTTGAGGGGCTCGTTTCAGTAACGTTCGTACGACAAAAATCACAGTGTATCCTAATTTACGACAATTGTTACTACTCGACAATATTGCAAATTCTGGTATGCAGCAATAAAGGCTAACTGTGTACGACGATATTGCACATTCTGGTATACAGCAATAAAGGCTAACTGTGTACGACAATATTGCACATTCTGGTATACAGCAATAAAGGCTAACTCTGTACGACAATATCGCAAATTCTGGTATGCAGCAATAATGGCTAACTGTGTACGAAAATATTGCACATTCTGGTATACAGCAATAATGGCTAACTGTGTACGAACATATTGCACATTCTGGTATACAGCAATAAAGGATACCTGTGTACGAAAGTATTGCACATTCTGGTATACAGCAATAAAGGCTAACCTATGACTATGGCAACTTCCAGTTGCGGTCGTTTTATTTTAGAACTTACGATTGTTTTATGGCAAGAACCGTCGTGCATGTAATACAGCCCCAGGACCTGAACAGATGACCTGACACAAAGACAGACACGTGATGCCGTGTGTAGTTCTTAATTATTTGTAACGCAACTCTGTTGTAACAGAGCAAACCTACACACAGTTGTGGCTGTCTAGAAGCGATCATGAACGTTAAGATGCGTTTATGGCATTTTAACTCTTTACCTCATAAATATTCATGTAAAGCAGTGATATCATTATGAATATATGTAAGAGGAATGTGTGTAATTGTATATAAACACAATATATTTGGGTCATTGCAAGAGCAAACATATTAGACCCTTATCGGCATGCACTTACAGAATTGTTGTTTGTTTTATTTTATCTTCTGCTGCATTACACAGACTACTGTCGTAACCCTTAATCTCATAGATACGCCTTTCATCGCCTCTGCAAACAGAGTAGGCCTAGCTAATATGTCTGATTAGCGTCTACCAGTTGGCAAATCTGATACTGCTATAGGAGATATAGATTTTACCAGTTTTTAACGTCATGCATATTCTTTATCTATCTATAGTTTAACTAGAGGAATATCAGTTCTTCTCGTGTTAATTTTCTCTTTTTGCATTGCTTCTTTTGATTTTGAAGGATCTCCCACTTTCAGCATATATTTACTTCACAACAGGAGGTGTTAAGTGCTTGCGTGGCGGCCGTAAAAGTCGCCCCGTACTTCATTCTCGGTGTTGTTATATTTTCTGGTCCTTCGGGATAATTAGTTTCGATTTTATTAGATTTGTGTGCGTGTGTGTGTGTTGTGCGCGCACGCGTGTATGTGCGTGCGTGCGTTCGTGCGTACGTGCGTGTGCATGCGTGCGCGCACGTGCGTGCGTGTGTGTGTGTGTGGGGGGGGGGTTCAGAGGTTGTGTATCACTTGCTTTCTATTGATGTTTTGGTGATGGTTGTGTCTTGTGTGTGGCTTTTCCAGATTAACTTTCCTAGTGTTTCATTGCCACTTTCCAAGTCACTTGTCAGGCCAGAAGACATTACCTGAGAGGCTGAGAAATTTTCTGCCAAACACTTGCATTGTTTGCCGAAGGTCCTCATACGTTTCTTCTTCCTGGGTTAATCTGGTTAGTATTTCCACTGGTTGATATTTATTGAAGGCGTGGAAATACTGTCGCCTATATTATGCGATCTTTTTAACCATATGTTTGTAAATAGTTTATACCCAGAGAGTTGGACAAATGGTGTCATCGTACCAGTTCCAAAAAAAAGGAGATAAAAATGATGTGAACAACTACAGGGGGATAACTCTTACTAGTATATTCTCTAAAGTATTCTCCCTTGTCTTAAATAACAGATTACGATCTTGGGCCGAAAAGGAAAATGTTTTAAGCGAGTGTCAATTTGGATTCAGGGAAAATAGGAGCACGGTAAATTGCGTATTTATCCTACATACTTTAATAAATAAAATAATAAAACAAGAAAAAAAGAAACTATATTGTTCGTTTATTGACTTTCGAAAAGCGTTCGATAAGGTTTATAGAGATGGAATATGGTTGAAATTAATTAATTGTGGATGCTCAACTAAAATAATTAAAATGTTAATCACAATGTATGAACGGGTAAAGTCATGTGTTAAAGTTAATGGTACACTGAGTAGTTTCTTTAACAGTCATATGGGAGTTAAGCAAGGCGAACCGTTATCACCTTTGTTATTTTTAATTTTTATAAATGATATGGCATCCTCTCTTAGCGACAACTCAATAGATACTATAACATTAGAGGAACTCCAGATATATCTTTTACTCTTTGCAGATGATACCGTTTTATTTTCATATTCAGCTGCTGGACTACAGAAACTAGTAGACCAGTTACATCAGTATTGTGGTAAGTGGGGCATAGAAGTAAATATTCAGAAGACATTTGTTATGACATTTAAATCGGGTTCTAGAAAAGAACTTCTTAATATATATCTAAATGGACAAAAGTTAAAGAATGTAGATAAATTTAATTATCTGGGAGTCACGTTGTCTTCAAATGGTAATTTTTACCAAACTCAAAAAACCCTGTCCCAGCAAGCAATGAAAGCACTATATTCCTTAAATTCATTGTTTGATGTTATGCCAATGGCAATATCAGAAAAAATCAAATTATTTGATACTATGGTATCACCAATACTCAATTATGGTTCAGAATTATGGGGATTCCATAATGCTCCAGATATTGAAAAAGTACATCTAAAATTTTTAAAACAAGTGTTGGGAGTTAAGACACAAACAACAAATAATGCTGTATACGGAGAAGTTGCCAGATTCCCATTTGGTGTCTTGAGAAAAATTAACATTGTAAAATATTGGGCTAAAATTATTAACTCCGGTAACTCGTTTCTATACAAAATATATCGCAGTCAACTTAATAATGATGGAAATGTAACAAATAGGGTTTCTTGGATATATCAAGTTAAAACATTACTTTCCGATTTAGGTTTTGCATACATATGGAGAAATCAGTCAGTAACTAACGTCCAGGTGAATATCATTAGCGATAGAATAAGAGATCAGTTTTTACAAAAATGGTTTTCTGAGTTGCATGACTCTTCAAAACTTGACACATATATAACCTTTAAAGCACATTTTATGACTGAAAAATATCTAAATGTTGTTTTAAATGACAAACATAGAATCGCCTTAACTAGACTTAGATGTTCATCACATAATCTGGAAGTAGAAGAAGGTAGATATAGAAATATAGAAAGAAATGCTAGATTGTGTAACCATTGTAATTTAAATGTAGTTGAAAATGAGTACCATTTTTTGTTAGTTTGTCCAAAATATAGAAATTTAAGATGCCGATATTTGCCAAAATATTACCAGAGATGGCCAACTAAACAAAAATTTGTTTCTTTAATGAAAAATCAACAAAGTGGGGTTTTAAAAAACCTTGCCAATTTTGTATATTTAGCAAATATTGAGCGAAATCCGGATATATTATTATGAGTATATGTATTTAAACTGTGTTTGTTATACTTTGTCATGGGTAATTGAAATCAGACGTGTATAGATGTACAATTAAGATATATAAGGTATAGTTTCTACTGTAAACTATTTCAATGTATATTGTGTATAAGAGATAAAATTGTATTATGTAATACAAATCTCGGACGCATGTGTGAAGTAAACTGGTTCGCACACGCATGTATTGATTACCTGCGTTAGTTATGGTATATGGTGTAAATGAGTTATTAATCCACACACAAAGTTGTGCGGGTCCATACGTGTATCTCTAACAAATTGTGAATGCTCTGATCAGTCTACTGCTCGTTGTCCAGACGGATCAGGATCTACACTATTTGATTACTGAAAAGGTAAAGGTTTATTTGTGATGATAATAAGTTATTAATCCACGTACGTATTTCATGCATGTAGATTTTACAAATTGTGAACATTCCGATCAGTCGGCAACTTGTTGAGAATGATCGGGATCTACACTATTTGATCACTAAGTAGTTTTAAGGGGTTTTTTTTGGGTTTTTTTTGTTTGTTTTTTTACGAAAGTTGTTTATACACACAAAAAGATGTACGGAATTCCATACAAGTATCATTAACAAATTGTGAGCACTATAGCAGTCTGCTGCTTGTTGGGTAGACTGATCAGGATCTACACTATTTGATTATTGAGCAGTTTAAATGTATTATTAGTAAATAAGCAGTTTAAATGTATTATTATGTAAATAAGTTATTAATTCACACATAGAGCTGAGCTAAATGCCGTACATAGAATACAAATTGTGTAGACCCTGTTCGGACCATTCTTTGGGAATGGTCCAGACGGGATTTACATAATTTTAAGTTATAGTACAAAAATAGAATAGAAATGCACAATAATTATCTAAACGCCTACCTGATTTGATGAGACGTATTCCAGAAACGACTATCCAACAGAATTAGTAAATTCCACATAAATTATAAACATGATCAAAACATCAATATCATACATTGCTCCGCGCATGACTTGCCGACAGCTCTGGTCACCCGGGTATATGCACGGGCTCTCCGTGATCGCTCGGGACAGAGCGGACGGTATATAGTCGGGAGACTTCTCGTAGTAAACACAAACACATATACATAAAACAAACGTTAATGTAAACGATTGATCTTATCACATGGATGATTTGAAATGAAAATTTGATTTGACTATATCTGTATGTATTATTTCATGTTCTTCTCATTAACATAACCGCCCAGTATAGGGCTATGATCTGTAAAGATTAGCCGAAATAAAGATTTTGAATTGATTGAATTGGTTGTATTTGCATTCATTTCGCTAGGTGTCGGCCCGGTGAGATTTTGCTTCTGGGTCGTTGTATCCTCGCAAATAGTTCCTTGAGGATTTGACATGTTTGCTGGTTCCTGTATGGAGCTTATGCTGCATGTTTTGTTGAAAATGAATTATTTCTGATCTTGACAAGACATTGACAGTGTTTATTTCTTTCCATTTCAGGAGATTTTCCCCATTCGGATGGATATTAAAGAGGCAGTGCTTGGGTCGGCCATGTTGTTTTGGTAGTGTGTTTTCGGACAGTGTTGTTATTCAACGGAGGATAGTGGAAAAAGTAGACCGCGATTGTATAATCAAACCATGCTTAAATAAAGGGGAAATGTTCATCTATAATATACAGGTATACAGGGCTAGATCCAAAATTTGTTGTGGTCTAGGCTATAGGGCCTGAAAGTGACCCATTTTTACATAGATTATATAGAGCGAAATGTGACTGGGCCGACACCGCTACAGATGAGATTCTATTTACGGCGGTCGCTTCGCCCCGGTTGCTGTCGGTTTGCTTCACGTTCGCCATTGAATTTACATCCTTCGCAAGACTGTCTATCGTTTCACTCTAATAGAATTAATGCATAAGTGTATCTTCCTTCCGTTAAGAGACAAAATACTTGATATTTTGCTCCACCTCCTCTATATTTTCAAACTTTGTGGCTTTATTTTCGGATGTTTCACGAGCTCTACCATTGTAACCCCAACATCCGTTACTTCTTTCCAAGAATGAAACAACCTCCAACGCAGTGATCTCCCCTAATCGCTACGCTGAAGAGATCCCTTTCAACACAACATTCACATGACCATGATGTACATAATATGATCAAACTGTGGCGGGCGTTATGTCGGCTGCAACGCTTAAGAAAAAACTACCTATTCTTGTAGTATTAAAAATATTTAGTCTGTTCGGGTTTTCAAAACATCTAATCATTTCGAGTTTTGGGTAATTTTGAGAATCATATCCATGTACAGCGTCAAGAATTAAGTTTGAACAACCGGTGGCCTGATAAAAATCTCCAACGGTGGTCTGTAAAATAAAATCGTGAAAAATGTTACCAACATTCCTTTTTCAGGAAAGCTGATTATGTTTCTACTTTATTAACTTTGCCGGTGCTGAGATATGAAACTACTCGAAATCATAAAATAAAAATACAAAAACAATTTTTAGCTAAAACCCAGCTAGAAAACTTGGTTTGGCAGTGATGACCGCACAAAATGACAAGGGAGATCACTGTGAGGATTTTGAGAAAGACATTTTCTAAAATTTTCTGAATGTTTCTTAAATTATCTGTAATAAATATTAATGAAGTCTTGAAATTGTGTATAAGTAGTCATGAGGTAAATGGTTAAATGTACATGTAAGAGTTATGCAGGAAACACCACATACAAAGCAAACAGCCACCCGAACAGCACCACAACAAGAAAACAAACAAATGTACATAACTATCAAAACACAGAGACACTAGGGAGAAGAAACAATAGGGAGAATATGTAAATACCGCCTTGGAACGGTCAGTGGCAATAGCCACTGTGGGTTTAAACCGGTTTAGGGGCGCCCTATCTCACACTTATTCCATCCCCACGCTAAAAGACAAACAGTGTAAATAAACGTATCCCCTCTAATCTGGAACCCCGACTAATCTGCAAGAACTGCGATAAGCCTTTTAAAGGAATCAATTGTATAGACTCCTAAAATGAAGTATAAGGGGTGCGAATTATTTTCATGTTCAGGCACATGGAACTATTGGCCGGGCCCGCCGTCTGTTTTGGGAAGGTTATAGTTTTGTTTTTTTCCTGATCAAGCTGAAAGATAAAATTAATATTTTTACTTTCTTCTTACATAACATCACCTATTAAGATTGAACTGTTTTGTCGTATGTAAGATAAATTAACACATTAAACAGACATTTCTCTCGGTATTTAAAGATAATGTACAAGTTTAAAGTAAATCTAGAGTACCTATAAACTAACAGATAAGTGTAAATCATTTGAGTTGTAATTTGTCTTTCATCATATTTGCCACTGCGTTGTCAATCATTTACTCACAGGCCAATCATAAATACGTCCAATCACAGCAACTCATGTCTAAAACCCTCTATTTCATGAACATTCGTGTCAGAAAAACGACATTACAAATATCAATCAGATAAATTCATACTGGAAGTATAGGCAAAAGTGCTTAACCCTTTCCCTGTTCTATGTTGATTATGAAATTTAATACCTACTGAATATTCATGGACAAAATAGTTATAATTACATATGGAAGGTAGAACATTGTAGCCATTTTAGAAAGTCAAGAAAGCGATATATCAAATTATGTTAGCAAACAGAGCAGACCCTGATCAGACGGCTCCTCTAGGAGCCGTCTGATCTGGGTCTACTCTGTTTGCATATGTGTGAAAACACGTTTCTATGAGGGAAAGGGTTAAATAACCCCAACACTCAACGTGGATATATAATCTAACAGATATTTCGACCCGTGTGTGAAAATGAAAAAAGTAGGAAAGCCAAGCAGGAAAATCACACACAAAACTCACCCACCACCAAAACATCGATAGCAAATAGGCGACACACACACACACACACAAACACAGACAGACACATACAGACACATACACATATACAGGCAGGCACACACACACAGACACACAGACACACAGACACACACAGACATACACACACACACACACACACACACACACACACACACACACACACACACACACACACACACACACACACACACACACACACACACACACAAACACACACACAAACATACATACAGACACATACAAACATACAGGCAGACACACACACATAAAGACACACACACACACACACACACACACACACACACACACACACACACAAACACACACACACACACACGAACGCACGCACGCACGCACGCGCACGTACACACGCGCACACGCACGCACACACGCACGCACGCACGCATGCATGCACGCACGCACGCGTGCGCGCGCGCACACACACACACACACACACATAAACACACACACACACACACACACACACACACACACACACACACATAAACACACAGACATACAGTACAAGCCCCGCGGACTTTTTGTTTTCCGTTTTACCAGCGCGGACAAAATTATTTGAGAGCGGGTTTCCAGCACGGACAATTTTTATGGATCACCGCGGACAAATTCTGTGTCCACCGCGGACCGAAATTTACCCTACGGGATATTATCGCCGCCGAGCCATCGCTGTCCGTGCTGATATCAGCGTGGATTGCGGGGCATCACCGCGGACACTACCTTTATGACTGGCAGTCGTTTAATCGATTTAGGTATAAATTATTTAGATAAGATATATACAAAAGCTTACATGTACATATAAACACACATGTGCATTTTTTTTCAACTGAAGAAACGCATATTGAATATACTGTCAGATCTAGAATTCAAAATGAAATTAGATAGCATACGTATATAGATAGCCTTCACCCAAAACCCGAGACTGAAACGGTTTCTTTCTGCTAAAACTACAATTTATAGTCAGATTTTAACGATTACTAGACTGTAAATGCTCGAGAAAAAAGAAATAGATACAAAATATCAGCAGCAATTGTTTTCACAATCTGATTTTCAGAAAATGCGTAGCGCAGAGATTATAGATATCGGGAGCACTCGGTCATATTTTTTTCGACCCCACGCGCGTATTAACCCTTTCCCTGTTCTACATGTGTTCCAAATTTAAATACAAATGTACATGTACCTACTGAATATTCATGGACAACATAGTTATAATGAATTACGGAAGGTGGAGCATTGTATACATTTTAGGAAAGCAAATAAACAGATCTATTAAATTCTATTAGCAAAGTGAGTAGACCCTGATCAGACGGTTCCTCTAGGAGCGGTCTGATCTAGGTCTATTCTCTTGACAAATGCGTGAAAACAGGTTTATATGAGGGAAAGGGTAAAGGGGTGGAGAGTTGTATCCAACCATTATTTGTTGAAATACTTTTTTTTGAAACCTTAACACTTTACTCCATAGTTTGTGTTCAGTATTGAAGACAGATGTTTGATTAAAACAGGCTGAATGGGACCATTTTGCGTTTTTCTCAGCCTGCCGTCTACTGTGATATAGAAATATTTCTTATGGCGCATATTCATGAATGTATCAAGTGGAACTATTTTTGAGTGGAGGAATGGATTAACGCACTATAATGAGTACCTATGGAGTAAAGGGTTGAACTGGGTATCATTCGACGAAGAGATGCAAACAGTTGATTAAATAATTATAAAGTTCCAAACGCATCTACACTAATACACTGATACACCGCATCTACACTAATAATCTATACTGTTACAGCTATTCTTGTTTGACCGACCATGTAGTGCAGCTACAAGATTTAATTTGATATCAGAATAAGATGAAAACTATTGTAGCTTATTGTATTATAATTTATTTTGAAACGGCGCAAAGAAGTCGCCTGCATAAATCATTACTCTGTATAAATGAGCCACCTGAAATAACAGATAGCCAAATATTGGTATCTCGTTGTCTTTCAGATGAGTTCAAAGCTGCGATCGTAATGTTATTCATTTAAGTCATATTAACCCTTTTCATGCTAGTAGCATATATTGACGCAATTTAAAAACAGTGCAGACCCAGATCAGACAGCTCTTAGAGGCTGTATGATCAGGGTGTGCATTGGTTTCTTATAGGATCTGTCAAGCATAAATTGCCATTCGTCCTGGGGAAAGTATTACTCCAATACCAATATAAAAGTTGAAATGATAGATAGTCATACGTAATCCATTCATATCTGCGGGAAGAGAGAGAGAGAGAGAGAGAGAGAGAGAGAGAGAGAGAGAGAGAGAGAGAGAGAGAGAGAGAGAGAGAGAGAGAGGATGGGGGAGAGAGAGAGACACACACAGAGACAGAGACAGAAAGAGAGACACACAGAGAGACAGATAGATAGGGACAGACAGACAGACAGACAGAGAGGAAGAGTAAGAGGTGGAAGAGACGGACAGAGAGAGAGGGGAGAGAGAGAGAGAGAGAGAGAGAGAGAGAGAGAGAGAGAGAGACGGGGGTGAGAGAGATTTTGACGTCCCTTCTGGCCTTGTGATTGCGTATCATTGTAAATGTTTATTTGGGGAGAGGACTTCTTAGAAACAACAACAATTGTACACAGAGAGAGGGACAGGGACGGTGAGGAAATATATTATGGGCTTATTACTTATGTATCAGACAATAACCAAGTCTAAAACATGATAAATATTTCATTTTCATACAGTGCCCCTGTATTGATTCACAGGTGCTCGTAGCATGCTATGTATCCACGACAACAACAGACAAATTCAATATAACTGGTCTATAAGGCCTTGTTCGATCTGATAGCATGGATGGATATCTTGTATTAACAATTTCTTAAAATAATACTTACATGTAAAATAACATTGACTGGTTTTAAACCTAACGTCAAACCCTCACCGACATCAATTTCAAGCTTATAGAAATTGTTTTATTTAACATTTCCCTGTTCTATGTTTATTCAAAATTTCAATACTTACTGAATATTCATGGACAAAAATAGTTATAAATGAAATATGGAAAGGGGGGGGGGGCATTGCAGCTATTTAACAAAGCAAAGAAATATATCTATCAAATTCTATTAGCAAACAGAGTAGACCCTGATCAGACGGCTCCTCTAAGAAGTCAGAGAAGACCCTTCTCTGTTTGCAATTGCGTGAAAACACGTTCATATGAGGGAAAGGGTTAAAGTACAATATGAAGAAATTTTGAATACATAATACCCATTCATTCTATATTTAATATTGTGGGAAATATAGATGGCCGCTCATCAATTATGAAAAGCAATATCAATTATTGGTGATTGACACGCCTATAGGTGACAGTTGATTGGATTATGTCTTTTCAATGGGTGGGTCTTAAAGATACTGAACCAATGAGCTGTGACATCTTGATAGTAGCAAAAGAGCGGAAATACCCGATAGTCTTTCTTTAAAGTTGTCGGAACTTTATTGATGACCAAATAATTAACACAATGATGACCATAAATCAATGACCCCCTGCGCTGAAACACCAAGGTAGTTTCCGTACATTGTAGAGCACGCAAAGCGATCATTGTTTTAATGTATGACCAAAACATTTGACCCTTATTATACTGAATTATCGTCCGCTTAAAAAATGTAGTCTGCAAAATAAATGAAATAAGCATTGCTTTAGTTCGTTGAAAACAAACAGAAAAATGAGAGTCAGACATATTTGACCCTAGTAACACTCTGGGGAACTCATCATCTGTTCAGTATACAAACTGTTTGTAAATATTAAGGAAGCCACGCTCGCCGGGCTAAGGGTTGATCTGCATATTTTATTTTTTTTAAACTTTCAGGGTCCTATAGAGAATGTCCAAGTTACCTACATTTATTATGCTGAAATAATTGCTTTTAAAAATGTTTTTTGTTTTCTTACCGGGTTTCCTTCTGTCTTCTTTTAAAATAAAAATCGACTAAATTTTGTTTCCGCGTAAAACATCGAATTAGTGTTAGTGTATCATTTTCAAAGGCAAGTGACTGCTTAATGCGGTGTGCGGAAAAATGCAACTGGAAAAAAAACTGCCACCGGAAAAAATGCCACTGGAAAAAATGCCACCCTGATTTGGAAAAATGCCATTGGAATATATGCCACTGGAAGAAATGCCACCCTTTTTTCAAAATTATATTTTATCCTTTTTTTAAGGTCCCAAATAGGGGGCAAAGGTCCGGGGGCAAGTGTCCGGGGGTCAAATGTCCGTAAATCGAAATGCCGATATCATGAATATTTATTAAATTTATTTTTAAAATAGCTTATGTACTGAGGCTGATTTGGTGTTGGAACAAAACTATAGAGTTAGATTCAACATAAATTCATAAGCAAACAGAATACCCTGATCAGACGGTTTCTATAAGAGCCATCGTACCCGTGTCTACTCTGTTTGCAAGCACGTGAAAAGCGTCGATGCTCTCAGATTTTTTACTTCTGTTGCCGGGTCATGTCAGACGTGCGGATCTCTAGCTGAAGCGTAACCTAAAGTTTGGTTGTCGGTGGGTTTCAACCATTTCCCTGTTTAATATTTATGTCGGAAAAGATGACATCATGCTATTTATAAGTTGATTTTTATAATGGTGTAGGTACGCGGTCCTTGACTTTTCTTGGTACTTGTAGAAAATGTAGAGTCAGATCTTATATAATTTCACAAGTAAACAGAGCTGTTTCCGATCATACGACTCCAATAGGCGCCTTCAGATCTTGGTCTACTCTGTTTGCAAAGGCATGGACATTGTTTATATATGGTAAAGGGATAAGCAAACAGAACAGACTCCTGGTCAAACAGCTTTTATTTAAGAAATCTGATCTGAGTCTTATCATTTAAGAGTTTTAAATTAATAAACATAGTTTTATGAATTGTATAACTATGAAAATATTCTTGTAATTCTGTTACTTTTGCTGATTAACCCTTTCCCTGTTCAGTATTCATGCAAGAAATAATGATATCATGAATATTTATAAGCTAATGTTTTGAATGGCATTTGTAGACAAGATTGTTTTGATGTTGGTAGAAATTGTAGAGTCGGGCCTATTACAATTCCATAAATAAACTGAGTAGACCCAGATCATGCGTATGATCTGGGACTACGCTGTTTGCAAATGCTTGAAAACACGTTTATATTAGAGAAGGTTTGTATTTTAAGGTGGAATGGCCCGTCATTGTTTAACTGTAGATTCCATTCATTATATGAGACCTAACTTAGCTATTTGATTTTGAATAATACACAGTGAAGACCCTGGTCAGATGGTTGCTTTTTGAGCCAACTTGTCTGGTTCTACAGTGTTCAAATGTCAGTAGTTTTATTTCCCGCATTTAACAATACAAACTGTTTGTTTTATATACTGAAAATGATTTGTGTTAGGCAGTTGGAGACTATATTATTATATTACTTACTCAGCCTAAATACATGTATGCTGTAATTTACTAGCTAGACATAAGAAAATAGTAACGATCAAAGGTGCAAGATGGTCACTAAATCCCCTAATTTCTCAGCAGGGGGCAAGGGTCAGTGTCACACATCTGCCATCTATCACCCACTGTCAACAAAGTTATGAATTATTACGCAACAGGAAAGCGTGTAATGAAACCGAACTACCTAACAATGTGCCAATTGTCTAAAGTTATGATTTGTTAAACAGTTTCCCGAAAAATAGAAGATAACTATGCTTTGACTAATTAGATCTATGGCTAAGCATAATTAAACCCTACCGATTAAAACCAGTTAGATTATTGCGAATTCTAGTTCTAAAGACAGTTTAGATTGATATGATCTAGATCTATACTAAAATACTTTTACTAGATCTGATATGGTACTTTACAGTAGCCAGAAAGAAGACATTTTACAACACATAAATGAACGCCGTGAGACTTTACATGTGTATCTTAATATCTAGATCTTATTAAAACAAAACGAGATTTAAAATTCTAAATACTGTTGATCTAAATTATTCAACGCGTGTATCACAATAGCCCCTCACTACAAAAGCCCCTCTTGCAAAAGCCCCTCACCAAAATGGTCAAGGTTTACAAAAGCCCCTCACAAAAAACAATACTAACATTAATTGAACTTTAAGTGCTTTGTTAAGTGTACTTTTAAAAGGAGTGTTCTAATAACCTTACTTAACGAATCTTTATAAGCTTGTCATTGAGCAAACAGGGTAGATCCAGATCAGATTGCTCAGTATTTTGATTTTGGTTTACTCTGTTTGAAATTTAAGAAAGTTAAGGAATTAGAAAATGGAAAAAGTTTGTGTTTAAGTTAATTGGGGTAATATTATAATAATTTATAAATAATATGGCTAATATTACATCATCCATAGCTTTTGGATCTATATTAACAGTCACAAAGCAAACATGGTTGAACTAGATCATATAGCTTTAGATTTGATTTGGGTCTACCCTGTTTGAAATAAATATAAGGAATCTCCTCCTTGTGATCTACAATGTTTACTTTTATAAGTACAGAGTGTGCTAATTACCTTACTTAATGAATCTTTATAAACTGGTCATTCAGCAAACAGGGTAGATCCAGATAGCTGTAATTTTGATTTTGGTCCACTTTGTCCAAATATTTGAAGTATAATGATTAATTAACAAAAATAGTGGGGGGCTTTTGTAAGCCTTGGCCATTTTAGTGAGGGGCTTTTGATCGAGGGGCTTCTGTAGTGAGGGGCTTTTAGATGAGGAGCTTTTGTAGTAAAGGGCTTTTGAGTGTACCCCTATTCGACATATGAGGCATGTCCAACACATAAATAAGAATGTCTTCCATTTCAAAGAAAGGCCAGATTATGGGATCTTTTTTCCAAAGTTCAGCTGATAATGTATAGGGCGTTCCTGAAGGCCGATTCATTCCAGCTTCTTGTTGTACATTGTATCTACCCTTCGGTATACGGACATTTTCTCTCTAGGACATTTGTTCTCCTATTTGGGCATGGGAGGATATGGCTGACATTTGTCCCCTTCAAATTTTATTTTATTTTACTTGCTCTACTTGCTCGCAAAGGATAAAAAAGAAAATACCTACATTGTTCTAAAAACGGACGGTTGATTACACAGGAAATCGGTAATGCAGAAAGAGTACGGAGCTTTTTAAATTACTTCAATTCTGCAATTAGCTGTCATCTGTTTTAAACGATCGTCAAATCAACATTTTTAAGAATGGTTGTTTACAATCGCCGCCCCTTAAACGAAAATCTTTCTGAACCGATATTGGAGCTACATGTATCCTGTGTTTAGTTACCACCTTTTTCAAATGACAGCCAATTCAACTGTTTTGAATTGTTATTTTACTTCGCTACACCGGTTTGAGAACCTCTCTAATCAGGTCATTTCCTCGGTATGGTCACAGGGTTCGTTTTATAAGGTTTTGCAGTAATTTTGTTATTATCAGGGGCAGTTACATTTTAAACGCATCGAATATTAGACCACCGGCTTACTTTAAAACTAGAAATTGGCATTTAAATTAAGAAATATGCTTTTAAAAAGAAAGAAAGTTGGCGTACATGTATGAGAGATATATTTTGCTGTACGTATATATTAATAAATGATAACTACAGTATTACCTCTGCAAAGCAACACTCTGGGGGATATAAACTTCTGTATTGTCGTTGTAGAGAGGTTGTTGCTCATCGGAGTTACATGGCAAATCTCTCTCAAGAGACAACCCAGTAAGGAATACATGGGATCTTTTGAATACAAGTGGCCGCTTAATGCAGGACAAAAATACTTTTATCCTGCATTAATCTGCCACCTGTCTTATAACAGACATTTTATTTGTACATGTATCGATGTAGAGAGGTTCCACTGTAAGTTTTGGGGATTCATTTAAAGTGTTGTTGAAAGGAGGTGTTTGCTGTAATCTGTACTGTATGCTATAAACCCCTTCACTGTCATTATGACGTAATAATCCACTAAAATAGTCACTGTCAAATCATTGTCTGCTTACATGTTTCATCTACTTTTCTTTAAAAAAAATTTATGATAGTTTTTACTTAATTCTTTCCTCCATAAATACTCCTTTCTACGCCTCTGTAAAAGTCACCTGTTGAAACCAATGTGATAAAAAGAGCATTTGCTCCTACACGTATAGGAGTATATGCTCTATTTAACACAATGGTTTCAAATTACAAAATTCTAAAAACAATAATTTTATCTACTTAATGCTCCTTTTCGGTAGATTTATTCAAAGAAGTTGGATCCAAATTGAGCCTACATGTATGGAGGAATGGGTCTTAGAAACTTTAATATAAGTGTCAAATGGTTTGGATCCTTATCAGACGCGGCGTCTGATCAGGATCCAAACTGTTTGCAAACATTAGAGTTTTCAAGTTTGATATGGAAGGGTTTAATAGTAAATACAACTTACAATGGGGAAATTGTGATCTATTTCTAGATAAGGAATACGTCATGGAATTTAAGCAGGCGACACGTTGGTTTAGACATATCCGTTTAACGAAAGAATGTGGGTGTACGAGGTCCGTGGTTTGATAAACCATGTACATACTGTATACGCTTCTTTAATAACATTGATTAATTTAATTATGCCCCTTCACTCCCAGAATTCGGTTGCCATGACATTAACAACACTTTAGATCTAGACCAGACGTCCAATATCTCATTATCAAACCAGAACCAAAAACTGGTTTAGATCTATATCTACGTTTTTAGAAAAAATGGATTATCTTTTTTAATCCATAGGATGCAGGTACATCATGGCAGTGAATCGATTGAGCAGAATATAAACATGCAGTACATGTACATCAAGCAGAAAGACAAAACATGTACACAGGTACATTTGTACACAGTAAAATATTAAGCACAAGGGTAATAAAACAACCATACAAGTATTATTCGAATGGCTATTGAAACTGGTTAAAACGTACATTTAAGCTGCCGAACCAAGACTAAATAATGGAGAAAACTTCTAACTTTACAACTCACCTGGCTGAATTGATATTAGATGTATTAGTAAATAAAATCCCTCAATTCTTTCGTCTGCCAGAACAATATTTATATACATGTAGATCTATACAGAAATCATAAGAAGACCAGTCAGGACTATTCTCATAACAGAATCAATAGGTTTTGTTGGTCGTTTCCAGTAGATTTCTGATAATTAAAATTTACACTGATGTGAAACTGAAAACAAAATCGATTGGGAATTAGAATTGGAACCTAAAAGATAGAGTCGAAATGAAGATGAATTTACTAACAATGTGCACAAACGTATGCAAACCTAATACAAGTTATACAACCTAGTAACTTATTGTGTGTGTGTTTTGTGTTTAACGGGTGTTCCGTGTTTCTATATAAAACATCTTACGTATTGAACAACAAATAATTGAAATAGAAAGCATACTAGAATATCGCACCCATATTATGCAGAAACGAATCAGACAATTCACGGACAGGTTATATTCCAGTACAATCAAACGCGCCAAAAATAATGGATGAATTAATTTGTGTTTGCCGAATGCAGAACAGTTTCGGTTTGGAATTAGTCTAAACGAACCATTTCTCGAGTGTTTTATTTCATACATTTCATATCAATTTTGCAAAATGTGGATGTATATACATGTAAAGAGAAAGATAAGCCGTGAAAATGGATATAAAAGGATGAAAAGGATATAAATATCAATCCAGGTAAGGTCAAGCGCGATCCGCAGTAGTACACAGTGGTCCACGATGATACCACCGCGACCTGCGGTGATAACGATCGCGCCCGGCGACGAGTGCCCCTACGGAGGGACCAGCGCGGACCCATCACAACCCGCGCTCGATTGCGGAAGACCGCATATCAGCGCGGACAAAAATACCCGTGTCCGCGTTGGATAAAATTGCGATGGGCCGCGGAAAACAAAAAGTCCGCGGGGCTTGTACTGTACATAAACACACACACATACACGCCAACATGTACAAAGACACCAGACAAACGGTCAGTGGCAAAGCCACCTCTATGCGTTTAAGCCGGTTTATTAACTTACTAACCTCACACTTATCTCGTAGTCACCCTCGTTTAACAAAGAGTGTAAATAAAGGTTTCTCCGCTGGACTTCCCACAAAATAGGAGACGGTAAACATTAATTAATTAAGCATTAATGACATTTTCCGATAGTATGGATATGATTTTACGAGCGTATCTTGACAGAAATGATCTAAATATATATATATATATATATAATTACATGCTTATTTCACAAGCAAACAGGCCAGACGCTGATCAGACGGCTTTAGGAAACTATTGGTGTCAAACATCATTGGATTTGATGAGAAGCCTATAATGCTAGCTATGGCCTCTTATCAGGATCTAAGGTCGCTCTTAGTAAGGTTATTGTTAAATCCAGAATATAGATAGTTTCTTCTTTCCATTCACGCATTAAAGCAATGGACGTCACATCTGCTGTAATGATACTGTATCCAAGTGATGAAAATCGAGAATAATGTACAGACAGGTCAAGACTATATTAGAATATTAATACGTCTAGACAGGTTAATTAATGAACAACTGACTACTTGGTGCGAGAGGATAAACTGTAATTGGGTTTCTCATGGTATATTCTCCTATTAGGTATATCGAATTATGAAACATACTCTACATACAAGATAAAAAAGACTACGGAAAAGAGCAACTTTATACAGTAGAATCTGTCTTAAGCGATCATTCGATTATTGAATATATGAGTTTTGCAGATGGTTGCTTTGTGTAGGGAAAGAGTACTGCAGAAACCTCTTTTAGGAGCTTTCTGCGTTAGGTTTGACATGTTATTAGCTACCGCCTGCCTTACAGACCCATAATTAGAACTCCCTTTGATGGCCGCTTAAAACAGATTCTACTGTATATTGACACAAGTGCTTGCGAAAGAGTCTAATGCAAATAGTGTTGACACAGTTGAGTCTTCGCTTTTTTAATGAGATGTCTGGTTATAGCAAGCACCGTGTGTTATCCAGCAGAAATAATAGTAATGTGTTTCAATACAATGTTATTCTTGATCAATTTACCTTTTAATATACGGGATGTCTGATCTGGGTATGCTTCCTTTATTTCATATGTTATATACATTCGTTCACTGATACACGTGTAAAACTGTCAAGGTGCATTCAACATAATCAGGTGTTATCATTTGAAAGCAGTGTATACACCTATCCGAAGCCTCAGAAGTTAGGCATTTCAAGTTTTGATTTTGGCCTGCATCGTGCCAAGCCCTGTAATGTAACAGTATAAATTACTTGGTGCATACTCGCAATGCACATTTAACACAAACAAATAATAATTCAAGCTAACAATGCTGATCCCCATCCGATATCTCGCAAATGAGCAATCTGGTATTGGCCAACATTGTTTTAAGCAGTCCAAACTGTACTGTGCATACAATAACTTCATGTAATGGGTCTGCAATGTTTGCAATGCAATAAGAAACATGTTCTCATGCAACGAATCATTTGTCTCCATATACACTTTAGGAATGCAACAACGTGTATGCCAATTATTACAAATTATGAATCCATTATGGCACTCTGTTGAGTTTACAACCTAGGATTTCAAAACAGATTACAGTGCAAACAGTGCGCCATACATAATGTTTCGATGCAACATGTCAATATATTAGCACAAACATTGATGATAACACATTGCAAAACGTAACACTTAAACAACTGCAACTCAACTCAGTTTAAATAGCAGTGTCCTAAATCCATACTATCCGATATTGTTTCGCAGTGTCCTATATCTAGCACAGTCGATGTAATAATACTTTTTCAGTAAGGCATTTTGTGACATTATGTCCTAACATGCTCTTGTGTAAGTAATGGCGTCGTATTTTTATTTTGTTTTCGACGAGTGGTGGGGTTTGGTTTTAGGGCGCTGCTACACATTTTCACTATATACTATTGGACACATCTTGACTATATACTATCGGACACATTTTAACTATATACTATCGGACACATTTGGACTATTTATTATCGGAAACATTTGGACTATATACTATCGGACACATTTTGACTATATACTATCGGACACATTTGGACTATATAATATCGAACACATTTGGACTATATACTATCGGACACATTTTGACTATATACTATCGGACACATTTGGACTATATACAGGTACTGTCGGACATATTTTGACTATATACTAAATGACACATTCTGACTATATACTATCGGACACATTCTGACTGTATACTATCGGTGCAGGCAAGGAACCATCATTTAAAGGATGTGTGTGTATGAACATGTGCGCACTGCATTTGTGTTTATTGTGTTTCTTTTCAGTTTCATGTGGCATCTTCTGCCCATCACTCTGTCCTAAGGTTATGCCATGCATACAGTTGCAATACTTCTGTAACATATCAATGAATAATTATTTGTCTCATGCGTCTGTTGTTTATGTCTGTTTCAGTAATGAATTAATCAGGAACATTCACTTCATTACACCTTTTGAATGCATGCTATGAGTGCACTGGTACTTTCAAACAGTGTAGACCCAGTTCAGAGAGTTCCTCGAATAGTCATGTGGCCAGTAATTGCACTGTTCGTCATAGAAAATCCTTTCTCAAAATAAACCCTCTGTTAATGAATGAACTTTATTGTTAAACAATAATGAAACATTCCACTCCGAAAAGTTAAAGGCAGATATCGGGGTTTGACAAAGTAACCCAATGTTCACGAAACACATGAGCATGACAATACATTATCATTGCAATAGGAAGTTTGATCATAACAAACAAGACATGATAATGATATACATATCCATTTTTATATCGGCCAAATAACGCGGGAAAGTTTGGCGTTGAGTTCACAGTTGCCCGTAAAGGCCATGAGTGAGTTTCCCTATTGCTAGAATTAATTGCTCATGAAAAGGTCCCCGAGACAGAAAGAGTAACGAGTTTCTATAAGCATTAATATAAAGTATTGCACTATTTAATTAGTTCATGCGAAGGCATTTTGTAACAGTTACTGTACTTGTAAAAGTTTTGCAGTATCAGATCACAACATCCGCCTTTAAAGTTATCTGACTGTTCATAACTTAGAACAGACCGATTACGCCATACCGTAGTTAATCAAATCAAAAGTGTTATAACAACGAATGCAATTCAGCTTTTTGCGCAGTTTTGATTGTCTTATATGTCTGCGATGTCTGGCAGTCACGCACTGTTACAACACAAGTTTGTTTTTGCATTATGATCAGTTCACCTATATAAGAAATGACACAACAAAGCAATTACCGAAAGTCATAAACAGAAATAGGTAAAAGAGATATAATTATATTTGTTTAAATCCAAATCGCACCAGGGCAAAACTTGTCAATAGTTATACCAACTGGTAGATAGATAGATAGATTTTAAAAACGCCATGTCAATCAACGTTATATGCCAATGATGACCAAAAACGAGTAACAGATACTTTTATTTCCATTGCAGTCTTATGATTTCCCATGGAGAACATTCGCATCTTCATTAGATATTTTCCATTACATTACAACAATATCCAAAGAACAGTAAACGTGCACTGCTTAAATGTAAATACGAGCCCGTCGTACATGCTTGATAGTTATGTCGCTCATCCGAATGCACTGTAATAAGTTACGTTATCGGTCATTAAGACAGGTGACAGCTTAATGCAGGGTGAAAGTCATGCATGAAGCTCCTCTTGAAACTTTATGCATGACTGCCACACTACATCATGCAGCCACCTGCTTAATAACGCTATCAATTATTGTTTATGGAAACCTAAGATTAGCGAAGTTTTAATGTAGCATACATCAGATTCGGATCTAAGCTATGAATTAGAACATATCAAAACAACGTACAAGACGCTTAAAGTTTGCTTTTTGATTACGATTGGAAATATCTTTCAGAGATTAAAATCAAAAATAGACTTTGTATCTTTTAATCTATTTGATTCATGCTGGAATTAGAAACACAAAGAGATTATGCTTTCATATGTATATAGTTCAATTGTTTGTGAATGAGGGCGTATGTACTTCAAGCTATCAATATTCATCATTGAATGTATGAATTTAGAAGGAAATGGTGTCGAACAGTCCGATTAGATAATGGCATATAATACAAGTATATTTTATACAAAATGAAAAGAGAGCATTCCCATTGATAACTAAGTCCTGTAAATTTGAAATTCTACTTGTATATACATGTATGATGATCAACACATATTTGTGAACCAATGAATGCGGGTAAGCTGTCAATCGCAAACAATGTAGACCAGATCATAGGACATCTCTAGGAGTCGTCTGATCTAGTATACACCGCTTGTCTGCACATGGTCTGCATTATTTGTCATTCAAAATCCTCGAACATTATACCATTCATACAGAATGGATTTTATCGTTCAACTATGACAAGCCTTATCGCTTTGAAACTTCAGTGTTAAAAGGAATATTGCCTAGTAACATACTATATATTTATTGTGTTTGTATCCACCATTTAGCATGCAGTTTCTGTTAGGAATGAACATGTTTATGTGATGTGTATGAACATTTCTACGAGAAGAACTTCTTAATAACGCTTTCTATGTTAGTCCATTAGCATATAGTAATAACAATAACAATAATAAAATTAAAAATGATAATAATAATAAACGTTTCAATATGTTACATGTTACAAAGCTGTTTAAAGACGATTTTGGTAGTAAGTTCTGTGCAGCTTTTTGCGCCGCCGAATACTCTCTACAAAGGAAACAACCGGTACCGGTATTCTGTATGGCACTAATTTCGAACGACTGATTTCGACTCACATTTACAAACCTTAAATGTATCAACAATTTCGATTACACGAGATAATTGCTAAACTATAATTAGCCGAACGTATAAAAACTTAAAATCAAACAGGAAAATCCGGTACGAGAGTATAATGAACAAATTGGTACGACGTCATAGCAATGTGACGTCAAAAGACGTCGCCCATTTTTGCGTAATTTTCATGGGAGATCACAACCACTTGGTGATTAATTGAGTAATTACTTACAAACCAACCCTGCAATCCATATATTTCTTTTTGATTTCATGCTAAGGATACTATAAAGCACAAAATGTGAAAAATTAAAAAAACAAATTGGATAAGTTTCTTAGAAATTTACGAAAATATCAATGATGTCATCATTTTTGTACTGTCCTGTATGTAAAGGCAGGAAGCACGCTTATATTTATTTCATGGTAATTACTCAAAATTAAAATCTGTAACCCCCTTTTTTCTTTTTTTTATTTGCAATCAGCATACTTTAAACCAAAATATATCAAAAAATAAAAAAAATTCTTGGAAGGAAACAAACTGTAGAACTCGTCTTTAACACCAATTTTGACATACACCGCAAAGCTACCAATCTTTTGTTTCATAATGTTATCGGAGAACATGATACAGTAAAACCCATCTTAATCGGACTTTCAATTTAGTATAATATAGGTCTTGGAAGTAGGTGGAAGTTTAACGCAGGGAGGAGTTTTCTGCATGACTTTCACCCTGCGTTCAGCAACCACCTATCTATAAGTATCTGAATTATTCTGTACTAGAATCCCGGCTTAGAGGGGTTGTACTATACAAACGTCTGGAAAAACAAACACACCCATTGTCTACAGGGACCTCATTCAGTTATTGTGGTAATTAATAATGACTTTCGCATTACAGGGACCATGCCGTGTGTTCACGTATGTCAGATCAAATCAGTTATCATTAACAATTTGTTCTGTTTCATCTCTTAGACAACGTGTCACTCTTACATATGAAAAAATAGTAAAGTCAAGCAGGCAAAGCCACATACAAGACGCAACCGCCATCAAAACATCGATATAGAGCATATATCACATACAACTACACACCCAAATACACGCACATACAACTACACACCCAAACACACGCACATACAACTACACACCCAAACACACGCACATACAACTACACACCCAAACACACGCACATACAACTACACACCCAAACACACGCACATACAACTACACACCCAAACACACGCACATACAACTACACACCCAAACACACGCACATACAACTACACACCCAAACACACGCACATACAACTACACACCCAAACACACGCACATACAACTACACACCCAAACACACGCACATACAACTACACACCCAAACACACGCACATACAACTACACACCCAAACACACGCACATACAACTACACACCCAAACACACGCACATACAACTACACACCCAAACACACGCACATACAACTACACACCCAAACACACGCACATACGCGAGATGAACACAGAAAACATTAACAAACACACAAGTACTAGAGATAAACAAAGGCACAAGTACAAAGACACAAGACAAACAAAGGTAAGGGTGATAAAGTATTTTGAAATAAGTTCGATGCGTTCTTATGAACACCGTAATGAAGACAATGTACTGATTGAATCATTTCACAATTATTAGAAAGGTAAACTGTTTGTTTTTCGGGAATATATTTAATAAGATACTGTATTTAACTCCATTAAAACATGTATCGTATCGCCCTTTTAAAGATTATAATGTGCACAATGCCATTTTGCCTTGATTTCATGATGGTTTATATTAGTAAAATAGATATTACAATTACTACCTGCACTGTTTTCTATAATGAAAGTAGAAATGTTTGGCCATGTCAGACATTGTAGAATCATATCCGTTTTATTTCTTTAGCAGACTTTTACCAAACAGCTCATTTAGGATTAATGTGATAGGGTCTGCTCTGTTTGCAAAGCTCAAAAGAGTTTTAATGAGGTAAAGGGTTAAACCAAATATTTATTTGCTCCACTTGTTCTTAAATTGGACTTGTAATTGAATGAAATTGCATATTGATTTCTTTATAGGCTGTTAGTTCACTGACATTATTGTGACTTAATTCCGTATAATAACATGCTAAACTAATCATGTTCAGAAAGCATGAAATTAATTTAGCAATAACAGTTGGTCGTGATAATATTTACAACAAAAACAGATTAGGTTAGTGACTGGTATAAACAGCACTTGTACCGTAAGTAATAACGTCTACTGTATGGTGTTACATACAAATTTGGGGCTTGATGTAACCCGAACCAATTTATTTCAGACTATAGTAAAACCTCTCTAAAACGACCATGCCCCGTGGTTAAACACCTTTTTGCTTCAGATTGAGATCATTCTCTAAAGTATCTGATTGGTCAGATTCTGAGCAAACTCGCCCAGAATCTGACCAATCGGATACTTGAGAATGACCTCAGACTAAGACGTTTTATAACAATGGACCAAGTTGTGCATCTATGAAGTGGACGGCTGCTTAATGCTAGACGAAGGTTATGTAGAAGGTGAGCTCTCTGCGTCTGTCGTTCTGCATTTAGCAGTCGTCCTCTGTCAAATACACGTTTGCTTTTTTACAACGTTGTCTGTTTAAGAGATTCTACTGTTTGGAAAACATATGTATCAGTAGCGTGACATCAGGAAATGTAATTTCATACACGAGTATCATGCTGTACAAGTGCAGTCAAGAAACGTTTCACACGTGTACATGATTTATTGCTTAACACTATATGCACATGTTGGCATACGGGGGAAACACATATGATATAATTATACAATAAAACCTCGCTGATCGAACCTGCTAAAACAAAATGATTGAGAACTTTGCAGTTGACTGCCAAAAAGCGGGCGATGCCTTCCTCTTCCAAAGTACTCCATGCCTCTGTTAGAGTAATCTCGACGTTTTGTAATGTTTGTACATGGCCGTTGAGATGTAAGCCGTGCAATTAAAATCGTAGTATATACAGATTAAAAACGGTTAACACGGTCTGGTTTTCAGACATGCAGAAATACACCAAGATGTGCTTTCAGCATGACTTCAACCTGCATTACACTGTCATTTATTTTAAAGACCGATAGCGACACTTATTTGATTGTTCAGATTAGCACATTTTAACTTCAGAATGAGATTATCTATCTTTAACCGTGTAAACATGTAATGAATGATTATACTCGTACCTCTAAACTGTTAGCACATTAAACAATTGCCGTATGTAAATATAGAATCGTGAACAGGATGCCAATTAGTTTGGATTCTGATAAGAAACCATTCGATATCTCATCTGGGTCTGATTTGTTTGGAAATGTTTTCAAATAGTCGATACATGATAACCGGCTGATTGGCATTATAACAATCTGGATTATCATTCGAATGCAAACTGTTTTGGCACTCATACGGTACATTCCTTTATATAGCGCTGTTTCAGATCTGAGTTAACGCATATGCGTTTAACGTGTTCCGGATAATGTAATTGTTATCAATTATTGCATATGTTTTTGTATTCAAAAGAAGCTACCGATTGTGAATATATTACGCTTTGCACGTTTTAGCTCGTTCGCTGCAAAAGTTTGTCACATGCAAACGCTGTCGTCAGCTATAGGTTTCATTAATTTATTTTGTTTTTTCTTCATTTTCTGTTTTAAAAATATAGTGTCAGTAACAAACTGTTCTTTATACTGATAAGGCATTGAATTATCTCATCTGAATCCAAACTGTTTACATAGATATTCACAGATGCAATATGGACGTCGAAAAAGGTAATACTGTTTGGTATAATTGAAATGGTAGGATAATAGAACATGACATATAAGGAAAACTGACAAAGAGCAGACGTCGAACTGCCAGCTCATGTTGTATTTTCATCGAGATCAAAGTCTGCTGAGTGATTCATGCTGTTCTTTGTATGACTGACAGAGAAAAGCAGACATGTTTCTCGGTTATTGTCTTATGTCTTATCTAGTCCCGACAAAACGCCCTTGCATCTATGTTATCAGAATGCAAATATAACTCAATATAACGCAATAGTTAGGCTGTTTAACGTGAGCTTAGATTTGCACACCCACTGGATCCAGATAAGACACCGGGCTAGTCCAAGCTGTTGCATACTCGGTCAATTATGTCTCAAAAGTTTGGATGAATTTGAAGGTAAGTAAAATGTACAACAGATCGGAATTTAAACAGACGCTTTGTTCTTGAGCAAGATAAGGGCTGAACGTTATCAGTCATCATATGTTGTTTACACATCTTCATTGCATGGAACTTGGTTATCTCTTTACATATGAACAACCCTTTTTTCATGAAAATTCATGAAAGAAATAATGACCTTATGCATATTAGCTAGAATAATTGTTATAAGTGCACAATAACAACGGAAGTGTTGGATATCGCAGAAACTAGAATCGTATATGTATTATTTCATAAGCAAACAGAGCAAACCCTGATAAGACAGCTACTACAGAAGCCGTCTGATCTGGGTCTGTTCGGTTTGCAAAGGCATAGAAAAACGTATTTATGGAGTAAAGTTTTAAATATGTAAGAAATAATGACACCATAATTATTAATTAGACGAATGTCTTTAATGACATATGAACATAAAAATGTTTGTCTACTGCAGAAACTTCATAATCCGATCCATATTATACTTAACCCTTTCGCTGACAAACTCTGTCGTCTGCTAGCTTTGTCGTCTGCTACAAATGTTCATTTTTTTGATTTTCTTCATTTTTGTTTCAAGAACATAGTAAGGGTAACAAACAGTTTGGATCCTGATGAGACGCCGAGTTACTCGGCGTCTTATTTGGATCCAAACTGTTTGTATAGGTAATCACATATCCGGCATTGGCAGCGAAAGGGTTAAAACAAACAGACGACTCGTATACAAAGACATAACATGCATATCTATGGAATAAAGTGTTATTGGATAGACAATGCATTACTTCAAAATGACAGTTTGCCAATGGTTTGCATATAGAACAACTGTTTGCTTTAACACTATGAGTTACCATAGCACTCTACTCCATAATCTAGCAGTGTTCCTTCGTAAAACAGAGTAGACCAAACTCGGACAACTCATGTAGGGGCTATCTGATCAGGATATGTATTGTTTGCTTACTGAATGATATTGATCTGATAATACGGTGTTTACCATTGCCACAAAAATGCCCATTTTATATTCTACTTTAAACATTCGGTTATAAACTGATCATGAAGTTATTGTTTTGTACATGCATACTCATGAAGTGATAAATACAACTATATGACCTGGGACCATTTTAAGTTCCATCTAAAGGCAAAAGAGTTGCATGCGGCGAACCATATCTGTCGTAAATGTTTTACGATTATTTCAATTGGACAATCGGGAAGAACAGTGTCAACCATATGGTGTCAACCATATGTATCCACCCTAGCTACATGCAGCACAGCAATGCAATCAAAAGATAAGTTGGTGAAATCACATACCAATTATGCAATATAAATTATATAATGAAATGACAATGCCACGCAAGAATAATTCAACTGTTCCCATGGCCATTACTTTAGTACCATAAGCTAAGTTTAATGGTTATGCCTTTACTGTCTCGTTTCAATCTAGACATTAAGGCATGCATCGTTATATTTTCATTAACGTTACATACGAGTACAAATCAAGAATTACCTCAGTGGCAGCAATTTGTATAAGTAATCAGATGTCTAGACTGGTTAATTAGTGGACTGCATATTACAAATGATGAAGGACAGATGGGTAATTATATTGCCCATGTTAATTGGACAGGCAATGCAATTGGTCAAAGGATATGAAACATAAAGGGTTTGACGGGAAGTGTCAAAACATTCAACTACTTCATTATCGGGTTCATCCCGTTAAACATTTCCCTAATGAACATTTAGGCATGATTTAACACTTTGTGAATATTCATTGACATAATTCTATAACGTACACGCGCAAGAGATGGCAAAAACTTTAAAATCAGATCTGTATAAGTACGTTAGCAAATAAAACAGTGTAGCAACCCGTTTTGAAACAATGTTGCACTTTGAAGAAAAAATGACTAAAGTATTATCACTGAAAGGAAATTGTAAAACCAGAATACATCTAAACTCATATGCACTCATGATGTGTGTCCAGTGTCTGTAGACTCATGGCGTCAATTCGGCTTCACATGACGTCATTGACTTAAAATGCATACTTTACTACAAAAAGCGTTCAATATCAATGTTTAACCCGTGAGAGTTCAAAAGTAGTCATGGCTTCACTTGAGCGTTATCCTCATGATTAGCAACAAAACGCATGGAAAGGTAATTCAGAGCAAAATAAATGATGCAGAACCTACTTTTGCAGGATGGATACAATTTTGAAGACTTCTGTTATGCTTTAAATAACATTTACATTTCCATGCATTTTTTGTGAAATATGATGATAACGGTATTGAAATCACGTGACGCCCAAGTGACGTCCTGGTTAATTGTTGACCTTTCACGGGTTAAAATTTGATATTGTACACTTTTTGTTGTCAAATATGCATTTTTAAGTCAATGACGTCATATGACTCCGACTTGAGGTCATGAGTCTACAGATACGGGAACACACCATGAGTGTATATGAGTTAGAATGTATTCTGTTATTACCATTTCCGCTAAGTGAAAAGTCAGTTTATTTCAATTTGCGACTTTATTTCAAAACGGGTTGACATAGAAAATTGCACATTGAAATTAACTGCAACCCGTTTTGAAATAATTATTTCAAAGTGCAACGTTATTTCAAAATGGGTTGGCATCGAAATAAACATCAACCATACAGAGGCGTATGCCTCAAATGGCTTAATGAAAATTGTGTAAATTGCTTTATTAAGAACAATTCGAATGTCACTGTACGACGTATGCACAGGGAGAATAAAGAAGGGAATATTTAGATGAGACAAACATTCCAGGATCAGATGTATACAATTTCATAAACAAAATTATCAGACCCTGATCGGAAGGCTACTACAGGAGTCGTCTGTTCTAGGTCTACTCAATTGCAAATACATACAAAAGCGTTCCTATGACTGACATCTCAAAATTACCTGTATCCATATGAGACGCGTAAAAGGGGTGTCTCTTCCAAATCTAAAACTGTTTGCGCTGTTTTAGGCAGTTTCTAAAAAGAATGCATGAATTTGAAATAAGCAAAACACGAATCAAATCTGGGTCCATGCTTATAAAGCTTTTAGTTGAGTCTGAGATCGTTCTCAAGCTTTTGATTGGTCAGATTTAAGCCTTTGGCTCAAATCTGACCAATCAAAAGCTTGAGAACTCAAATCTGACCAATCAAAAGCCTGAGAACGAAACTCAGACTCAACTAAAAGCTTTATAAGCATGGACCCAGAGCTTAACACGCATCCATAAATACGCATTTCTACGCCTATGCATTTAGAGTATATCCAAAGCAGACGGCTACTGCAAAAGCCGTATAATCAGTGCCTGCTTTGTTTTCCTTGTTTATAACATGAATATGATTTTACAGTGGCTGGTCCCTAAAACATCCCGTATCCATTTGCTAGTATATACAATCCATCTAATTAAGGTCATGGTATTATTATTCCGTACATGAATATTTGTGCAGGGGTTAAGCAAACACACATCTTAATATATCAATGGTCAGGACATTTTACCTGTGATATGTTATTATTTTTATTATTATACTGTACTGATTTATTTAAAATGTTTAAATGCCATAAAGCAAAATATTTGAAATGTTCAGTTTATACACAATATGACAATAGTTATATTCTCTTTATTTAAGTATACTTATAGTGGGGAAAAGTAGAAACTATAGAAAAGAGTTTCATCGCTTGACAAGAATGACGAAAGACTGCTTATGATATCGTCATGTCAGATATCAAGAAGAATAACACAGACATGGATACTTTAATCCTTTCAAGGCTGACTTTTCAGAGTGTAATAAACTATAATTGTTTATTGGTAGAGTCTATACCGTATAAAATGCTAAAATTTGCGATACGATTTGAATGACACATTTGCAGATCCTGATTCAGAGGGTTGCTCCAGGAGGCCTCTGGGCCGGGTCTAGATTGTTTGCAAATGACAGTGCACTCGTTTCCGCAAAGGATTCAACCCCAGCTTCGAGATCTGAATAAGAATTATACCCATGTGTATACATGGATTTTAATCAAACTCCAATTCCAACTTCTGGAAAAAAAAATATTATACAAAGATTGGTCTTGTTATCAGAAATTTATTCTTGAAATGCATGTCTGTGTGTTTCCATTCATGTCTGTGATCGTATATCATACAACAATATAGTTTATAATTTCCATTAGCAGGCGTATAACGTCATATTCCATGATTTATCATTGATACGTTTTTGCGGTATATGTAAAGTGTCATTCTCTTAATATAAATTACACATTTTATCGTAAATGTAGAACATTTACATAGTTTGAAAATGATAAAATATAGAAACAACATTCCAGTATTCCGGTTTGTTAAACTTAATAATGATACAGCTTGACGTATGTACCGCAAGTGCATTGTGGTGAATCCCTTCATTAATCTTTTGGAATATAGAAACATAGTATTACGATTAAGACCTGTATTCATATAGAATAGCAATGATCAAGGTCTGCACTAATTGCTGAACCAAATAGTGTCAATGATTTGTAAAAGCGTATATTTTGTTCGCAGGGACCGTCGACGTGTGAAACACGTGTTTCCAAAACTCGAGTAAATGGGTTAAATTTGATTTCGATACATAATTCAGATTTACAAGAAAGTTACGATTGGCGAAATGTATTATTTTATTCGCATCAAGTTAAGCGTGACCCGACTGACATTTGTAAACAATGTGGATCAAGACCTGGGTCCATGTTTATAAAGCTTTTGAGTTGAGTCTGAGTTCCTTCTCAAGCTTTTGATTGGTCAGATTTGAGTTCTCAAGCTTTTGATTGGTCAGATTTGACCCAAAGGCTCAAATCTGACCAATCAAAAACTTGAGAACGAACTCAGACTCAACTAAAGGTTTTATAAGCATGGACCCAGACACCGAGTATCTCTACGTCTCATATAAATTTAATTGTTTGACAAATATTCAGTGTTGCTTAAAACTTAAACGAAAAGCAGATATGTTAAACATGTCACTGACTAGATAAATGCAATAGATACACATTTTACGCCTTTGCCGACGGAGCAGATAGGATCCGTCTGATCAAAATGCTCTGATTGCATTTAGAATTTTATATAGCTCAAATTTTAGTTTCTGTCAAGGTCAATGCAAACTAATCTACTAATATAATGAATATGCATGATGTCATTATCTCTTAAATGGATATTCATGGATTAAATGGTTAAACATACATCATTTTAACAGTAATATAGCAGATAGTCTGTTAAGAAGACACCGTATGGTAATAATGCATCTTTACAGTAGTATTAAGCGGCGATTCATTTCTTGAACATAAGAGTCTTAAAACATTTAGTTGCTTATAGTACGATAAAAGTAATGCACAGGGCTCCTATAGGACCTTTCTACATTACAAGCTAACACCTGTCTTACAGACCCATACCTACACCCCTTATTGATGCATGCTGAAGACAAGGTTCCAAGGTTATAAAAGTTTTTGCTTGAGTCTGAGGTAATTCTCAAGTATCTGATTGGTTAGATTCTGAGCTTGCTCAGAATCTGACCAATCAGATATTTGAGAATGATCTCAGACTCAGGCTCAGAAATTTTATAACCTTGGACCAGGGTTCTACTGTAGTTAGTTACTCGAGTCTTGTCTCGCTCAATATTCGTTAGATTTCTGTGCAAATTAGAATGTATCATCAACAGAAAATGCAATCTGCATCAGCTATTCTTATATTAATATGCTTCCGCCTTATTCAAATACTTTAATCATGTCAAGCAATTCGTGATCTAATGACACACCGACTTCCTCAACATTTCATTGGAATCTAACTATTTTAAAGACATTCATGATTATGTTCATATCATGTTAAAATTTATCATATAATTTGTCACATAATATGTAGCTGTATTGATTTTTGTATTGATTATTTCTAAAGTACCTGGCACGAAAAGTAGTGCTAGTGCCCAAAAATACATATAAAACACATCGACTCAAAACGGCTATGGTAATATTGTGAAAAAACAAAACACTCTGCAACATCTTTTGCCCTTTCATAGGCGATTTGTGTTTTTGGTGATTTTACCACTAACTGTTGTATTTAAACCAACTAACTACATTAAAATGTCATTGTATTGTATCTCTTCTGTCACAACAACAGTGCTTCGCACGTAGGCACAACAACATATGTGTTGAAGTTCTACCGGTGTATTGCTGTAACCTTCTACTTCATGAATATTCATAAAACAAATTATGGCATTATGCATATCAATGAAATTACCTTTTTATACAGACACATGGACCCAGGGAAGTTTGACCACGACTGAAACCAAATAATCGGATCTATATAAGTTCATAATCAAACAGAACAGACCATGATCAGACGGTTCTGACAGGAGCCGTCTAATCGGGATATTTTCTGTTTGCAAAGGGGAACATGTGCGTATTTATGGACTATCGAATAAAAGAAAGACATTGGGGTTTGATATTGCAACCTGATTTCATAAATTAAAGTCATGAATCACCTAAGCACGCACAAAACAATACTATTACCACAATATCTAAGCACTTATATTTATATTCATAACTTTGTTTCTGTCATAAATTCAAACGTGGACAGATATGGCGGGAAATCACAATTGACTATATAAGCAGTGAGCTACTTACCCGTCAGGTTTTGTGACATTAGAGACAATTCTAAAATCTTACATTTTAGAATCAACTTTTAAATGGTAATACAGTAAAACCTTTCTGAACCGGAATTCCAATAGACAAGAAATTAGATACTTTTAGGCAGGTGGCTGCTTAATGCAGGGTGAAAGTCATAGAGGAGCTTTCTGCATGACTTTCAACCTGCATAAAGCTGCCACCTGTCCCCAAGACTGATATTTATACCAACTTTAACGTCCGGTTTAGAGAGGTTTTATTGTACCTTGTAATATTTTCACAGCATGCTTATGCTAATAATAATACTTATCACGTACATTGCAATAACTCTGATATCTGCCAATACCATAATGACTAACTGTAGAAACTATAGTTACACGAAACAGAATAACAAAGGAAGGTCAGATTGAATTAATGCAAGAATGTATTAAGGTCTTCTAATGGGTAATGTTACTAAAAGCTTGAATTGTCAATTCAGAACGTTTTAGATAGGTTAGGATACGAATAAATGTTTACCAATTTGAACATTAGCCTCATATATAGTACTATGCTCTCCCAGATAATAAGAGGCCAATGTATTCAGAACTAGAAACATGACTACAAAACACAGCCAAGTATCGTTACTACAGCGAATTTAAAAACTTGAAATGTATTTGTTCTATGCTCTCAACAATGTAAAAGGAAAATAATTTACATGATTTTGTCTCGGTGCACACAACTTGGAGTTTTATCAAGGCAATTTTATCAATATTCCGTGTCAAAATCGTTTATGTACAATATACGCTATGAATTCAATTGATTCCGAATATTACATTCTATTCTACTATATGGAATATTCAGACATACGGCGTAAATATATTGGAAATATACGATGGTCAACAGTAAACAGACTTATAAAGCGTATATTTTCAACTAATGGTAAATTAATTCTGACATTAGTAAACGTTTTATCTATCACGCAGATAAACAAAGAAAAGAAACATTGGACACCCTGGATATTTCTTCTTGATCTTTTAATTAGTTATTTATTCTTCTGAATATATGTACATGCACTGTTTTCTTTTCCTTTAATGTGTGTTGTACTTTTGCTAAAGTTTTACATGAGTTGTTTGTCATGTCGTTGCCGTATTTGACTAAAGTATCTTTTGAAGTGGTCAAAGGTAATGTATTTGCTTATCAAACGTGAAACTTCATATATTTGCCATATTTGACTAATATGTATGTTTGTAAATGACCAGATTCAATATATTTTCCGGGTTGCTAATCAGGCTTGAATAATGTTTACGGTAGTACATGTCATATATGATAATAATATTATTTCCATATCTACTGACTCACTGGTTGACAATTATAGATATGCAATAACAATTTATCCCTTATGGTTTCGGACGTTGTTCAGGAGTATAGGTATGTTTCATGCAAGAGACACCACATAACAACACAAAGTCGCCCGAATAGCACCAAGGCAAAAAAGAGCAACAAATTTATATGCCTATCATTAGTCAAAAACAGACATACAAAGACAAAGACAAAGAACATAGGAGGAATATAGAATTTCCGCCTTGGAATGGTCTGTGACACGTGTCACAGGGGGGTTAAACCGGGTTTGGCGCCAAACCTCACACTTATTCCACACCCACTCCAACAGACAAACAGTGTTAATAAACACATCCCCTGTCCGACTCATAAACGCTAGTATTTAATATTATATAAATTTAATATTATATAAATCCTAAACGCTTTCTTCAAGCCTATGCAAACAGATTGAGACCATATCAGGCGGTTCCTGTCTGATCTTGGGGTGCTCCGTTTGCTTTTGAAATAATATATATATCTGATTGTACAGTGTCTGTACTGGTCAAAACTTCCTTTGTTCATAATGCTGTTAAATATCACTTAAATAATATTCGTAGTCATCAAGTCTTACATCAAATTGTTTAATTGACATGAAGCACATTTAAAATCCATACATACTCATGAAACCGTTCTTTCTCTACATTGCTTACATATACTACCTTTTATTAAATGTTTGGCTAACCGCGACATTAGTCACATTTACAAACAAATTTGTTACAGATGGGAAGCCGAATTACTTGGCGTCTCGTATTTATTCAAAGTCGTTTGACTCTGTCGATGCTTTCTCACACATTTGATAATAAAGAGGTTGTCACAGTAGAGCGTACGGCACGAACGTATGCGAGCGTATGAGACCTAATGCTTATATGCTGGCACACGCAGATGTACGCTGGATTATCTGATGCGGAGGTAGCCATCGACATAGCTGATGAGGGAATGGTTGAATCTCGTGATCGTTCATCTTCATGAGAAGGAGGGAGAGGGTGGAGGAGATTGAGACCATGAGTTGACATCAGACAGTGCATTAGAAATCCCTCTGCATGATCAGCCATATCGGGGCCCTGTCACACTCTAGCGTATGGGAGGAACGTATGGATAGCGCATGAAATATTTCGAAATAATGGTCATACGTACAGCTTTTGAACGTATGGACCCGTTCTTCACCAATACTTCGAATGATGTATTAGCAGCGTATGGATAGCGTATGTGTACCGTATATCTGGCAAATTGGTAGCGCATGAGAAAGGTATACACGCGTATGTCAACTTATATCACAGTCAGTGTAGTGTACGTCAGCGTATAAATAGCGTGCATGTATGTGTAGCACATGTGAGCGTATAAGAAGCAATTTTGCGTATAAATAGCATATAAATAACATAGAACGAGTGCCCTTTGTCTAGGGACACCCAGTGCAACGTTATTCATACGCTATTCATATGGTACTTATACTATTCATACGCTATTCATATGGTACTTATACGCTCACAAACAAACATACACATACGCTTTTCATACGCTGCTAATACGTTCATCATATATTGTGATGGAAAGTCGATCTCATACGCTCTACAAGTTGTGCGTATGAGTAGTTTGCATTCGCAAATCATACGTTCCTCTCATACGCTAGAGTATAACAGGGCAATAACATTTGAAAGAGTCAATATTGCACCAGTTCTAGATTCAGGGAGGTATTATTATTACACAGCGGGGTAGGGGTTACAATGGTGGTAGAATAATATCACCATAATTTTGATTCGGCATTCTCATCAGTATTCAAACTGCGTGAGGCTCCGTCGGTATTATATGAACTAGAGGAGATGCCCCTTCCCAGAACAGTATAAAAAGGAAGGGACTAGCTTGAACATGCACAGTGCATACCTAATAGTACAATAGACCGGTCTGTAAGGCAAGTGACAGCTCAATACAGGCTATCTGAGGAGCTATCTGTGTGTTTCCATCCTGCTTTAAGCAGCCATCTGCCTAAAAAGATCTAGATTCTTTACAAAAAAATCGGTTTAGAACGCTTTTCTCGTATGCGCACAAATCTTATCAACGTATTGTTGACCTCATTTAAATATGAACATAATTTAAACGATTTGTTATCGCATCATCCAAGTTGAACCATTGAGGAGAGTTTGTATACATTTTTTTACAGATCTTTATTACTTATGTGAAATTCCAGATGAAACACTTCCAGCTGTTTATTATCATTTCTGGATTAGATGATGATAGTTATTGTTTCCTATGAAATTTCCTGCGTACATAAAAAACGTGTTTGTGTGTAAATACAGTAAAACCTCTCTATAACGACCACTATGTTGTGTTAATTAGTTGGTATTTTGGGCAGGTGGTTGCTTAAAGCAAGGTAAAACTTAAACAGAACGCTCCTATGGGAGCGTTCTGTTTTACTTTCACCTTGCTTTAAGCATCCATATGCCTTTAACACAAAATACTTGATGTAATTTAGTGGTCGTTATAGAGAGGTTTCACTGTACATACTTGCCTAATCCCTGTGTGAGATAACGCTTACTTATGTAACCCACCACTAACTACTAACAACAGCAAATATATACACAATATTGTTCTGAATTGGTAATATCTTCACGAAAACTAGCAAAACTAACACTTACACTTTTACTCCGGTATTTTATATGCAAAGCTACCTATAAAGGTGCGTATTCAAATACTAAAATCGTCATTTCTCCACCAAACCCTTTGCTGTGACCATTCTTTGGAATCGTCTCTTCGGAATGATTCTAAAGATTGGTTACAATTTAGGGTTTGATGGAAAAATAAATAAGCTGTTCTTTAAAAATGTTTTGATTTACGCATCTCTGATACGCACTTATCTTGACCTCTGATAAAGTAATGACTTCAAAACTGAAATCTGGAACGTATACAGTCTTCGTATTTAGGGTATTTTTGAGTAAGAAAACCCCTGATATATAACATAACAAACAGTGCAGAACCAGATCAAAGGTCTTCTCCAGTCTAGGTCATTACTGTATGCCTATTTCCCATAAGCAGGGTCATGTGATATGGGTTAAGAATAGAGTGTCAATGTAAATGCTTTCTTTATCTTGATTCATATGAAATTCATATAACACTACACTATGAGTTTGCACCTTGAGATGCGGATGTATGTGCCAGTGACAGTATCTCGAATCTTAATTACTTTTGAATGAACATTAGAATGACAAATAGTATCTATCACAGTTTGAAACACATTAATGGAATTGTTTTTAAAGTTTGTTTCATTCTTTAAATACAGCAAACGATTGCACGGACATTTGCGTACATTGTAGAACCAGATAAGATGTACATAATGTTTTTTATCTTGACATAAATAAATTATTATGACTGCATATGTATGTACCAGTAGACTGCGTATGTATGTACCAGTAAATTGCGTATGTATGGTGGGTAGTAGCTTAATGCGGGTTGTTTTGCTTTGCTCCTATAGGAGCTTTCTGTACTTGCCCCGCATTAAGCAACCACATGTTTTTAACAATCCTATGTTCAATGCATCAATGGTCGCTAATGTTAAGTTCTACTGTACATGTATCTATGTAAGACCGTATTGAATAGTGTGTATTTATGATTTATTTGTCTTAGGTGCAGTAGAATCTCGCTAAAATGATCACGTGATTTATAAACACAAGAGACTATAAAGGTGGATGGTTGCTTAACGCAGGGGAAAATGGTACAGAAAGCTCTGTATAACCTTTGTTCTGCATTACGTTATCACCTGTTTCAAACATTCAGAATCAAATTTCTTTTGAGTAGTCGTTTTAGCGAGACTTTATTGTACAGCAAAACCCCGCTAATGCGACCACCTAAAAGAGGTATAATTATGGGTGCTAGATGCAGGTGGTATCTTAATGCAGGCCAAAAGTAATCCAGAAAGCTCCTAGAGGAGCTTTCTGTATTACTTTTGTCCTGCATTAAGGAATCACCTGTTTATAAAGACAGCCATGTTTATTCATTAAGTGGTCGCATTAGAGGGGTTCTACTGTATATCAGTTTGCATTTCATTAGATGTATTTTCTATGTGTGAATTTCATCATCTTAAATTTCCTTAGCTTGTGTTTACATTTGTATATAGATACTTATCTTTTACAGGGTCACATTCATGTGTTTACAATAATTTTCGATGAATCATCAATCAAAACCAACACGACGTGAAGTACACGATCATTCAACACAGTGTATAGTATGATAAGATATCACACAGTCCTAACATACATTAGCTTTGTTCTCCTTCAACATACTGAATATTGATTAAAAGATATTTCAGATCCAGGTTTGATTAATATAGAATCATAAAGAACTGTAATGTGTGATTCATTTGGGATGTATTTTGTAAATAATTATTTATAATTGAAAACAAACAACATCATTTAACATTCCTTGCTATTAATGTTGCAGTAGGAAATAAACTAAAATTTAAGCTTAAAAATGTCAGATTTATTTCTTGTCAATAAACGTAGATTAGTTCCTCACATCAGACAACTGAAGTAACGCTTTTGAAACTTGTTACAGGCCGGTAACCTTGCGTTGCACGTTAAACCATAATTCCACTTCAGCTCATGAAGTTTAACGTATAATGTATTGTGCATATTGTTTGACATCTCACATATGCATTTGTATCGTTCAGTGTACATTGTCATAACTATCCCATATGTTTATTTTGTGGCCCATCATGAAAAATGAAAATTATAGATATTATTATTATTATTATTTTTTTTTTTTTTTTTTTTTTTTTTTTTTTATTTTTTTTTTTTTTTTTTTTTTCGGTTTTATGCTTTATTCTCCCCGTCATAGGTATGTGAGGGTCGGGGAGGACCATCCCTCATCATACCTTACAATCATTTGGTAGGTTAGTAGCATTGATTCATGTTTATGATGAGTATAATGGTTACATAAGTTAACAAAACAGATACAATCAATGGTACATGTAATTAATTTTAAACAATGCTGTTTCAACAAAAAGTATTATTGATTTATATTTTATCCAACTATCATTTTGACGGGGGGTTTCTATGAATTTGATAACAAATAAGAAAAAAATGAAAAAATTACATTGACAATAATTATAATTATATTTAATAAATCACATCTAGATTATCCTGATAGATATAAAAACAAAAAACAAAAATAATAGAAAAATGCTTGATGGGGTTCTCTCATTTCAATAATACATGTATTACTATTTCACTTTTTTTTCATATATCAATGTTTAAATCTGCGCAGGAAAAGATAATTGTCAAGGCCTTTTTGACGTTTTAGATATAGTAATATATATGGATGAATCTATTCCTTAATTAGATCACAATATTTTGACCATGTCTGATCAAACTGTTCAAGATAATTATCCCTTGCTGCTATGTATCTCAGAGCTTTATATTTAGCTATTATTTTGATTCTCAATGATATTATTGAGAGTTTTCCTTTTCTTTTTCTGGTCAGATATATATAGTACTTTGTTTCTAGCAAAATAGTCAAATCAGCCATTGAATAGGAAGTGTTTAAATTGAAGAGATATATCTTCTCATTTATAAAATTATTAATGTTTGCTAATTGCATCCACTTCTGGACTTTTGTTAAAAATAATTCTGTTTCTGGACATGACCAAAGCATATGTTGAATTGTTTCTATTTCACCACAAACACTGCAATTTGGATTGTTTGAGATTTTGATGTTAAAAAGGTATTTTTGTGTTGCAAGAATTCTATGGTTTATTCGATACTGAAACCACCTTATTTCTGTGCTGAAATTATATTTGAATATAGTATTGTAGATTTCTTTCCAATCATTATCGTCTATCTGAAAAATTTGGTTCCATCTTGTCACTGCAGTAGGTTTTTCATTATTTTTATTCAGTATGTTATATAAATGAGCTGAACCTTTTGACTGTTTCAGTAGTATTAATGCATTTAAAGGGAGTAATGGGTTTTGCAATTTTTGCAGTGTTACTGTAAAGCTAAACTTATTTAAAAATCTTTTTATAACATCTATAAGACCATAATATTTCACAAAGTCAATATGCATATCATAGATTTCACAAAAAGACTGATAACTGTAGAAGTTTCCTTCAGAGGTAAGTAGATCATTTATTTGTGAAATCCCTTTTCTAAAATAAGGTTTGTAAAACACGTACATTTTACCTATTTGAATGTCTTTGTTATAGAATAATGGTGTAGCCATTAATTCTGCTATGTTTTCAGGAGTGTATGATGTTTGTATTTTATGGAAAGCTTTAATGACATCTTGCCAGAATTGGTTTGATATTTCTTTCTCACATTTTTGTAGATACTCAGATCCTAAAGAGAAAAGTTTACTATAATCAATATTACATTCTAGAATTTTGTTCCATTTACCGTAGTTTGTTATTAATCTTCTCAACCAAGTAGATTTTAAACCTTCTATAAAACATTTTAAATTTATCATCTTAAGACCCCCTTCAAAGTATTGTTTAACTAACACTGCTTTTTTTATTTTCGCACTCCCTTGCCAAATGAAGTCAAAGAACAATGAATTTATTTCCTTTAAGATTTCATTAGGAGGATTTGGAAGTGACATAATGAGGTGATTAAGTAGGGGAAGAAATAGTGTTTTAATTACTGTGATTTTCCCCATAGGTGTTAAATACCGTCGATTCCAATTTGATATCAGAGCTTTTAATTTTTGTATTTTTTCAGTATAGTTGAGCATAACCATATTTGAAAGGTCCACATCAAATATAATCCCTAACAATTTAAACCTATTTACTCCCCATGAAAGTTTCCACTTTGTTTTAATTGAATCAGTACTGTACTTTTTGCATCCTATCCATATTACATGTGTTTTTTCAAAGTTGACTTTTAAACCAGAATATTTTGAAAATCTGTGCAATTCATTTAATGTTTCATTTAGAGACAAACTAGACCCATCTAATATAGCAGATAGATCATCTGCATATTGGGATAATTTGTATTCTGTTCCATTAATTGTAATACCTTTAATATTTGTGTTATTTCGTAATTTAATAGCTAGTATTTCTGCACATAATAAAAATATATAAGCTGATATCGGATCCCCTTGTCTGCAGCCACGACTGATTGTGAAGAAATTTGACAGATGACCACCCTGGTTGACCGATAGCCTAGCATTCTTATACAACAGAGTAAACCATTTAATGAAGGAGTCACCAAAGTTAAAAAACCTTAATACATTCCGTATAAAATTCCAAGATATAGAATCGAAAGCTTTCTCAAAGTCTACCAGTAAAATTAATCCAGGTATATTATGTTCTTCTGTATATTGCATAATATCATAAACCTGCCTTGTATTTTGACCCAAGAATCTCCCTGACATAAATCCTGTTTGGTCTTCATGAATTAATTTATCAAAAACTTGTTTAAGTCTGTTTGCAATTGCACCAGACGCTATCTTGTATATACAGTTCAGCAACGATATAGGTCTATAGTTTTTTAAGAATTGTCTTGGTTTATTTTCTTTTGGTATGCAAGTAATAATTCCCTCTCTTTGTGTAATAGATAATTCGCCCATTTTATACCCATAGTTTATAGATCGTAAAACAAATTGCCCTATTTTCTTCCAAAATACTTTGAAAAATTCAGGGGTGAATCCATCTGACCCAGGACTACGATTATTTGACATGCCTTTTAGTGACTTCGTAATTTCTTCATATGAGAGAAAACCATCTAGGGAAACTGACTCATCTTGACTAAGTTTATTGAAAGTGCAATTTTGAAGTTCCGTTTCTAAGTCTAAATCTGTATCCTCAGAGAAATCTTGACTGTATAGTTTCTCATAATAGGACTTTGCTTCTTCTAATATTTCATGCTGATTTGATATCACAGTTCTATCTTCTTTTTCAATTTTAGGAATTATTTTGCTGGCACAATTATGAGATTCAAGTTTGCAAAAGTATGAAGTTGGTTTTTCATCATCTTCAATTATATTAACTCTTGATCTTATGATATGACCTTTCATTTTCTCCTTTCTTATATCTAACAGCAGTTTATTGAGTTCATCTAATTCTATTATTTTGTCCGATGTAAGGTTACTTTCAAGGCTTTTAATTTTTTCAACAGTTTCTTTCTCCAAAGCGTTTCTCTGTTTTATTTTGTAGCTAGAGTATGATATAATTTGCCCCCTTAATTCCATTAGTAATGTTTCTAGAAAAAGTTGATCATTTATTGTGAACTGTATTTGTTCATTTGGTATGTTTTTTAGATTATCCATATGATAAACAGGAATTGCATATTGTTGTTTAATGTACTCAATTTTTTCATTTATGGTTTCTATATATTTTATATCCTTAAGAAGTGAATTGTTGTGCTTCCATAATGGCTTTCCTTTCTGAAAAGGATTGAAGATGAGATTTAAAGTGATCATGGAATGATCTGACCTATAACTAGTTTCAATGTTGCATTTATCAACTGAACTTAATAAATTTTCAGAAATTAAAAAGAAGTCTAGGCGGGCTTGTTTTAAAGGGCGTTTTTTTCTCCATGTGAATCTCTTGAGTTGTGGGTACTTTTCTCTGAATGGGTCAAGTAAATTGTACATTTCTATGATTTCTAAAACTTTTAATCTAGCATTCTTATTATTAATATGTTTGTAATTATTATAATCTAGCTCAGGCTCTTGGACCAAGTTAAAATCACCACACATTATGAGCCCTTCATTATTGTATCTGTCAACTTGTTTCATTATTAACTCATAAAATATTGGGACATCATTGTTCGGTCCATAAAGATTCACTAGTGTAAATCGGTTATTATCTACTGATATATCAGCAACAATATAGTTTCCATCTGCGTCTATTATATAGTCATGTATCTTATAATCAGTCCCCTTTTGAAAAAGTATTGCCACACCTCTGGATTTAGAGTTACCAGAGCTAAAAATTCCTTCACAACCCCATTGCATTCTGATAAGATTTTCAGTGTTAGCTGTAGAGTGTACGTCTTGTAAGCAATAAATATTATATTTCTTTGATTTAAGGTAGTCAAAAACATCTCTTCTTTTTTCTAATGAGCCCAGGCCCTGACAATTTACTGAAAGAATTCTAGTCTCCATCTAGCATCGTCATTTTATACTTACATATATAATTTATCAGTTTTGAGAGAACCCCTATCAAGACGTAAAAATGACAACTAAACAAAAACATTTACCACTAGAAATAGTAATGTTCTGCCAAAGTTAAAGTTACTATATTTTCCATACAACATTTAGATAAGATGAGTAAGGATCAGCTGTAATTTTGCATCAAAACTCTATTAACCCATATGTCCAGTATAAATTACCGGTAATGCAAGTATAAAAAAAACACCAACAAAATGTACTTCCTTAGCACTCGATGAGTGTCATGCTGCCAATACACTCAGCTTCCAAAAAATCTACACCAAAAGCAATTTGACAGTCACTGTGAGTTACCTACAATAAGCAGACTTCAAAACTAAAACAGACAACAGCCATTTCCTATACACTGACCAGTCAACCATTTCCCTGTTGAATATTCATGTAATGATTACATCATGATCATTTACTCACAGAAAATTCTATAATGGTATATGCACACAAGGCACCCCAGTGCCGGCAGTAAAATTTAGAAAATCAGACCTATTTTACGCAAAAAACGAGTAGGCCCTGATCAGACAACAATCTAATCCGAGATCACACCGTTTGCAAAGGCATACAAAACAAAACGTTTGAGGGAAATGGTTAGGGCTGCAGAGGCTATACATGTATAACATGTTTACAATACATGTACATATATTTAGCAAACGATTACATACAAACCCTTTCGTGCACACTCGGGAACCAGATATAATATATTATATATATGCATGTATTTTTTAACAGCTACATAAACAATTTAACATTACAGCAATACCTCATTCAAATCACTTATTTCTTGTATCATCATGAGTACAGATGTTTGCAGACATTTTAGATCCAGCTGGTACCTGGTAACCTAGCCCTAAGGGTCAACCTGGAAAGTTGCACTGCAACCCATTCAAATTTTCTCACAAAGTATACCTTTTTTGGCAACTGTGATACAGATATACAATAAAATTTGCTGAACCCCTCGCTTGCTATTCACGTCAATTTACGTACCTGTAAATAGTGAAGACCCAGATCTGACAACTCCTGCATGAGATGTCTCACCAGGGTCTGCACTATTTACAAATTGATTGTGCAACCAGTGCACTCCACAGCAGCGACCGCACAGCGAAACACCTGCACACAGCAAATATATATGTTATTATACAACAGGGCATGGGTAAAGAAGTAGAAATGTATTTTTAAAATTCAGCAAGGGAAGGGTTAAATATGAAAGGGTTAGACATTTTTATGCCGTACAAGCAATATCCACTGAAAGGATTACTGTATTTTTTTGGCATACATATATTTTTTTCTTTTGGTGGACCAGATCTATACACTTTTTTCCTACTCTCTGTTCTGTCATTTTTGAACTATGTAAGCAGCTTGGATCCAGATGCAGATCTAGACAATAAGATTACATTACATACAAAGAGTGAAACACCAACAATAATCAGCAAGTGACCGTTCTTATACATGTATATACAGTAATGACATATATCTAAAAACCCTCTGAAACTGGATACTCTTCTTAGTATCACTGTTTATCACATAATCTACCATGTGGGAGTGTCGTAACAGGGTGCCATATTTCGCAGAATTGCACAGTGCGTTTTTATGCAAATCAGCAAGATAGCCAATCATACCTCTCATTTAAAAAGCGTTAGCCAATCATAGCATTTCATGCGGGTCGTCTTTTGTATTACTACGCTGTTTGTAAAGCAATGGCAGAAACAACCGTCAGCTAGTCCGTTTTATTTTCTAAAGCATTTTGAGGATTATGTGATCAAGAATCTTACACTCGTGCCCACCACACACCGCATCTATGAAACTCGTCTACCACAATGAAATATGACACTCGCTAAAGTTCGTGTCACACTACTGTAGCAAACTCGTCCCACAAAAACAATGCATAATGAACACTCATGTAAGATCCTCTATATATTGTTATTATTCAAGACAGGTGGCAGGTTCGAAAAAATCGTGCAGAAAATCCTTTTTGAATTCTATGCCCGCCCTGCTCTCCACACTCAGCAGCCACCTGCTTATAGAGACCTAAATTATTCATTATTAAAATTCTGGTTTACTGCTTCCCTCATACAAAAATCACTTTTTACGCATTTGCAAACGGAGCAGATCCAGACAGAATGACTCCAGTAGGAGGTGTCTGATCAGGTTCTGCTCCTTTTGTTAGTTTGACGGTCTGTTCCTTTAGTTCTAAATGGCTGCAATGTCCCATCTTATATATTTCAATATAACTATCTTGTTCATGAATTTCCAGCAGGGGGGGTGGGGGGGGGGGGGGGGCAACCATCTCTATGACTCTATTGGGCTGACAATGCCTTACACTTTTTCTATTTTCAACTCTTTACATGCTAGCATTGGGGCTTCTCATTTATGACCAAGGTAATCAGATTGCATCTAGATCAGACCCCACAAAAGTGGGACCCTGACCCGAGGGGCAAACTGGTTGCCACTTAGGCCCGACTTCTGTAAAAAAGTTCGGACGCCGGAAATTTTGCAGATGATAACGGAGCAGCAGAGTACAATTACCTGAGCAGATGACAACGTTAATATAGCATGCAAAGAAAAAAAGACAATAGAAGTGGCAGATAACAGTTATTACAAACATACAGTAAAAATAATTTAAGATCTGAACCATTGTACATGTATGTAGTAACATAATTATACTCATTTACGTATGAAAAAAACCCCCAACAACAGTGCAGACCCAGATCTTTAGGGCCCATACAGGAACCCTCTGATCAGGGTCATTACCGTTCCTGATTAAAACTGAAAGAGTTAACGCCCTTTTGACCAAAGCAAATTTCATTTGTTTGACAACTATATCTACAATGTATATCACAAAGGGGCACAATTCATATACATTTGTACCATGTATCTCCACCAAGCCACATGAAAGCTAATCAAAGAGGCTCACATCGCTCACCAGCTGAACATTAGATGTAGATCTGTTACATCTGCAAATATTAATCTATATGGTTGACACTGTTTGGCATTTATGTCATGTCTAACATTTTCCCTTATTCATGACCCATGCAAACAGATTGCGTCCAGATCAGGCCCTACAAAAAGCAGAACCTGACCTACGGGGCATAAAACTGTTTGTCACTTAGGCTCGGCATCAGCAAAAAAAAACTTTGAAACACTAAAAGAAAAGAAATGAAATAACGCAACGGTAACTAAGCAGCAGAGGGCGTCTGAGCAGATGACAAACATTTAATTCAGCATGCATATGACCGACAATAAAAAAATAGCAGACAACATTTTTATCACACATACGGCCGACAATAGAAATAGCAGACAACATTTTCATCATACATACAGTATAATAACTTGGCTATGAAAGTAATGACCGTATTCAGTATGAACACATTATTTTGAATTTGCAAAAACAGTGCAGACCCAGATCCTTAAAGCTGTTATAGGGACACTCTGATCAGGATCTGAACTGTTTTTATTTAAACTGAAAGCCCGAAAGGTTTACGTATGTTCCCTTGCATACATTTTAACTGTGGTGTTCAGTAGATCAGACTCATTACCATCACAAAGGGGCACCGTCTATATATTACGGGTCTCAACGGTTAACATTGTCTGACAATCATTTCATTCTTAACTCCTTGCATGCTAGCGATGGGTCTCGCATTTTTACTGACATAAATAGCTTGGATCCAGATCAGGCCCCACAAAAGGTCGGACCAGATCCGGGGAGCAAACCTAGTTGTCATTTAGGCTTGACATTTTTAAATCAAAAGCTCAGATGCACAAAAACTTCTGCAGACGATAACTTAAACAGTAGAGGACCAGTAATAACCGATGACAATTAATTTCGGATGCATATAGCCAACAATGAAAATAGCAGACAGCATTTCCCACATACATTATAGTATAATAGCTTGGCTATGAAAAGGACAGACCCTATATATGCAGTATACATGTAAACACATTCTTTTGAATTTGCAAGAACGGTGCAGACCCAGATCCTTAGGCTATTAGAGGCATGCTCTGATCAGGATCTGAAATGGCTTTTTTTTTATCCAAGATGAAAGCTGACTGATGTTTTTCATTTATGAACTATTCAAACAGTTTTGAACCAGATTAGGCCCCACAAAATGTGGGACCTAAACTGAGGGACAAAAAAAACTGTTCGTCACTTACGCTCAACTTCCGCAAACAGAAAAAAATGACAATATGTACTGCAGCATACTATACTATGAAACTATTGCATATTCATGTGTGTCGCAATGAGGTACTTTATGTACAAGTTGATAATAAAGATTCTGCTCTGTTCTTCTTTGTTCTGTACAGCAACACAGAGAGGCAAGTCAGCAGTTTGTATCACAATCTTTAGCCTGCGGTATCTAATGAAAATCAAAACTGATAAACACAATCACTGCTGCACGTTAATTGTGGTCGAGGACTCAGTCTTACAGAAAGTCAGTGCAAGCATTAAATCCCAGCGTCACAGGGATCCCGGATTTTCACAACCCTTTCTGACCGTTAAAAGGCTAGAAAAAACAAGAAGAATTAGACCAGTAAGCATGAAATTGGAAGTTCACTGAAAGCATAAAAAACAAACAGTGTAGATCCATATTAGGGCTCTTTGAATAGAACCCTCATCGGGGTTCACACTGTCTGCCTTGCAACAATCTCTCACAAACAAAATTTTAACGTTACCTGTACGTAAAAAGAAGTCGGTTTGGAAAAATTAGCATTCTAAAGGTCATACTCGGTAAACAACATACAGTCTCTAATGCACACTGGCCGTACCCTTGTCTTTCGGTGCACTTATGATATCACTTACTATGTCAAAAACATCAAACCGATGGCGTGCACCCTGCTTCGTTTTGCCGTAAACACTGCCATTGAAAAACCATGCCGATTCTATCCCAGGGTTCGCAGTAAGGCGCTTCATCAGTTCAACATTCATCTTTGTCACATCATCCACAAGACGGTGACCCCGGGCTTTCATCCCCTTTCTGTGGGTCATTACACTGGCTTTATCAGTATTGTTCACGAATTTCACAAGCACAGGTCTTGGTTTGCCCTCTTTGCCAGGTATCCTGTGGATGGCCACCACTCTGGCTTTGTCCACCTTAACCCCCTCTTTCGCCAGGATGCTCGAGACACTTTCCATCAACTCCACTTCCTTTTCCCCCTGACTCTCTGGTATGTCCATTATCTTAACATTATTCTTTCTCGAATACTGTTCGTTATAGTTGGCCCGTGCAAGCGCTACTTTTGACCTCTTATCAGCCTCTGACACTGACCGTTTCAGAGACTCCATTTCCTTTCTCAGGGCTGAGTTCTCATCTTCTAAGCCTTTGACTCTGTCTTTGAGAGAATCCGCCATTTTTTCCACTTGGATGCTTATTGTCATTTCTATATTTCTATTTAAATCATTTATTGCCTCCATCACTGTTTTCTGAATAAAGTCTTTCATCTCTTCTTTTTTTAGCACCTGTTTGAGATCACCCCTCATTTTCTGTATGTCTTCTGTAAGGCCATCCAGGTGGTGGTTAATAACCATGATTTCCTCCACACTTGAGTTTGGCGAGACCTCAGAAATCGCTCTCTTTTGTGGTGGAGGCTTTGTTGTATTACTGCCTTTTGTGCACGCACTCATCTTTGCAGGTTTTACAACATCCCTGTGGCTCATTGTGAGCTAATAACAGTACCTAGGGGTCTTCTCAAAAACACTTTAGCCCTTCACCTGTCAAAACTAATCTGTCAGCAAAATTCCAGGTAGATCCAGGTGAAATCCTTCCTTTTGTTTACCTATTGTTTACTAAAGTTATCCAAATATCTCTTTTTCTAATCAATATTTTCCAATCACTTTTTCACAAACGTGTCACTATAACATTCACTACAAGATTATCCTTTTTTTACTTAAATCAGTTTCATTATTTTAACTTTATGGCAGAAAAACTATCCTCACACTAACATTGTGTCTTCACACTTCACGCACATATTGAATTATTATTATTATACCGCTTCGTCAGGTAGACGGTTTAATTAAGCATGAATTAAGTAATCAAATCGCACCAAGTATATCAGCTGTCACAACAAATTAAAGCTCTATCTTTGTGTCGTTTAATGACCTCGTGAATGTTAATTATATTAATTTGTTATAACAATACAAGGATATGATAATGTTTGGTCATGACAGAAACTGTAAAATTATATCTAGATATTATCATAAACAAACAGGGGTCTTATCTGGGTCTACTCTGTTTGCAAAAGCGTAGAAATGCGTACATGTATTTATAAAGTAAATGGATACATGAAATGGTAAAACTATGACCATGTCAATGCTAGTAGACGAAGACTTGTACGAGCCGTACTCTGATGACATTAATGTCTTTACAAATATGTCATGATGTTATCAGTTAACCCATTTGCTCCCACGATCCCATATATGGGACGTAGGCAAACAGTGTAGACTCTGATCAGACGCCGCATAATGCGGCGTCTGATCAGAGTATACATTGTTTGCTGATAGGAAATTCAATATAAAACAAAACAAAAATGAAAACTTAGACCAGACATCCCTTAGATAAAAGATAGACTAATTCAACATATAAGCATTGAATAATCCCCTGGGAGCAAATGGGTTAAGAAGTCGGGTAATTCGGCGTCTCATCAGGATCCACGCTATTCACACTGGGTCAATAGTTTGTCATGCCTGTCCGTATTGGAAGCCAGTGAAAACATCGGCTAATCAGAGATTGAGCAGGCTTAATTTTTCAGCACGAAAAGGATTATTCTCAGTGTTATTACTGTTGTTTCGAAGGATCTCCTACATTCAGAATATTACTGCCTAAGACACGTATCTACTGGCCAACTGTTTAGTTTGGTTTTTATCTCGTTTAGTGTTATCTTCTATAGCATCAAGGTATTGTATGCCGTAAATATATCATAGCTCTCGGAGAATAAAGTACTTTACGACTGTAAATGTCAAGTGTTGAAATATCAGCAGTAAAAAAACCAGTTTTGATCAAAAGCTAAAACAATATTTGACTTATACATACTAATGACTTATGTGTCCTTTGAAAAAAATGAATTTATTATCTAAGCAAGATTTACAAGGATTTTCTTATGCATTTCAAAACTAGTGTGGGTATACTTAACAACTGCATTTCAAACTTTGAATTCTGTTTTTTGAAACAACTAAGACCTGTTGTGTTAAATTATATGAATATATCATGATGAAGATTTCACTATTCACATTGACTTTACACCTTACACCATTCACATTGACTTTACGCCTTACACCATTCACACTGACTTTACGCCTTACACTATTCACATTGACTTTACGCCTTACACTATTCACATTGACTTTACGCCTTACACCATTCACACTGACTTTACGCCTTACAATATTCACATTGACTTTACGCCTTACACTATTCACATTGACTTTACGCATTACACTATTTACATTGACTTTACGCCTTACACTTTTCACATTGACTTTACGCCTTACCCAGCTTCCTGCTGAACACAACTTGATTCGCATTTGCAAACGGCTTGGATCCAGATCTCATCAGTGCCAAACCGGTTTTCAATTCTGTAAATAGTTTCTTAATCATTTGATCATCTCGATAGTAGTCAAACTAGGACCAGATCCGCACTTGAGCAGGTATTATTTTTATAGTGGCCTAAGGGATAATTTTGTCATAATTTAAACAGGAAATGAAATGGAAACTAATCCTGGTTTGTCTCTGTACATTTCAGTCTTCCGATTCAATTGAACTTTTGAAAAACTATTTACCGTATGTCAAACATGTTGGATCCTGGTGAGATGGCCAGTTACTCGGTGTATCATCCGAATAAAAGCTGTTTCCAAATGCCTGTAGACTGAGCAGATTTAACGCTTTAACCACAGAGCTTACAGTAATGGGTGAATATGCGAATACCTTTGCAAACAGCTTGGCCCCAGATGAGACGTCGAGCTCAGCGTCGCACCAGGATTCAGACTCTTAATCACACAGCATACGTTTTAGACAATAACTAGAAAGGCGTGTCTGTAAGACACAGTGTCCCCGTGGTGGTGCCTGCCTGGCTGCACGAAACATTCCTAAGTCATTTGACATTGACCTTTGGCGGGCAGCATGGGCTGGATGCGCCATAAAAGAGTGGATGGTGTTTAATGTGTGTATGCAATTCCATGCCAATAGCTATAGTGGTTAGGGAGATATAAAACAATGAAAACACTGTGACAACCAACTTCACATAAAAGCGTGACACACGGATAGACGGACGGACGTTCTAACGGATAGAGTGTATGTAGCTATTCTTTTGTTCTAAATAACCCCATAAACTGAAAAAAAAGCCACATAAAACCAATGAGAACAAAATATATTTTGTTCTCATATAATTATTTAGTCACATAAACAGGAATTGTTAGCGCGGACAGACAGACGGACGGACAGGTGCAAAACATAATGTCCCCGCCTATCTTCAACAGGGGCATAACAATTAGAAAAGGGACAGTCAAATCTAAAACTTAAAGCAGACGGCATTGTTTTAAATACGAACTTTTGTTTTGTGCCGAAAGATTTAATTAATTTATATGACATACAGCAATGGAACAGATCCAGACAAGCATGTAATTGATACATTTACAATTGGTAGCCATGACTTAGACAACAGAGGCAGCAGGTAGACGCTAATTCATGCAATAAAGTCTCACTAATACAACCTTTTTTTTTTCTTTTTTTTTTTTTTTAACATAACATATTGTTTATTTCGGTTTAAGCATAACAGCTCATCACCATACAAACATACATGTATTCTGCATGCAACGAAAAAAAAAGAAAAAAAAACAACAACAAAAAAACGAGAAAAACATAAACATAAAGTACATGATGGATGTGAGAGTGTAAATCATTAACGTTACATATATAACTTAATTGTGATTATGAAGAGTTCATTAAAGTATCCCTGTACTCTTATAACAAAATATTGCTAATCTAGTGAGAATTGTTGTCTTATTACTACTTAACAGCTCAATTAGTTTAAACATACTTGGTCGCTGCCAATAATATTTCTGAATATACTGTTTTCTAAAATTACCATATTTTGGACAAATCAATATGAAGTGATACTCATCTTCTATATCATTTGATGTGCAATAAGGGCATATTCTTTGGTTTCTTTCTATATTCCTGTGTCTACCTGTTTCAATTAGAAGTTTGTGTGACGATAATCTTATTTGAGCGATGGTATTTCGGTATTTGGGTATATGGAGCAAGGCTAGATAATCAGACCGCTCAAAAGATCTTTTAAGTTCCTTATACGTAGATAAAGATGTGCTTGAATTAACACTTTCATACCAACCGGTAATGTACATATCTTTTAATCGGGACTTAAGAATAGGACTAAATGATTTAAAACATACTGATCCGGGAAAGACCCATATCTCCGCGAAACCTGAATTACACAGTAAATCACGTACTTTTGATGACCAATTTACAACTCCGTCGAATTCTTCTATATCTCTTCTCTGCGTGTCAATTATTGATTTTAATATGCAATTGTCGTATTTTACAGAATAAAACTTTAACCAAAACTTAATTATTCTTACATGTCTATTTACATATAACGGAAACCGGCCTAATTCTGCATACAAAGACAGCGAATTGGTTGCTACTTTAACATTTAACAGCCATTTACAAAACTTTCTATGTATTCTTTCGATATTCTCAGCTTTCGCAAAACCCCAAACTTCACAGCTATAATTAAGGACAGGCAATACATATGCATCAAATAGATTAAACATTATATCTATCGAGACTACGGTATCCTTTGTGATATTAAAAAGTGCATGCATAGCTCTAAGTCCTTTGCCAGCCAATGTATTTGTTGCTTGCATAAAAGACCCTCCGCATGAAACTACCAAACCAAGATAATTAAAACTGTTTACAATTTCTATAATATTTCCTGCATATGTCCATTGGTTGTCCTGACCCAAAGTTCCCCCTTTTCTGAAAACAACAATCTTTGTTTTGTCTACATTTACAGTAAGGCCCCACTTGTTACAATATGATTCTAAATTGTTTAAAGACATTTGAAGGCCTTCCTTTGTATCTGAAAATATAACGGCATCATCGGCAAACGCCAAAAGGTATATAGACAACTGGTCAAAAGTTATACCAGAGTTAAGATCTTGCTGTAGGTGAAATTCAATATCATTCAGGAAAATGGAGAACATTATAGGCGAGGTTACTTCCCCTTGTAATAATCCAACGTCGCTTTTGAAAAAGTCTGACAATGTATTCATATGTTTAACGCACAATTTAATGGATTCGTACATAGATCGAATTATTGAAAACAACTTACCATCTATACCTAAATTGATTAGTTTTAACCAGAGGCTATTTCTATCAACGAGATCGTATGCTTTTTTAAAATCAATAAAACAACAATACAATTTTTATTCCTAAATGTGCTTTCAATTAGCGAATTCAAAACAAAAATCGCATCTGTAGTTCCATAATTTTTCTTAAAACCAAATTGAACGTCGGTTAGTATGTCCGTTTCTACGGCCCATGCTTTTAACCGTTCGTTCAAAATGACCGTAAACAGTTTAGCAAAGCAACTTAACAATGTAATACCTCGGTAATTATTAGTGTCGGACGGGTCTCCCTTCTTATATAACGGTATAATTACTCCTGTGGCCCAACTCCGTGGAAAGGATCTTTTATCTAGTATATAGTTGAACAACATCTCAAGTGGTTTTGCTGTAAAATCTATGCTCTCCTGTAAATATTCATACAAAATATTATCAATAGAGCATGATTTGTTTTTACCTAAACGTTTAGTAGCGGCCACAATTTCTGCAGTTGTGATTGGTCTATCGAGCTCATGATATGTAGTTGTTTTCTCATTTACAGTGTTTTGAGAGTTATTCAATATGTTCTCATTATACTGTACATTTACGTCTGAAGCCAAACTCTTAAAATGCTCAAAAAACTCATTGTTTGATATGCTTTCCCCACTAGGACTTATGTTTTTTCTTTTAAAAATATTCCAGAACTCTTTTGGCTTTTTATATCTTAAATGGTTCATTTTCCTACTCAAGTCTTGGTTATATCTATTTTTGCATTTACGACAGAAATACTTATAATCCTTTCTTCTCTGTAGCATCACGGACCTATTAATATCATTCTTGTGCAGATTATATTCATAAATTGCGTTTTTGTAAAGCAGTTGTTTTTGTTGACATTCCACATCAAACCATTTCTGTTTGTTTGTTGAATGGTGTGCAAAATATATATCTCTGGGTTTAACTGATTTTTGAAAGTATTTTGGCCCTTTGTCGTTAAAGAAATTACTGAAAATTTGTACCAGCTTATCAGTTTCGCAATCCTGCTCCATTTCCTGCATTAATGTTTGCTCAAGAGTATGAATATCGCCAGAAATTTCATTTAAAAATTCATCTTTGTGCACTGGATTCCACCTAGTAAATGTATTGTGATGTGTTGCCCGAGACCTAATTGCCTTTCTTACCTTGATAGAAAAAAATAATGGTGCATGGTTTGAAAACTCGTTGAACTCGTGCATTTTAAAGTCTGCTAAATCACCAAAATTGTCCGCGGATGTCAGTAAATAATCGACTAAGCTTTGACCATTGTGTGTTACGCATGATAGTCTGCCTTCCAAATCACTGTGCACTCGCCCATTAACAATTCTGATATTGGCTGACTTACACATATCTAATAGATAGTCACCAAATCGATTTGAACCACAATCACATGAAGCACGTGCTAGTGGTTCATCTATTTCGACAAAATCCCCATCGTCCTGCCACAAACTGCGGTCATTTATTATGTAATCCTTTTTGTTTCCCACTCAAAACAAGTACAATTCTGAGGTGTCAAAACCGGTGATAGCTGAACGCAGGGCGTATGCAGAAAGACCCTATAGGAGCTTTCTGCGTTACGTTTATCCTGCACTAAGCAGTCACCTGATTCTATAGACTATTGCCTTTTCTTTGAATCGTCTCTGTCATCGTCTCTGTCAGGCAAATGAATAGATTATGTAAACTGACTACAAAAATTTGCTAAGCAAGCCCAACTGTTTTTTCTGGTTGATTTGTGATACCTACTTCAGTCAGTACACATATGTGTAAGCAAGCTCTACTTACTCATGCTTTGTTTATTATTTCTCTCTGTATCGTTAATTTACAGAATTAATACCATAACATTGGCTTTACTGCAAGGACAATAAATCCTGTTAGTAAACCAATATACAGGAATTCCCGTCTAAACCGTCTACTCCAGTAGGGAGGAATTTCGATATTGTTTGGCAGGTGTCTGCTTAATGCAGGGTGAAGGTCGTGTAGGAAGCTCTTAGACGAAGTTTCTGTACGGCTTTCACTCTGCATTAGGCTGCCACCTGTCCCCAACACCGATACCTATACTAAATTGAACGTCAATTTGAGAGGGGTTTTACTGTAATAATCTTGTCCAGAAGCGTGTAATTGTCAGGGATTATATTCCAGACATCTAAGTACGGTCGCTAACCTCTTGGTTCCGATGTTATAACAAATTTTGGTTGAGTGTTAGATCATTCATCAAACCTGACCGATCAGATATTCAACCAGAGGTTTGATGGATGATCTAACGCTCATACAGTAAACATCCTCTTAACCGAAATTCTAATAGAGAAGAATTTAAATACTTTTGGCAGATGGCTGTTATGAGGAGCAGAGGAGCAATGGCACATACTCCTGACATAGAGAGGAGCTATGGCACATACTCCTGACATAGAGAGGAGCTATGGCACATACTCCTGACATAGGGTATATGGCACATACTCCTGACATAGGGTATATGGCACATACTCCTGACATAGAGAGGATATATGGCACATACTCCTGACATCGAGAGGAGCTATGGCACATACTCCTGACATAGGGTATATGGCACATACTCCTGACATAGGGTATATGGCACATACTCCTGACATAGAGAGGAGCTATGGCACATAGTCCTGACATAGAGAGGAGCTATGGTACATAGTCCTGACATCGAGAGGAGCTATGGCACATACTCAAGACATAGGGTATATGGCACATACTCCTGACATAGAGATGAGCAATGGTACATACTCCTGACATCGAGAGGAGCTATGGCACATACTCATGACATAGAGAGGAGCTATGGCACATACTCCTGACATAGAGAGAAGCTATGGCACATACTCCTGACATAGGGTATATGGCACATACGCCTGACATAGAGAGGAGCTATGGCACATACTCCTGACATAGAGAGAAGCTATGGCACATACTCCTGACATAGAGAGGAGCTATGGCACATACTCCCGACATAGGGTATATGGCACATACTCCTGACATAGGGTATATGGCACATACTCCTGACATAGAGAGGAGCTATGGCACATACTCCTGACATAGAGAGAAGCTATGGCACATGCTCATGACATAGTGAGGAGCTATTGCACATACTCCTGGCATAAAGAGAGGATAAATGACACATACTCCTGACATAGAGAGGAGCTATGGTACATACTCCTGACATCGAAAGGAGCTATGGCACATACTCCTGACATAGAGAGGATATATGGCACATACTCCTGACATAGAGAGGAGCTATGGCACATACTCCTGACATAGGGTATATGGCACATACTCCTGACATAGAGAGGAGCTATGGCACATACTCCTGACATAGAGAGGAGCTATGGCACATACTCCTGACATAGAGAGGAGCTATGGCACATACTCCTGACATAGAGAGGATATATAGCACATACTCCTGACATAGAGAGGATATATAGCACATACTCCTGACATAGAGAGGAGCTATGGCACATACTCCTGACATTAAAATGAATATATATCGTGGTACAAAATGTAACATCGTTATAATATTGTGCTTGATACTTAATGTAATAGCATTATTCAAGTGTTTATGCTTGATTAGTGCTTCTTTTATTGTTTAGTATGTTACATGCTTATTGGTGTTAACCTCTGCAGATAATTCGGCATCTTACATGTACTAACCTATGCGTGACTTACCTCACGTTTGCAAACAGCTTGCACTTATGGTAAAAGCATTACATTTTACTGCATTTCGGTTAACCATTTCCTTGTTCTGTGTTTATTCCAAATTCCATTACCTACTGAAAATAGTTACAATGAAATATGGAAGGTTGAACATTATAGCCATTTTAGAAAGTAAAAAACCCCAGATATTTCTAACTCCATTAGAACACAGAGCAGACCCTGATCAGACGGCTCCTATATGAGCCGTTTGATCTGAGTCTACTCTGTTTGCAAATGCGTAAAAATCGTTTATATGAAGGAAATGGTTAAGAGTGATAGTATATCAGAGTAGTGGTCAAATACTTCAACAGACTTCTGATCTAAAAACAAGAATTTGAATAACTTTGACAGTGTACATGTAGTCACGTTTCATGCGACACCATACTTGTCTAATAATATCTAACGTATTGAGCCATTAGCAGTATAGTTCTATTTTAACCCATTTTCACCCAGTGGATTCTTCCATGTTTATATATTGGATTAGTCTATCTTTTATCTCAGGGGTGTCTGGTCCAAATTTTCATTTTTGTTTTGTTTTATATTGAATTTCCTATCAGCAAACAGTGTAGACTCTGATCAGACGCCGCATTATGCGGCGTCTGATCAGAGTCTACACTGTTTGCCTACGTCCCATATATGGGATCGTGGGAGCAACTGGGTTAAATAACAATTACATTAATACAAGAGGTGTTATAAATAGAAATATAGTCTTTTTCGATCTAGTGCTATTGTGTTGGGAAAATAATATTGAACTAATTCGGGAAACATGGCCAACAAATGGTTTCACTCCCTGTGCCCTTTTACACGGTGTTTAAGATTCGACATTTTGTCACAGGTTTAATGAAACAGCTGAGTTACTCTTTATCAATTGAACTCACCATCTGACCTTACTTTATCATTTCATTCTTGTACATGACTCATTCTGTTTTCGAATAGCTCGTGTTATATGATAATTCAGATGAACCCAGTCCCTAATGGATTTGTAAGAACATTTGCATATGTACGAGGGTTGTTCGAAAGGTTTCGGGACAAATGCTGTAATTTTTTTATCTATTAATATTTTTCTATGAAATTTTAATAAATGATAGCTGCGACTGTATTCTATTGATTTATTGCCATAATTAAACGTAGGTACAAGAAACACGTGAAATATTGTCACCATAGCAACGTCATATTGACGTGAGCGGGGCACCTTAGTATACACAATAAAGGTTTGTCTTTATATAGGTCTGAAACACTCAGATTTTCTCGAAATATTCCCCAGCATACTTTATACACTTCTGTTGTCTATTTACCCAAGAAGTAAAACAATTTTTCTTATGGAATTTTTCGAATGCACTCTCTGACAACAATTGACAGGTCAACGACAGCCTCGAAAGTCATGCTTGATTGTTAGGAATAACCAAAACTCGCATGGTGCAAGGTCTGGGGAGTATGGCGGGTGCACAATTATGTCCATTCCTCTCTCAGCAAGTACTTCCTTTATTGCAGATGCGGCATGTGGCATATGTAGATTTGATCAATGACAATGTCTTCGATCTACTTTTCCCCATCAAGACACACTATTTTACAGATAAACTTTGTTCAGGTTTCATTTTACATCTGTTTAGTAAAAAACTTACTTGTTTATACCGTAACAACGGGAAATGACATCGTGGACGTAGTGCAGTCTGGCGCCGTAATGTATATCAACGCCAGAACCATATTATAGCACGTATAATGTCATAACTGGCCATACACACATTATACTTTTGCATAGTGACGCCAAGGTGCCCCGCTCACGTCGACATGCCGTTGCTATGGTGACAATATATCGCATGTTGCTTGTACTTACGTTTAATTATGGCAATAAATCAATAGCATACAGTTGCAGCTATTACTTATGAACATTTCATAGAAAAATATTAACAAATAATAAAATTACAGAACTTGTCCCAAAACTTTTCGAACAACCCTCGTACAAAGTAGGTTTGGGCATTGATAAAAAAAATATAGAGTTAGATATATAATAAGTTCATAAGCGAACAGAGCATATTCTGATCAGATAACGATCGTGTTGCACTTTCAATGTTAATTGATTTTCACTGAATTATGTCTAAATGTCCGAAGCCTCAGTTACGGTCTTTCCATTCAGGTGTATATTCTTTTTATATTACAGTAAATCCCCTCTAAACTGGAATTCTAGTAGAAGATGTTTCAGATACTTGTAGGCAGGTGGCTGCTTAATGCAGGGTGAAAGTCATGTAGAAAGTTCCTCTATGAGCTTTCTGTATTACATTCACACTGCATTAAGCTGCCATATATCTCCAAGACCGATACATTTACTAAATTTAGCGTCCGGTTTAGAGACTTTTTACAGTGATCCGTTATAAACAAGGTCCCAGATTCAATGTTTGTTACTAGAAACTGTGTATCGATATAGCCTGTGGTGTATTATCCAGTATGTATCGTTTAAGCCTTCCCTCATATTGAAGATTTTGGTTTGCTTTTGTTTTTCTTGGGTTTTACGTCACATGTGGGATAAGTGTGAGGTTAGGCACTCATAAACCAGGTTTAAGCCATTTGTGGCTACTGACCGTTCCAAGCCGGTACTCTTGCATTCACCCTATGGTCAACTTTGTTTTAATATGCTCATTGTTTAATGTTTTATGTCTAGATATGCGTCCCGTTAGTTTTGTCTTGTGGCTATGCCATGTCTTGTTTGATGGTGTTTGTTGCAGTGTCCTTTCGCGTATGGCTCTCCCTATTTGACTGTGTGTTTCCATATTAACAGTATGTCAGTCATATTGCGATGTCCAGCAGAACATCTGGGTAGAACCACGGACCTACTGCAAGCCAGCTGGAAGTTTTCTCACATGCAAAAGCAAATGCCCAGACCGGGCTTCGAACCACAGCGGTGAGGGGCTAAGCGATTGTCATTCGAAGACCATAACTACTCGGCCACGGAGGCCCCATTGCCGATTTTGGTACCTTCGCAAACAGAGTAAACACAGATCAGGAGCTCCTGTAGGAACAGGATCTGCTGCGTTTGCTGATTGGGTAATACAGAATTGAAGTTTCAGCCACAGTCAAAAACGCCCTTGTCGATGTGCATTGCTGTAAATCAAGTCCATGCAGTCATGTAGTAATACATTCTTAAAGTTAATATCCATTGGGTAAATGCTTAAATCTTTGTCCTACTGTAAAATAGATGTCTAACAAACTTCCATTTCAGTTGGATCCCAGCTGTTACACAGTGTAGCACTACCCTGTAAATTATTTCGTGCCAAATATATTTGGACTCCTAAGACTTTTGTTTACTTCACGAGGATTGTTTTTTGTGTTATTAGAGAAAGGGTTTCTTCAAATATCGAACATGCGCCATGATAGGTGTATCTCGAAATACTGTTTGCTGGCCATGTTGTTAAAACTGCTTATATGATTACCTGCCAGTGAAACATTAAGACATAATTATAGCATTAACCCATACATCCCCACGAGCAAACAGTGCCACCATATCTCAAGCGCCAACACACACGCATGCATACACGCACGCACACAGCACACGCACATACACACACCAACACCACCACACCACAACACAACACACAGAGAGTACATGCACATACACACACCACCACACACACGCACTCACGCATGCACGCACGCACGCACACACGAAAACACATATATACATACACATACAAGCACATAAAAAATTGATGAGTTCCAATCAATTTGAATGGTTTTACCTTAATGATGTAAAATATGGGAGTGAAATGATTAATGTTAGCTCCTTGTAACAACATTACTGTCTTATACGATTAGATATGGACAGGATATTCAATATTCATAACATATTTCAAAATGGGAAAATTAAGTCCAAAGTGACAAAAATAATAACACGTTCTGATGGAAGAGGGATTGCTTCAAGCTGAATTGATAACACGGTTATCTCAGTTTAACAAGCAGTAATAATTGAAATGTCAGTTCTCCTTTACGTCATTTAACCCCGTACTTCATAGAGACGCCTTTTGGTTTACCTTTTCAAACAGAGTTGACTGTGGGAGCTATCTAATCAGGATCAGGATCTGCTCTGTTTGTGTATGAAATGATATAGAGTCTGCTTATTCCTGTTTTCATATAAAAATATAAACATTCGGCTATATGGAATAAGTGTTCTTGGTGTCATTATTTCCTACATGAATATTCATAAGGTAAAACGTTAACAAGCAACAGTAATTGAAATGTCAGTTTCGGTTTACATCATTTTTAAGTGTCAACTTAAGACATCTGAATAAAACAATCAAAGCAAATTGTGTTTGTAAAAGGAACACACGCAAATGCCATTATGAAGAATGGATCTGATATAAATGTGCATGACTCACAACTCTTAGAATTTCGCATCTTTGATTACCTTTTGTAAACAATTTGGATACAGCTTATACTAAAGCGATAGTTATATGTGTGTACTCAATTACTAAACTCGTCATTTCCCTACCAATCCCAAATGGTGTGACCACTCTTTAGAATCATCTCTTCTAGACGATTCTAAAGAGTTGTCATAACATTGCGTAGGGTGGATAATTAACGATGTTATACTTGAAAATGTGTTAATTCACGCATTCTATCTGTAATGATTGGGTCTGACATGGATGCGCACGAATACCAGGCTGTATTGAGTATTTCGCTGTGACTATTCAAATAGGTTGGATCCAGATTAGGATCCAAGTAACTAAGTGTAGGATTATGGTTTTTAACCCTTTCGCTGCCAAACTCTGTCGTCTGCTAACTTTGTCGTCTGCTACAAATTTTCATTCTTTTGATTTTCTTCATTATTGTTTCAAAAACATAGTAACAGTAACAAACAGTTTGGATCCTGATGAGACGCCGAGTTACTCGGCGTCTCATCTGGATCCAAACTGTTTGCAGAGGTAATCACAGATCCGGCATTGGCAGCGAAAGGGTTAAACAAACAAAAATAGAAATAAAAAATAAAATCTCATGGGGAGCATACTACAACTATTGTAGACAGCAATATTTGGCATCGAAAGAGTTTGGCTTGACAAGTGTGTATCGTCTAAAACTTTTTGTTGTTTTTGTGTGTGTGTGTGTGTGTGTTTGTTTGTTTTACTTTCCTTTAGTTTTTTTTTTAAAAAGACGAATTTATGTAGCGATTCTCTATACAGGCACCATGGGTAAAATACGTAGTTCTCAATCTTTCATTGCATCGAATACTAATAGTATTTCCATAATGCCATTATTAGACATTATAATGCTATCTAATCAGGGTCTGCACCGTTTTGTGTTTGTGTTCTTAACAAATTATTCTACACAATCACATTGACAAAACGTTTCTTGTAGAAACACCCTTCAAATGAACATTATGTATGCAAGTGGGCTATTGCAATCAGAAATTAAGACTTAATTTAAATGGGTTAAATGACTCGACCAATTCCTAAGGCACACCAATTATTCTATGCCAAGTAACTTTATCCAGAGATTTTATTGCGGCTAATGAGTGGTTACTACACTTGCCGCCTGTGATTATAGAATAAATCTTAACGCTTACAACGCTAAAATTTCAAATGGACTATTCCAAATTCAAACAGAATAGGCTTACGGTGAATATTTAGGGATGTTTCTAAAGAAATGTGTAACATGATAAACAGTGTAGACCCTGATGAGAGGGCTCCTCTAGGAGCCCTCTCATTTGGGTCTACACTGTTTGCAAAGAATAACTCGTGTCCCACACTGTAATGGTTAAAGCTTTATGCTCGGGAACCGATGATTTAAAACATTTGCAAACAGTGTAGGTCCAGGTAAAAGGGAGTGTGAGGGAGCCCTTAGATCACATTTTGTAGTTTGTCATACTATCAATTTCTTCAAAGATAAATTTTGATACAATTGTTTGTTAATGTGACATTTAGAAAAGGAGGAGTCAATTTTATTTATTCAGTAAATGCAGTGTTAAATATCGACACTAGCCATTTCTCAGATTTTTGCTATAACAATTGAATTATATCAGTCTAAATGTAACACGATGTTGATGAAAAATGACACCAACGAATTTTATTGAATATCCAATTCAAAATTATTCTTTCAAATTAACAACATATTAAATAAAAACTGTCGATAATGATATGGCACAGTAACACACCTCTAAACCGGTATTCTAGTTGGGAAGAATATACATTGTAGATACCTTTTGGCAGGTGGCTGTCTTATGCAAGAGGAATGTTCTGCATTAAGCTGCCACCTGTCTCCGAGACTGATGTTTATACTAAATTGAACGTCCGGTTTAGAGGAGTTTAACTGTATTGCATTTTTCAATTGAGTAAATGCTAGGCTGTAATTCGTTACAAGACAGACGTGTCTATTACGGCACTGCACCATACTGTCAACCCTTAACATCATGAATATTCATAACAGAAATAATGATACTACATATAAACTGCATTTTATAATGGTACATGTTTACAGGATAGTTTGGTGATGGCAGAAATTGTTGAGTCAGGTCTGCAGAATTCCGTAAGCACATTTAGCAGACCCCGATGTGTCGGCTCCTAAAAGGCCGTTTGATCTGGGTATAGTCTGTTTGCAACGAAAATGCGTCTCTGTCAGGTAAAATGTTGAATAAACCTGTAACCTCAAGTATTAAAGTGCCTCAAAGTACATGTGTGCTATAGTCTTACGCATATTCAACTGGAACTAAACGAATTGCGGTTCCTGATATAAAGTAAACATCTACGTTTAAGATGTCAATAGCTGCTATATATTTGATTAACAGTTTCCTTTACTCTAATACAATATCAATCGAATGTTAATACATGTTTATTTCGGGCATTAACATTTGCAGTTTCCCGAGGGAGAGACTGTTGTTGTCTATAAGGATAAAGGCAACACATGTCCCAAGGGCCACTGCAAATGTTGTTTCGTGAAACAAACGTGCATTGTCGCTATGCTTGCATACAACCTTTTTTCTGCTTTCCGGTGATCATTTAATTGCTCAATATTCAATATTCAACCTGAACTATACGCTACCTCTGTGTATGCTGTTACCGGGGTCAATATGATATGTAAATCAAATTTTGTTTTGTCTTAAGAATAGCTTCTTGGTAATTCCAACAATCCCTTTGTTATGACTACTCTTTAGCATCGCCTCGAGGAGACGATTGTAAAGAGTGACCACAACATAGGGAGGCGATTCTTAAGTCACGGCATAGGGTTTGGTGGATACGAATCTAAGGAGTAGTCTAAGTAAAGGGTTTGGTGGAGACAGAGGGTATGGCGGAGATGATTCTAAAGAGTAGTCACAGCATGGAATTTTGTGAAGATATAAGTATTTATCTATGACACTGTTAATTACACTGTTAAGGAAATATATTGTTTAATTGGTGGGCCAATAGATGATTAATTTCTGCACTGTACATAACGCCGATTAAGTAAGTGTTAATGCATGATGGAATTATATCAAGTGTTTTATTGATAATGATGATGATAATGATAATAATGATGATGAACAGGTGGAATAAATATCATCCTTTTACTTCTTGTCAGAGGGGTTATTTCTAGCCAAAAGAACACATAACATAAGCTCCGCAGCAGCGGCAAGAAAAGAAAATGGACTGTGGAGCATGTACGTTCGAATTGAGATGGATGGCCATCGACAGCCTTGAAACAATATGTAAGATAATTTCTAAACTTTACATTTAGATAATTTCAATATCTAGAACACACTCTATTATGATACCACATAATTCAGCGAACACATTCTGAACCCGTAGAATTCAGCAAACGCGTGTACTGATATGTGTCGGGCTTCTAGTGTAGGAGCCCTCTGTACTGAGATGTGCCGGGCTTCTAGTGGTAGATCCATCTGTACTGACATGTGCCGGGCTTCTAGTGGTAAATCCATCTGTACTGACATGTGCCGGGCTTCTAGTCGTGGAACCCTCTGTACTGACATGTGCCGGGCTTCTAGTCGTGGAACCCTCTGTACTGACATGTGCCGGGCTTCTAGTGGTGGAGCCCTCTGTACTGACATGTGCCGGGCTTTAGTGGTTGAGCCCTCTGTACTGACATGTGCCGGACTTCTAGTGGTGGAGCCCTCTGTACTGACATGTGCCGGGCTTCTAGTCGTGGAGCCCTCTGTACTGACATGTGCCGGGCTTCTAGTGGTAGATCCATCTGTACTGAGATGTGCCGGGCTTCTAGTCGTGAAACCCTCTGTACTGACATGTGCCGGGCTCCTAGTGGTAGAGCCCTCTGTACTGACATGTGTCGGGCTTCTAGTCGTGGAGCCCTCTGTACTGACATGTGCCGGGCTTCTAGTGGTAGATCCATCTGTACTGACATGTGCCGGGCTTCTAGTGGTGGAGCCCTCTGTACTGACATGTGCCGGGCTTCTAGTGGTGGAGCCCTCTGTACTGACATGTGCCGGGCTTCTAGTGGTGGAGCCCTCTGTACTGACATGTGCCGGGCTTCTAGTCGTGGAGCCCTCTGTACTGACATGTGCCGGGCTTCTAGTGGTGGAGCCCTCTGTACTGACATGTGCCGGGCTTTAGTGGTAGATCCATCTGTACTGACATGTGCCGGGCTTCTAGTGGTGGAGCCTTCTGTACTGAGATGTGCCGGGCTTCTAGTCGTGGAGCCCTCTGTACTGACATGTGCCGGGCTTCTAGTGGTAGATCCATCTGTACTGAGATGTGCCGGACTTCTCGTGATAGAGCCCTCTGTACTGACATGTGCCGGGCTTCTAGTGGTGGAGCCATCTGTACTGACATGTGCCGGGCTTTAGTGGTGGAGCCCACTATACTGACATGTGCCGGGCGTCTAGTGGTGGAGTCATCTGTACTGACATGTGCCGGGCTTTAGTGGTGGAGCCCACTATACTGACATGTGCCGGGCTTCTAGTGGTGGAGCCATCTGTACTGACATGTGCCGGGCTTTAGTGGTGGAGCCCACTATACTGACATGTGCCGGGCGTCTAGTGGTGGAGAGTTCTGTACTGACATGTGCCGGGCTTCTAGTGGAGCCCTCTGATCAGAATATAAGTTGTTTGCCATTCACGATTCCCTGACAAAATGAACACATGGCATGCCATGCTGTACAGACTCTGTCGTTATACAACGATGCGTCATTTCATTTTGGAACCTCGGCATTCAAAGGGTTAAACTTTATCGTAAATTGTTCATTTTTTCCTGCATGAATTTTCATGTCAGAAATAATGACATGATGAAAAATAAGCTGTTTCGTGTTTATTATGGCACATGAACAGAATCTGTGGCCACATGAGAAACTGTAGAATCCTATCTATATTACTTCATAAGCAAGCCGAAAAAACGTGATGAGACGACTCAAACATGAGCCGTATGATCTGGGTCGACTCTGTTTGCAAAAGCGTAGAAAGGTGTATTTATTGTTTAAATGGTTAATATGAATTCCAGATGATAGTGACATGTTTCTGTTGGGTCACACAACGATGTAAACTATGCATGAGCCAACAGATACATATTACTACATATAGGTTTGTGCTTAGATTTAAACTACACAAAAATAGTAAACTGTGAATTTAGTTTTTTAAACCTTTCCCTGTTCTATGTTTATTACATTTCAATACCTATTGATCATTCATGGAAAAACTAGTTATAATGAAATATGGAAGGTGAAACATTGCAGCCATTTTAGAAGTAAATAAACAGATTTATCAAATTCCATTGGCAAACAGGGTAGATCCTGATCAGACGGCTCCTGTAGGAAATGCGTGAAAACACGTTTATACGAGGGAAAGGGTTAAACCATGGTATATAGTGCCAATTTAATTCTTACAATTGACTCATGTCCCATTGGCACTTAATGTTCACCGCTTAATCTATGATCAACAACAATTTTACTTACTTTCGAATCGTTTAAACCTTTGAAAAGCTGTTCACAGATTGTCAAAATACTCAGTTCCCATTTAGACGCCGAGTAACTCGTCTAACTTGGATCCGAGATATTTTCAAATGCCTGTCAGGGCGAGGATAAACAGGCGAGGTTTTAATAATAAGGCATGTACATAAAGTGCTTATCGGAACCCAACCTGCTTCATTTATAACTACTTAAATGAATCTGCCCTTTGTCTGGATGAGTACACTAGTCAACCTCTATTCCACTGTTTAATAACATGTCGGCTCAAGCATGGATCTGGTGCAATTTTGACTACTTCTATTTCAATGAAACGTTTTAGAAACTATTGACTGACTATCAAACAGTTTGGATCCTTATGAGACGTCGAGTTACTCATCGTCTTATCTGGATCCAAATTGTTTGCAAATGTGAGTCAGGTGGCAGATAACGGGACAAGGGTAGAACCACTACGAGTATCATTCATCTTCAGCATGTTTTGTGTGAATTTCAGTTAAATTGCCTGAGTGCTTATTATTTCATTACCATTATAAAACAATAGATGTATTTTATTTCTTTGAATATGACCCCCTTTTGAACATCAGGTGTACTGCTTAACTCTGCTCATGTTAAGCACATCTGGGTCCATGCTTATAAAACTTTTAGTTGAGTCTGAGTACGTTCTCAAGCTTTTGATTGGTCAGATTTGAGCCTCTGGCTCAAATCTGACCAATCAAAAACTTAAGAACTCAAATCTGACCAATCAAAAGCTTGAGAACGAAACTCAGACTCAACTAAAAGCTTTATAAGCATTGACCCTGGACTGGCATTTGCAAACAGACTGAATCAAACAGCCTGAAACTAGATGTGACGCCCATTAACTTGGCGTCTCATCAATATCCCAGCTGTTTGTCACGCAGCTGATACCTTAAACCAACTGGACAACTTTTAAAAATGCTAGCAAGGAACGTTTCAGCGGACATCAGTTTTGATAGCACGAGAAATGTTAAGGTTTATTTATTTTCCTACAGAGGCTGAAGCGTCTCTTTATTGTATTTTGTAATTAAAACCAACTGCCCCTACTTATTCTATTTACTTTATGACAATGCGCAGTGCCGTTTATATTGTAATTTATTGTTCAAAGAGTCGTGTTTCATAGTAACTATTCTCCCGCCTAATCGCATTATTGTATGTAAGTTTAGAAACACCTTTGAAAAGAACAGTAACAGTGAAAACAATCCAAATGCGACAGATGGTAGCGTAAGCATTTCCCCGCTTATCGTGACCTGGCTAACACTGGCTAGCAGTTGAGACACAGAATACCTTTACGTCTCATCAGGATTCGATATGTTTTACACTTAGTCAATGTATTCTAAAAAACCTCAGCGAATCGGACGGAGTCAAAATTGCACTGAGTCAGAATTTGAGCAGATTCTAGTTTTTCACCCTTTCCTCCATAGGCTATTTTAGATCCAACCACTTTGAATAAATCTACCGAAAAGGAGTATTAACTAGAGAAAAGGAAAATTTTAGAATTAGTAGTTTGAAACCATTGTGATAAATAGAGCATTTGCTCCTATAGAGCAAATGCTCTATTTATCACAATGGTTTCAAGAAGAGGTTATTACAGAGGCGTAGAAAGGCGTATTTGTGGAGGAAATGGTTAAGGGTTAAAATGAAAAAAACAACAATATGTGCAACTGATTTACTTTCAATCTATGTTAATTGAGCACCTGCTGTAAAGACAACCGCTTGCATTCGACGTGTCTTAGTTTGGCTCGTTTTCTATGTTGGTGAATGTCCGAATGTGTATTTCGAACGTTCCGAAGGAATACTTTGTCCTGTTTTTTTTCTTTTATCTTATGGACACGTAGCAATGAATGTAAAGGTTATGAATAACAATTATCTGTATCTGAAACGTCTACTACTAAACTGGTCCCATGAACAAATCTTCATCGTAGGGCGTGTGTGTGTGGGGGGGGGGGGGGGAGGCGGGGGGGGGGGGTCGGGGTAAGGTCTGCCGCCGAAGAAGGAGGCATTCTTCTTCTTCTCCGGACTGGTCTGTCTGCAGCATGTGTCGGAAGTTCTGGTATCCCCATCGATCTGAAACATACATTTTTTAAAACTTTTTTTCTACATATAATCAGTATATTCTTTTTTAAACACATTTCTTTGCATTTGGTATCAGTAGCATTTATTTTAATCTCAAGTATACAACTGTAAAACCACCCATTTGCACGATTGAATTGCTAAACAAATTCATGTCGACATAATATGCTATCAATTGTTTCAAACAGTTCGGATCCTGGTGGGGCACTGAGTTATTCGGTGCCTTACTTGGATCCAAACCGATTGTAAATTCGATAGAAACATTCGTCCGTAATGTAACAAAGGTTACACCCTGTATAAAATATCCATTTGGAACTCTTTAATTTATTTATTATCATTCCGGGATTAGATAATGATAGTTCTTTTTTGCTTTGAAATTTTCTGCGGCCATAAAACCGCCTTTGTCGAACTACGTACCTGCTTATCCCCTGCGTCAGATGATTTATTCCCAAATAACCTGGTATTGGTTGAACGTAAGACTTTATTTATATACTAAATTGATACTTTCATCTGAACAATTGGACCGAATATAACAGGTTGAATGTGTTGTTAACTAGAAATTGGTGAAAAAGTACACATATATGATTAAAAGTCATTATGAATATTTATTAGCTTAACTTCTATAGTGGCATATGGGCATATAGTGCTTTGGTATTGGTAGGCAATGTAGTGTCAGATTTATTATACGTTCATAAGCAAGTAGAGCAGGCCTTGATTAGACGGCTCTTACAGTGATCGACTTATCTACTAGTAGGTCTATTCTGTTTCCATCAGGGAAAGGGTTAAACGACGTATAGTAGCGTATTCCACTATTCGCTACCTGATTGTATTAATTTTGCAAACAGTTTGGCTCAGTAACGCCGAGTAACTCATGCAGATCCAGTCTGTTTAACCCTTTCCTTCATATTGATACCTTTTGACGCCTCTGCAAAATTCCCATTATGAAACCATTGCGATAAATAGAGCATTTGCTCCTACAGGAGCAAATGCTTTATTTATCACAATGGTTTCAAACTACAACATTCTAACATTTTCCTTTTCTGTAGTTCATGCTCCTTTTCGGTAGATTTATCCAAAGAGGTTGTATCTAAAAATAGTCTTTGAGGGAATGGGTTAACACGAATCGGATACAGGCAAACCTTGCATCATATCAGGGTTTGAGCAGGCACTATTTTTACAGTAGTGTAAGGTTTGATGCAGAATTGTAAATCCGACAGTTCGTACTCCTACATTGCCATAGTTGATGGACGTTCTACACACATTATGTCATTGGTGTATGCCAAAACAAAAGTACATGTATGTGCTCTTTAACCATTTCGCCGCCAAATATTGTTATCCGCAAAAAAGGTGGTGTCTTCTATAATTTCCGTTTGTTTAAAACCCACCGACACTTTTCTTTAAAAAAAAACACCCCACAGTACAATAGTTTGTATCCAAGGAAACGCCGAATGTGCATAGGTAATCACGCTTCCGACATTGGCAGCGAAATAGACTAAACAATTAGAAACATATTATGTTTCTTAATTCATCAGATATAAAGCGAACAAAACAGGTTTCATTACAATATTTTTATTTACTAACAGCTTCGATTCTATTAAGACACAGAGTACCATTGCGTCTCATCAAAATCCAATCTGTCCGACATTCGGACATTTGTTTCTCATACATGATTCGAAAGTAAATAGATATGAAAGCAGATCAGTATCCATGCTTATAAAACTTTTAGTTGGGTCTGAGTTCGTTTTCAAGTTTTTGATTGGTCAGATTTGAGCCTATGGCTCAAATCTGACCAATCAAATGCTTGAGAACTCAAATCTGACCAATCAAAAGCTTGAGAACGAACTCAGACACAACTAAAAAGCTTTATAAGCATGGACGCAGTGGTTTAGCAGACATCTTTCAGTAAAAAAAAATCATATTTTTGTTTTTAATTCTACAGAGAAATCTTTCTAAAGCGACCACTTGTTTTATAGAATAGAAGACTGATAAAGACGGTAGTTGCTTAAAAGAAAATGAAAGGAGATTTCTGTATCTTTTTTGTCCTGCAATAAGCTACTATCTGTTTTAAAAATCAAGACTAATACTTATTTTGAGCGGGCGTATTAGCGATACCGTACTATATCATTCTTCCCATATATATAGTTTGGATACATTTACAGATATCTAATTAACTCTTTACTGCATAAATACGCTTTCTACGACTTTGCAAACAGAATAGACCCAGATCAGGCGCCTCTTGTGTGAGCCGCCTGATCAGTGTCTGCATTGTTTGCTTATGACATAATTTAGATTTAATTCTACACTTTGTCCAAGTGTTCATATGCTGTTATAAACATGCAGCTAATTACTATGCATGTCATTAAATGCAGTTTCATGTAGTGAAGGGTTAATATAGCATTAGCTCTTATTCAGCTGTAACTATGATGTCTGATCCAGTATATTGTAATATTAATTGCTTCCGATCCGTTCAAGCCTTTGAGAGGCTATTGTCCGATTGTTAACCGTTTCAACGCTGACTTTTCAAATGGACTATTCCAAAATTCAAACAGGTCAAGCTTAAGGTGAATGTTTATGGATTTTTCTAAAACAAAAGTGTAAGATGACAAACAGTGCAGACCCTGATGAGTGGGCTTCTCTACACTGTTTGCCAAGAACATTCGTGACTCGTGCCCCGCACTGTACGGGTTAAACAGCTTGAATATTGATAACATTTATCAACCGAATGAAAGTTGATTGAAACATTTACAAATGCATATCAAGTGATCTTTAGTTGAATAAAAGAAACACAGTTTTCATTTATCACATGTACCAATCTTACTCTATAGAAACGCAATTCACAATATATTTAGTTTGTCGAGAAGCGTGACATGTTTTCTTTCTACCTTGCATAAAATCAAATGCTGTCGTTTTGTAATTCGCAAAGACGGATTATATTTTTACATTAAATGATTGCGTCAGTTATATAGATTTCAAATTGAAGCAAATTAGCTGTACGCGTCAGCGAGTAAAGGTTAGACCAATTATGATACTTTCCTCATTTCATTTATACATAAATAACTGTACACAATCTATCAAGCACATACATGACGCATTTAAGAATATCACAGTAAAAGCCCTCTAAATCGAACTGTTAGTAAAGAAGACTGTAGATCTGTTTATGTAGGGGACTACCTAGAGCAGGCTAAAAGTGACACATAAAGATTCCAAAGGAGCTTTCTCTATGACGTTCACCTTGCGTTAAAATGCCCTCTGTTTTAGCCCATTCCCTCTTACTGGCGCATTTTATCACCTCTGTAACAATCATTTTAAAACCATTGTGATAAATAGAGCACTTGCTTCATAGGAGCAAATGCTCTATTTATCACAATGAGTTCAAAACTGCACAATTCTAAACGTTTACTTTTCCCTAGTAAAGGCTCCTTTTCGGTCGATTTATTCAAAGAGTCTAAAATAGTTTAAGAGGGAATGGGTTAAAGACAGGAATAGATACTACATTGAAAGTGCGGTTTTGAAGGATGCGACTGCTGTTCTTATCAGCAGGTAGCGCCAAACACGTTTGGTCTTTAATCAAACGAAAATTAAACCTTAAATTGAAACATTCATTAATTCTTTCGTGACTCCCCTCTCCCGTTTCTGTTTACAGTAAAAACCCTTCTTTACTGAACACTCTAATAAGTTAGTTGTCAGTCCTTTAGACAACTGATAGCATATGACAGGGTGAAAGTGATACAGACATCTCCTTTCCGAGTTATCTGCATGGCTTTCATCCTGTATAAAGCAACCACATGCTTTCTTGTTTACTAATAGTCCAGCGTAAAGGTGTTTCACTGTAATACCATTTAGTGTCAGATAATTTTATCAACTGATACTACGAATGTCCAAACAACATTTAAGATCGACCTAATTTTGATGATTGCATTAGAGGGCTCTTACTGTACATAAATCATCACCTTCTCCAATAAACTCGTTTGCTCAGAACGAGCCTGCAAGTCTGTAAGACTATAAATCTCTGAAACAGACTTTGGAAGCAACTTTTAGATTGTTTGGAATTGCCCATAAAACACTGTTATAGAAATATGTGTTTAATTAGAGACGTATAGGTCCCAAATCCAACCAAGCTATTGGCTTAATTAAAATAGACGATGATTAAACATGTTCTATTTTCATTTTCGTTACGGTTAATGATGTACGTTTGCAACGAAATGAACGAGTGTAGTCTGTTCATGCTGTTCCTTTATTGCATTTTAGGAGTGTAATTTGTTGATTTTATAACTTTATTGCATTTTAAAAGTCTGTTCAATTTGTACCTTTATGGCATGTAAGAAGTGAATCCTGTTCATTGTGTAAATTTATTGTATTTTAAAAGTGTAGTATCTTCATGATGTATCTTTACTGAACTTTAGAAATATAGTATGTTCCTTTAGCACCTTTATAGCATGTAAGAAGCGTGTCCTGCTCATTTTGTAAATTTATTCTGTTTTAGGAATGCAGTCTGTGCATGTTGTAAATTTATGGCATGTTGTAACTTTACATGTGTTGCATTTTAGAAATGTAAGCTGTTCAGTTCAGTATATTTTTGCATTTTAGGAGTATATCCTGTTCCTGTTGTAACTTTCACTTTGTGGCATTCTAGAAGGGAAGAAGTCTGTTCATTCTATACCTTTAGGCAATTTAGGAGTGTAGACTGTACAATGTTTATTTTTCGACATTTAGGAGTGTCTCTCGTTCATTTTGGTAATAATATTTAGGTATGCAATTTCAATTCGTCATTTCGTTAATCAGTTATTTTTCCATAGTCTATGCGAACTCCTATGCACGTGATTCTGAATAATTAAACCCCTTAAATCCATTCTTTTGTTTGACAATTCAATACATGAATTTCATGGTGTACCTGCATAGTAATTTCATAATGTCCGTCTCTCCTCCACTGAAATACCAATATTCTCTCTTCTCATCCAGAGATGCAATGTTCAATGATTCCATTCACAAATAGTCTGAAAAGACTTCTATGGGAAAAGATCGTGCTTAACGTTGCAGTATCTTCAGCGTAAAGGAGTATTGGAAATTTTCGGTGGTCGACAAAGTAGCAGTGCAAATTAAAGTAATAAAATCGGAACTGCTTATATCAATTCGTCTTATTGATATGACAACAGAGAAATTAGTTCGTGCCATGAAAATGATGAATGTTTGCTGAAACTTCGAAAGGGTTCCGAGTGCTATGGTAGGATATAAAATAGTCGTAACACAGTGTTGGCCAATTTTACAGTCTACCCTACGTTAATTTTAGTGCCCTGAAAATGATATTACTGGCACTTTCATGAACAGCTGATCATTTTTTCTCTTGCGTTTACACCGTGACACTATCTCAAAAGATTAAAGAGGGCAACGCTTTGGAAATTATTTGGGCGTTTTATACAAAATATGCGTGCTTTGATAGCATATGCAGCATGAGTCTGAGGTAGGTCGGTGATATACTCCGTTAACATTTCGTAAAAGAAAAGGGACAGTTTTAATCCAACTATACTGGTTTTAAATCGTTGTTATATACATGTGTATTTTGTTCATTTTAACCCTTTATCTTAATGAATATCTATAATAGAATTTATGAACTTGTGAACAGTCAGTCACTTGATTTCGATAATGTTATATTCAAAATGAGAAATTTTAGCAAAGAAAGAAACTGTAGAAACTGATCTATGTAAGTTATTCAGCAAACCGAGCAGACCAATATATGGGTCTACCATGCTTGCAAGGGCGTGAAAAGGCGTATCTATTAGGTAACGGGTTAAACTGGCATTAAAACCTAACAATAAAAGGTAGGTGTGGATATATTTGCCTAGAGCGAAACATCGGTCTGCTACGTATCTAGGATCCATGTGAAGCAGCTCTACTATTGGAATACCGGCAAAAACAGTAAAAGCTGGATACCATTAACGCCAATTGCTAGGCTGCAATAAAGTGACAATATTCGGGCGAATGTTTCCGTCAGAAGTGATAGGTGTAAGCATAAAAAGGATATGTGGAAATTACATTAACACTCAATATTAAATAGAGTTATGAAAGTAGTTCTACAAATAAAATCATCGAAATATGACGTTCAAAATGTGAAAACACAACACTTAAGTGATTAAAATCATAACAATTATAATTCCAAAATTGAATATAAAGAAATTCAGCAATATTATTTTCAAAACGGACATGTCTGAAGATAACCCTGATATATTTCACAATTCTTCGAAGGATTACAAGGATTACGTGACGTTTGATCTGGATACGTTCTTTAATTATTCTAATAGTTCAGATATTGAATTAAACAAAGAAGACAAGGAATTATGGCGAGAGATCCCACTTGGAATTGTTCTTACGTTTCTCTGCCTGCTCACGTCTGTTGGAAACGCTATGGTTTTACACGCAGTTCGGACGGAGAGACGTTTGCAATCGGTAAGAACCATTCTCGGTCTCTATTCCCACATGAAACACTACATAGTAAAACCCCTCCAAAGTGGACGCTCAGATTAGTATAAATATCGCTCTTGGAGACAGGTGGCAGCTTAATGAAGGATGAAAGTCATTCAGAAAGCTCCTCTATGAGCTTTCTAATAATAATAATAATAATAATAGACTTTATTTACAGAGGGTAACACATTTAGTGACTACTAATCTTCCATGTGGCCCTCTATTATATACATTTACATGTTAATACATACACAACAAGAAGAAACATGCACATTTCATGCTGGTTTACAATTATTATGATTATGTGACAATCATTAACCCCTGTCCTGCTGATCCCGGATATATCTGAAATTGCAGACAGTGTAGACCCAGATGAGACAGTTCCTGTTGGTTCTGTCTCATCATGGTCTGCACTGTTTACTATTAGAAAATCTGTTTTGCAAACTGCACATTCTACATGACTTTCATCCTGCATTAAGCAGCCACCTGCCTTAAAGTATCTAAATTCTTCTGTACTAGATTTCCGGTTAGCCTAAACATACATATTGTTTCCAGTTATTTTCGAAACAAGAACTAGTCAAAGAGTTAGACACCAAGTCACTCAGACTCACCTGGACCCAGACTGTTTGTAAAGATTATCCCAAGTCAGCTAAGTTTTACCACGATATTTATATGCTTAACCCCTGAGCTGTCGCACGGTTTATACTAGACTAAACGTCCGGTTTTACTTTATGTTAGTTTACTTTCAAAATGAGTATTTGCAGCGAATGTTTCATTAATCGGGTATTTTGGGAGGATTTTAGCGCGGAAAATAGATACATGTAGCAATTAGTGCAGACCCCGATAAGAGGGATTCTAAATGATCCGCGTGTCTGTTTCAACATAGGTTGTTCATTAAGTGACATTAGTTAAATGTACAGTAAAACCTCTCTATAACGACCATAAAGTATTCTGTGTTAAAGGCAGGTGGCTGCTTAAAGCAAGGTGGAAGTAATACAGAACGCTCCTATAGGAGCGTTCTGTTTTACTTTCACCTTGCTTTAAGCGCCTACCTGCCCTAAATACCAAATAATTAACACAATTTAGTGGTCGTTATAGAGAGGTTTTACTGTATAACATTCAAAAATATGTCGCATGTATTTCGTAAGAAACGCATGACTAGATTGTTAAACGTTATGGACCCCAAATAGGTACAGAATCCTTCAACCCTTTATATGATATAGATAATATGGATAATAACTGATGCCTTTGTAAACAGAATAGACCCAGACCAGATGGCTCCTGTAGGATCCGTCTGGTCACGGTCTGCTCTGTTTGCTTTTGGATTTACATGTATATAGATATGATTCTACAGTTTGTTCGGGAATAAAAAAAAATACCTGTGGTCATATGTCAATAGAAAAATATTATGTCATTATTTTTTACATTAATATTCATCAGGTAAAGGGTTAACGTATTTAATCAATGCTGATTATGATAAGTTGTAATGTTTAACGTTTCTTTACTCGTACATTGTTTTTTCTTGATTACTTTCATCCTGAGGATATATTAACCCTTTCGCTGCCAATGCCGGATCTGTGATTACTTATGCAAACAGTTTGGATCCAGATGAGACGCCGAGTAACTCGGCGTCTCATCAGGATCCAAACTGTTTGTTACTGTTACTATGTTTAAGAAACAAAAATGAAGAAAATCAAATGAATGAAACTTTGTAGCAGACGACAAAGTTAGCAGATGACAGAGTTTGGCAGCGAAAGGGTTAATGTTTATTGGGTTTTACTTCGCTTTAACAGTATATCATTCTTGTCTCGACGTCCAGTTAATTACGGGTGAGGAAGACACCATGTACAAAACAAATTGCATTGTTTCGTAGTCAGACGAACACATGAACAATACCACCAATCTACCAACACCAGTTTACTCATGCAACTCCCGTATCGGTTTTGTTAAATATACCATTGTCAGTTAACCTGTCAGTAAAAATAATTACGATCTTTTTAGGCAGGCAAATGCTTAACCCATTCCCGCATATTGACGCCTTTTGACGCTTCTGTAAAAGTCACTTTATGAAATCATTGTGATAAATAGAGCATTTGCTCCTGTGGAGCAAATGCTCTATTTATCACAATGGTTTCAAAACTACACAATTCTGAAAATTTCCTTTTCTCTAGTTTATGCTCCTTTTGGGTAGATTTAATCAAAGAGGTTAGGCCTAAAAATAGCCTAAGTGGGAATGGGTTAATACATGGTAAACGTTATGCAGCAAGCTCCTGTGGAAGATTTTCACCCTGCATTAAGCACCAACCTGTCTTAACCCTTATCCTGCCAAACGCGGATTGGATCACAATTTCAAACCACTTTGATCCAGTTGCTCGGCGTCTGATCAGGCTCCAAGATGCAATTTGTTCAATACATGAACTATATACGTGGGTATTCCACCCGCCTGTATTTAGCTGGATAACGCGATATGATCGAAATACTGTTAAAGCTACGTCACCCCCCGAATTTAAACAAACAATCAAAATGTTTGTCACTTAGACCCCCACCTCGTCTTGACGAAGTGAAAAATACAACATAGCCGAGTATGGTTTCTGTACCTTTCAACAAGGTAACATTCTGTCGGCAGACACTAAATTGTCTACTTAAGATTTGACATACGATTCGTCTTGCAGTTTGTTTCAAAAACACAAACAGTTTGTATCCCGTTGAGCAGCTGTCTCATCTTGATCCAAACTGATCGCATTTGTGATTTAGTATTCGCCAATAGCACTCTAAAGATGCCGAACATTAGCAAAATGCATTCCACCGATACAATAAAACTCATCTACACCGGAATTCTGGTAGAGAAGAATTTAGAGGAACTTTCGAGGAGGTTTCTGCATGACTTTAACCCTGCAGTAAGCAGCCACCTGTCTGCAAGACCGATATCTATACAAAACTAAACGTCCGGTTTTGAAGGGTTTTATTGTACATCAGTGAGCCTCTAACCATATAAGCGTTTTGCATTGCAAACAGGGTTGATCTAGATGAGACATAGAAACACATAGACGCACAAGTAACTCGATGTCATATATATCACGATCTAAGCTCGGTCAATACTTTATCAACATCCTAATTGAATCTCTGGAATGTTGGAATTGCAACAGATCGCAGTTTAAACAGATATCGTTTTTACTGAAAGAGAACAACTATTATACACATTAAACTCATCTAAAGCGACCACTTTATGAAGTAATATAGATAGTTCTTAAAGGCCGGTGGTTGCTTAATGCAGTACGATAAGCTTGGTCCGTTTGCATTTCAGCGTTTGGGTGCGTTAACATCTCACATTAGACCCCCTTTTTACGACCGCATAAGAGAGATTTTACTGTACACAATACAGTAAAACCTCTCTATAACGGCCACTAAATTACATCAAGTATTTTGAGTTTAAGGCAGGTGGCTGCTTAAGCAAGGGGAAAGTAAACCAGAACGCTCCTATAGGAGCATTCTGTTTTACTTTCACCTTGCTTTAAGCAGCCACCTGCCTTAAACACCAACTAATTAACACAATTTAGTGACCGTTATAGAGAGGTTTCACTGTATTATCGGTACGTTTATTTTGGGGTTTGTTCTTTCAGGTATCGGTGTTTATCGCTAATTAACTCTTAACGTTGCCAGCGTCGGATCCGAGATTATACAAACAGTTTGTAACCAGCTGAGTCCAGTTTCGATCCGCATCAAGTAGCTCGGGGTTTCATCAGGATCCAAACTGTTTGTTACTATAATATTTGACGTCTACTCGAACTCTAATCTGGACCATTTTCTACTTACTTTAGATTAGTTCAAGCTAACGGGAACTTTTTGACAAAGTGTCAAACAGTTGAGACTCGCCATCTCATCTGGATCAAAAACCCGTTTGCAAAACCGTATCGCGCTTTGCTCGATAATGGTTAACCCATTCCCTCATATTGGCGACTTTTGACGACTCTGTAAAAGTCACTTTGTGAAACCATTGTGATAAATAGAGCATTTGCTCCTATTGGAGCAAATGCTCTATTTATCACAATGGTTTCAAACTACAAAATTCTAAACTTTTCCTTTTCTCTGGATAATGCTCCTTTTAAGTAGATTTATTCAAAGATATTGTATCTAAAAATAGCCTATGAGGTAATGGGTTAAAATTTAAGATTTTACCAATGACACCTGTGCATTTTCCAATGTATCTCAATCTGATTATATACAGATAAAATGTGATAAGCAGGAAATTAAATACATCAAGTCTGAAACAAGTCTGGATACTCGATAAAACCCTTTGGGAGTTTTATGTATGTGTTTAATTTCAAACATTGTCTAAATATCCTATTCTGCGATGTTTCGGATACATTTATCCAGTAACGTCCTACTAATGCAATCTATTGACAATTATGTCTGTAAACGCATGTGAATGTTTAAATACTTGACAAAAGTAACGCAGACAGCTTCTATAGGAGCTTTCTGCATTACATTTGTTTTGTATTAGGCTAAACTTCCGCCACCTGTATAAAAATACAGAATAATATTTCTTTTGAGTGGTTGTATTAGCAAAATGTAACTGTACAGTAAACCTCCTCTAAACTGGATGTTACATTTAGTATAAATATCAGTATTCTAGAGGAGCTTTCTGAATGACTTTAACGCTGCTATAATCAGCCACCTGCCAAAAAGTGTCCAATGTCTTCACTACTAGCATTCCTGTTTAGAGGGATTTTACTATACTAGTAAATGAATTCCGTTCATAATCTGTTCACAGTCAACGAGACCATCTCAAATAGTACTGTGTGACAGTGACTTGTATCGGTCTGACGGACATTTATAAAAGTTTGGATCCACATGAGACGCCGCACAACCTGGCGTCTTGCTATTATCCAGCAGTTTGACACTCCGCCAATAGTGTGTCAAACTGGAAATGCATTTGTTTAGAAACCAGTGTCAAACAGCTCGAATGCTGATGTTAACGATGTTTCATTTTGATCCAAACTGGTTGCAAAGGTCAGTCAAGTCGCGTTTTTCATAAACAATGATAAGAATATATACATGTAATATATTTTACATCAGAATAAGAATCAAAACAGAAAAAAACATACAGTAAAATCGCTCTATAGCGACCACTAAACTACATTAAATAGTTTGTGTTAAAGGCAGGTGGGTGCTTAAAGCAAGGTGAAAGTAAAACAGAACGCTCCTATAGGAGCGTTCTGTTTTACTCTCACCTTGCTTTAAGCAACCACCTGTCCTTAATACCAACTAATCAACACACTTTAGTGGCCGTTATAGAGAGGTTTTATTGTATGTCTATGACAGCAATTTGACAAACAACCTTCTTTGTATCTCAGACAGATCTGCTAAAAGTACGCTACATGTATTTTGTATCTCAGACATTTTAATGTTCTTATCCCAGGTATAAGATTCAGAAATATGAAATACAGAAATGCATTTTATCTTGTTTATGGAACCCATGCTATTTTATCATGACATTAGTTATTGGAAAAATGCAACCAGATATGTCTGAGATTGGACAAAACAGTATATGTATGTCAGAGTATGATCGGCGCAGGTTCACAAGTTCTGTCGTTTCTGGTGAGAGATGAAAAGTGTAGATTCTAATCCGATAACCTGTATAACCATTAGAATATGTTAACACTTTTGCAAAGAATTTAGATATACACGAAGTAGTAAGTCAGTGTTTCATGTGGATCCATATCGTTTTGACTGAAATCAGACACTCATATAAAAACTGTATGATTAGGTTTTGCTCTGTTTGATTATGGAATAATATACAGTAAAACCCCGAAATTTGAGTAATGAAGAATTATGTGTTTGTATGCAGGTGGCTGCTTAATGCAGGGTGATAGTCATGCAGAAAGCTCCTAGAAATGCTTTCTGCATAACTTTCACCCTGAAATTAGCTGCAATTTGTGATAAAGATCAATAACGGTACGTATTTGAGTGTTCGAACAATGGAGTTTTCACTGTAGTTCCGATTTTACAATTACTGCCCTGGCCAAATATACATACAGTAAAGCCTCGATTATTCGAACCCCAAAATACGTATCATTATCGACCTTTAACCCATTACCTCATAGGCTATTTTTAGATCCAACCTCTTTGAATAAATCTACCGAAAAGGAGCATTAACTATAGAAAATGAAACTTTTAGAATTTTGTAGTTTGAAACCATTGTGATAAATAGAGCATTCGCTCCTGTAGGAGCAAATGCTCTATTTATCACAATGGTTTCACAAAGTAACTATTACAGAGTCGTCAAAAGTCGTCAATATGAGGGAATGGGTTAAGACAGATGGCAGCTTAATGTTGGGTGAATGTCATGCAGAAAACTCCTCCAGGAGCTTTCTGTATGACGTTTATCCTGCATTAACCACCCACATGCCTAAAAAGGCATGCTTGTTTCATTACTAAAAGTTCGAATAATCGAGTTTTTACTGTATGTTCATACATGAATAAGATTCATCTAGTGGTCATAATGCCATTATGCTTTATATTAATATTTATCAGATACATATTAAATGGATATGGAAGAAAGTATTTTCAAAATATGCAGTTTCAAAAGAAAATGTGCTTGGCAAATTCAACCCTTTACTTGATAGAAACGCCGTTTTGAAAAACACATAGACAAATATCATTGGAAACAATCTGATCTGGGTCTAGGCTGCTTGCTTATGGAATAACACAGATCTTATTCTACATTTTCTGTCAGTGCCAAATGATGTTCATACATTGTACTTCAATATTCATCAATCAAAGGGTTAACGGCTTAACGCCCACCATAGTCTCTTGTTGAAAAGATGGATTGTCATTCTCAGCATTAGTCTGCAGAATATGCCACGTGACACGATGTCTCCTTTAGATAACAGCTGTTTGATTATCTAATATATTGTTTGTGTTAACACATTACCCCCTAGTGACGCATTTTTGCGCCTCTATAAAATTCATATTATGAAACCATTGTGATAAATAGAGCATTTGCTCCTATAGGAGCAAATGCTCTATATATCACAATGGTTTCAAACTATACAATTCTAAAATTGTCCTTTTCTCTAGTTAATGCTCCTGTTCGGTAGATTAGGTTGGGTATAAAACAACCTAGGACAGAATGAGTTAATTGATCATTATCATGCTAAGCGCGACCATACTCGCACGTGCGAACAGTTGGGATCCAAGTAATATGCCGAGTAACTCGGCGGGTCGCCAGGATCCACGCTGTTTGACAATCGCCCAACAGTATCTCACATGTACGAATCAGAAATATGTAAAAATGAAACATATCAAACGTTTGGCAAACATATTTTTCAGCACAATTAGGGTTAATGATAATAACATAGTAGGACTTTATTAAACATCAGTTTTTCGCCGTGATAAGGGTTTAACATGGTGGCTTAACTGGGTCTACACAATTTCCAACATTTGTCATTTATTCCATGAATACATAGCAGAACTAAACCTTTCTATATATCAACTACTTAATAAAAATGGTTACTTTAAAAAGCACGCGACTTGATGTAAAAGAAACAATGGAGATTAATATCAAGGTTTATATATAGTTGTCTTGTTGATTTCAGCTACGATCTGTATTGTACACCAGAATTAGATCTGATTTGAGTTGCTGTTGGATATGTAAACAACATGTTTTATTGACTGCCGGAGTTTTATTGGTTGTTAAGGTTTCACTGCAGGTTAAGTGTGTAGTGCGTGGTGGGGTTTGTTATATGCTGCAGTTTTATTTCCTGCTGATATTTTATTGCAGCAGTATGCTGATGTTTATCGTATACTGTGGTGTTATTGTATGCTAAGATGTTATTCTATGCTTTTTGCCATTTTCATGACTTTGTATCATTTTTTAAGAAATATTTTACTAGAAATTTAATGTCTGTAAACAATATCAATCAGTGGGTTTAATCCGGCCATGACCTTTGAATTATCATATGAAGAAGCCTTCCAGTAGTCTTGCGGTGGTTCTGTGTTTCTACATTGTTCTTGTGCGCACGAAACAATGCTATTCGTTCCATACACTGAAGTTCCATGGGGATTTTGTCCAACCTGTAATAAATTGTGTTAATTAGTTGGTTTTTATGGCAGATGGCTGCTTAAAGCAAGAGGAAAGTAAAACAAAACAGAACGCTCCTATAGGAGCGTTCTGCTTTACTTTCAGCTTGCTATAAGCAGCCACCTGCCTTTAACACAAACTACTTGATTTAATTCAATGGCCGTTATAGAGAGGTTTTAATGTACTGTTAAAGCGACGTAAACTCCCGATAGAAAGAATCAAACAAGCACACGATACCAACCAACAAGGTAGACAACAGGCTATAAAATCATACCCATTTAGTTGTTCTGTAAAAACAAGATACTTTATTAGTCAAGAATTTAGTTTACTAACAATACAGTTCAATATATTCCACTTGGATCCAAGCTGTTTGCAAATACCAGTCCGTAGGATAATGGATAAGCTTCCGGCGCTGAAACCCTATGTATGTTGAATCTTAAAAGTGGAATAGCCCATCAATGTTTAGAGAAAGCGTTCATTCAGTGTGAAAGGGTATAATTTTGAGGATTTGGAATGACAAATAGTGCATACACTGATCAGAGAGCTTCTCTAGGAACCCTCTGATCTGGGTTTACACGGTCTGCACACATTCAAAGGGTTAGCGTGTTTGTCTTTATCAAGACAAACAAGTAAACATAAATCAAGAGTAATTATAAGGTTTCTTAAAAATCAATACAATGAGATGTCTAAGGAAACAATCCCAAGCTTGATGTATGAGATCAACCGATGGAAACTGAAACGCTAGCTTCCCATACGACATTTTTAATAAATATTGAAGCCAATTGTAAGCCTATCTGTCTATCTGACAAGGGATGGAGTGAAAGCTTCAATACACAAACATACATACAGTGGAATCTCTCTAAATTGGCCTCTAAATGAATAAATGACGATGCCGTTAAATGGAAATGACCGCCTTTTCTTTTACTGTATGGATAGTCATGTATGAACTAATGTCATCACGAATATTATCTAAATTATTTTACAATGAAGATAATATTCCAAAAAGGGAATTAAGATACTACAGAAATACTTATATTGCTATTATCTAATATTTTATAATGAAGATAATATCCAAAAAGGGAATTAAGATACTACAGAAATACTTAAATTGCTCTTATCTAATATTCCGACCACTACGGGCCTTTTTCAAAATAAATCTTTGAAAATGGCCCGTAGTGGTCGAAATATTACAGTAAAACCCCTCTAATGCGACCACCTAAAAGAGGTATAATCTGGATGGTAGAGGCAAGTAGTAGCTTAATACAGGACAAAGGTAATGCAGAAAGCTCATAGAAGAGCTTTCTGTATTACTTTTCGCCTGCATTAAGCAACCACCTGCTTGCTTATAAAGACACCCATGTCTATTCATTAAGTGGTCGCATTAGAGGGGCTCTACTGTAGTTTAAAAATGTAAGCAGTTTTATTGTATTTTATAATGGTATGTGAAAAATGTTTTTCATGGCAGAAATGGTACAAACATATCTACAAAACTCAATAAGAAAACACAACAGAACTAGAAGAGCCGTCTAATCTGAGTCTGATACGTACAAAGACGTTCAAACGCTGATCTATGAAGTAAATGATCAGAACAGAACGAAAACAATTTCTTTCATCTATTTTACATCACACATTCAAGGTAAAAAAAAGTCTGGATCCAAACTGTTTACAGTGGTCGGTTAACCCTCCCCATCCCCTCATATAACAGCCGTTTTCAAGCCATTCCAGACAGATTAGATCCAGACCAGACGGCTGATCATGGACTGCTCTGTTTGCGTATGAAATTATAATAGACATACTCTATCGTTTCTACCAATACCAAATACCCTATGTCCTGAACGGCTTTCCGTAACCAATATAGATAGATGTCTATTGCCATCAAAAGTCTTTAACACACAAATAGGACCAACAAACGTTTGTATATCAATGTGCATTATTCTATTTCGTGAATACTGCAATACTCTATTCTGCATTAAGTCATTATATTAAAAAGCAAAAAAGTAAATCCCTTCTAAACCAGGCGTTAAACATGGTATAAATATCGGTCTACGCTCCTCTAGTAGCTTTCTGCAGGACTTTCACCCTACATTAAGCAGCCACCTACCTAACAGTATCTACGTTCTTCTCTCCTAGAAACCCGGTTTAGAGGAGTTTTACTGTATTCGCGTTACTTGTCGGTACCGGTATCTGCCAGTATCTGTGGCGTCCTATCGAGATGACAGCCGGTACTGTGAATAGCGCTTTAATGCAGTTACTTGGCTTAATTAGATACATCAACTGGTGGGAAAATAAGAATAGTAGTTGTTTTTGTTCTGGGTCAAATCTAGAATTGCCTGTACAACTGCAAATTAGACGTTGTTGTTCATGTTCAGCCTCTTAACCCATTCCTTCCTGGACTAATCTTAGACCCAACCTCTTTGAATCAATCTACCGAAAACTATAGGAGAATTTTAGATATGTGTAGCTTTGAAACCATTGTGATAAATAGAGCTTTTGCTCTTATAGAACACATGCTCTTTCTATCACAATGGTTTAAAAAACTGACTTCTACAGGGCGTAAAAATGTATCAGTAGTGGGGATTGGGTTAACAATATCACCATGGGTATTTTCCAAACATATATTTGTCACTAGTAATATATTTGTAGCAGTTCTTGTAGGTGTGACAGTTAAACAGTATAGACTCATTTTTTCCAATTATTTTCCAAAGACCACATTCACAAACAAATTCTTGCAGACCTCCCTACGCCCACCCAAGCCACACACACAATGAGAGTTAGATTCGTTAAAAATGCATACAGTTAAACCACTCACAAGAGGTATACAGTAAAACCCCTCTAAACCGGACGTAAATTTTAGTATAAATATTGGTCTTGGAGACAGGTGGCTGCTTAATGCAGGGTAAAAGTCATTCAGAAAGCTCCTATAGGAGCTTTCTGAATGACTTTCACCCTGCATTAAGCAGCCACCTGCATAAAAGTATCTAAATCTTCTGTACTAGAATTCCGGTTTAGAGAGGTTTTATTATAATTATGAATTCTTGAAAACAGGTAGTGGCTTACCACAGGACCAAAACATGCAGACAGCTCCTGAATGCCCTGCATTAGTCAACCATCGGCTTTTACAGATTCCTATGGTAATAAATGATAATTATGATCGTGTTAACGGCACGTTACCGTGTTTAAACAACAGTAAACCCTTGATACTACAAATACGTACCATTCTTGATCCCTACCACAGGTGGCAGCTTAACATTTAGCCTGCTGAGCAAATTATCTTTACAGAATTTTTCACCTACTACATTTTCAAACTTCAAGCTATAATCAATCTGTCTACCAAAATGCAATCAGGGGGTCAAACAGTTTGGATCCTGATGAGACGCCGAGTTACTCTGCGTCTCATCTGGATTCATAGGTATGCACACACCCGTCCATAGCAGGCTAAGGGCTAATGTAGGGTGAAAGTCACACAGACAACTCCTTTGGGAACGTTCTGCATGACATTAACCTTGTATTAAGCATCATAAATTTAGTTAATACATGTTCTCACAAGTTGTCATAATTATGACTCATCCTATCACATGCATTGCTTTTGATTTAAATAATACAAAGTAAGACCAAAACCCACTGGAAAGACTGCTCTGAATATTAATCGTAATTGTAAAATAGTAAATTCCCTCTAAAGCGACAACTTTCTAAACAAAATAGTTGTCTTTGAAAGCAGGTGGTTGCTTAATGCAGAATGAAAGCAGGACCTAGATTATATATTGAACCATTTATCAGCATGGTATATATTCATGTAAGCAATAATTACACCATTAATATTAAAATATAGTTTTATAAAGGTATATGGATACATGAATGTTTGGCAATAGCAAATTCTAGATAATCACATCTACAGTAAAACCTCTCTATAACGACCACTAAATTACACCAAGTATTTTGTGTTAAAGGCAGGTGGCTGCTTAAAGCAAGGTGAGAGTAAAACAGAACGCTCCTATAGGAGCGTTCTGTTTTACTTTCACCTTGCTTTAAGCGACCACATACCCTAAATACCAAGTAATTAACACAATTCAGTGACCGTTATAGATAGGTTTTACTGTATATTATTTGGTAAGCAAACAGGACAGTAACCTTGTTTGCAAGGCTGCTAAAAGGTTTAAGGGTTAGATATTCGGCAGGCTGAGTGTTGATATTTGAGATGTCAATGGTGGCAGAAAATATTTTCTTTAGTGTAAAACCCCCATGAGTTCATATAACCAGGAGTATCAACTTCACAACCGTTTCAGCATTATGCCTTTTGCACAATCAAATTAAGACCACAATAGCATTCACTACAACATATTCACCCTTACCCTGACGGAGAAAGATGATGTCAGTTCCACCTGTAATGTAACTACACATGTACCTATTTCGGATCTGTTCAAGGGTTTAGTAACTAATGACTGAAAACCAAAGTACTCCTCTAGATAAATGCTTGTCAGTAACCTTAGCAACCTCAAGGTTACGATAATTAGTTGCTCTTGAGCATCTTGGATAGTTTTTATTTCTGTTTGTTCTTTCTTGCTTCGGGACATTCTTTTCTAGCACGTTCTAGTCCTCAATGACAATCACCCCAGCGTCCTATTGAAATGAGATCGGTCAGAACAATTCCAATTATTTCTGGCAATCCTGTAATACTATGGAATTACAGCGGACTGTTTTCTTGAGCTTCTGAATAACCCAACACACTAACAAGTGCCAATTTCGCCATTTATTTGATTAAATGGCGATCAAACGTTTGTCAAAACCGGGGAATACAAAAACTTGTATTAAGACAGACTTAAGGTATTTCATGGCGCCTTAAATACGAACCTCGTTTGCATAATGAAGTATGATGCGACAGTTTGCATTAGCGCTGAAGGTTGAACGGCTGAACATCGTATGTATTGGATAGTGATAAGGCTGGTGTATCAACGATACCCATGATAGGAGTTTTATGCATTCACATTATGGAAATTGTATATATATTTCAATAAACTAGAATATGAAGAATTAAAAAGATACCAGTAAAAACTCTCTGAAGCATAGACTTCAAAGAGGAATAATTATGTGGTTTTAAGGCAGGCGGTAGCATAATACAGGTGGAAATGTATTCATAAAGTCAGCAAAGTGTGTTTTCTGCATTACATTTGTCCTGCATTAAGAACTCCCCTCCTATTAGTGACACCAACTAAGTGGTCGCTTTAGAATGGTTGTGCTGTATTATAAACTTCATTGACTTAAATTGTATTCGTCTAACCTGCCCTAAGTCGTCATTCATTTATTTAACATAGTCTTTAAAAGCAGGCGGTTGCTTAATGCAGGGAAAACGTAATGTAACAAACTCCTTTATGAGCTTTCTATATTACATTTGACCTGCATAAAACTACCGCCTGCCTTACAGACCCATGCTTAGACTTCTTTTTGATGGCCGCTTAAAGCAGGTTCTTCTGTATACAGCTCCTATAGGAGCGTTCTGTTTTACTTTCACCTTGCTTTAAGCAGCCACCTGCCCTAAATTCTAACTAATTAATACGATTTAGTGGTCGTTATAGAGAGGGTTTACTGTATAATGCAATTGCACATAAATTGTTTTACTGAAGATTTGATAAAAGGAGACTTTTAATCATTCATCTAGACAGTTACAATTACTCTTCTGAGCAAATTATTTTTACCCAATTTTTCATTTACTACAGTTTCTATTTCAAGCAATTAACCAGTTTGTCTACCAAAATGTATCAGGTTTCCAAACAGTTTGGATCATGAGGACACAGGTGCCATTCGCATGCTATGTCTCAGCAACAACAACAACAACTCCATCACAAATACATTATTTTTTTAATCACATGTCATAAGTATCTAAAACATACCAAAATATAGTTTTCTGACCCAACAAAAAAAAAGAAATTCGCCCAACACCCCGTCTCTATATAATACGTAAAAGGTATTCATCTCCAGCCGAAATCTGCTAAAAAATCGATGGGTTCATTCACTGCGACCGTCCTTGAAAGCTTAGTTGACCACCGATTCCCATAAAATGTGTCTCATTTATCAAAACAAAAAACATCACGCTTGATGAGCAGTCATCTATTTTTTTCTCAAAATAGTAACACGCGTTTACAACGAGTCGCCAAAGTGACAACCAACCTCTCTAGGACACAGGTTGACACTGAGGTTCGAAATAGAAATACGCTATAATTCAAGTCGAAACACCATATAACTGGTCTATAAGGCATTGCCCCGGTCTGATAGCATGAATGGATATCGTGTATTCACAATTTCTTCAAATGATATTTTCTAAAAATCTCTACAAGCTTCATATTGATATCGGCGAAAGTCACTACTTTCGGTTTATAAGTATTTACTTTCGGTTTGAAACTGAAAGTAGTGACTTTCACCGATATCAATATCAAGCCTGTAGAGATTTTTAGAAAGCTTTCAAGGACGATCGTAGTGAATGAACCCATCGATTTTTGAGCAGATTTCGGCCGGAGTTGAATACCTTTTACTTATTATATAGAGACGGGGTTGTTCGCGAAATTATTTTTAATACATTTTTTTGGAAGGGGGGGGGTTCAGAAAACTATATTTTGGTATGTTTTAGATACTTATGACATGTGATTAAAAAATAATGTATTTGTGATGGAGTTGTTGTTCTTGTTGTTGAGACATAGCATGCGAAGGGCACCTGTGCCTGATGATACACCGAATTATACTAGTTCGTCTAATTTATATTCATACTGTCAGTATTTCTTAAATGGGTATTCATCAAGTAAAGGGTTAAAACTTTCCGTCATATATACTTACTTTGGTATATCTTATAAAAATAGACCCAGCTCAGACAGCTCATGTGGGAGCTTTCCGGTCAAGCTCTGACTGCTGATGAAATTATATAGATCTGATTCTACAGTTTATGCAAACTGCAAAAATTCTTATACAGTAAAACTCTTCTAAACCGAACATAAAATGTAGCATAAATATCAGTCTAGGAAACAGTTACACTCATGACTTCCATCCTGCATTAAGCCTAAAAATATCTACATTTTGCTCTACTAGAATTCAGGGTCCATGCTTATAAAGCTTTTTTAGTTGAGTCTGAGTTCGTTCTCAAACTTTTTATTGGTCAGATTTGAGCCAAGATTTGAACTCAGACTCAACTAAAAGTTTTATAAGCATGGACCCTGGTTTAGACGTGGTTGTATTAGCGAGGCTTTACACTATATACAAAACCCTTTCCCGGACGATTTAAACAATGAAAAGTCAATTCAACAAAACTTGCAGAATCAAATCTAATCCGAAATTTGATGAAGAAAAAGAAGGTTGTTTTAGGCAGGTGTCCGCATAATGCAGACTGAAAGTCATGCAGAATTGTTCTTTTGTATTGAGCTGCAACCTATCTGAAATACTGTTACTGTTATTGGTGTTTATGTTAACCTCCGCTTTACATGCGTTTGACTGTAATCGGTTACACAGTAACCTACTTTTAAAGCCCCCATGTTTTATTCACTAAGTGGCTGCTTCATTGTTTCTCCTGTGAATTGTACCAAACAGTATATTCTTTACAGCATTGCTTAAACCCTAAATCTTCTGAATAATTCAAACTGACTACTCCTTTTCTCAAAGTAATTTAACAATCAAAGTTTATTACTGACGAACTTGATTTGTATGGCCAACAGTGCTGCCCCTGATCAAAGGGCTCCCCAGGGAACTACTCAGAGAGCCCTTTGATCAGAGTCAGCAATGTTTGATCTGGATCTACAATAATTTACAGAATTCTGATATACTCATTTCCCTCATATTAAGGGTTAAGAGCTAATATACAACAGTACCTCGACACTCCAAATACTCATGTAGGGATCATTGTCGGTCTTTGAGACAGGTGCCAGCCTAATGCAGCGTGAACAGCATACAGAAAGTTCATTCTGGAGCTTTACTTGTGACTGTAATTCTGCATTAAGAAGACACCTGACTAAAATGTTCAATTTTCTTTACTAAAGTTTTGAATTAGGAAGGGTTTACTGTAAACATAATTCTAAATGATTTCCGTCTTCCAAATATCGTAAACTGTCTCCGTAATGATACATAATAATACTGTTTATACTGTTATTTTCTTATTTTCTGACAAGAAATCCAAAGTTATTCCAATCTAAGCCTATCTCTTAACGCTATGTTAACTTTTACAATTTGTGACGGAAATAATGAAGAAATAAATCAAGGATGATTACTGGGATTCTTTAAAATCAATAGAACGGGGCAGTGCAGGACCTGATTTATAAGATTAAATCATCTTAAATCGGAGCGCTGATTATGTGCATGGTAACCCAAATATTTCAAAGAAGGTGCCACAAAGCAATAAAAAACAAGAACCAAAACAACACACAATTTACAAATGCCCACAAATCAATACACGTTACAAGCGATGTTGACCGGCATTTTAAGAAGATTAACTCTTCTTACACCAAATAGCTTTTTGTCTGCAAACAAGTGTCTCTTCTTAAGGTTTCAGAGTGGACATCCCTTCAATTTATTCTACTAAACGTACTCGGTGTATCAAATTCTTTGGATTCTGTTGAAACGCCGATTAACGGGTCTCATCTTGCCCCAAACTTTGAGCAAAGGTAATCACAGGATATTTCACCCATTGCAGTAAAGCCCTATGAGTCGGTTTCTGACGATGAAAGAGTTAACAGCACACACCGTTTGTTAACAGTGTACATATACAGAAGAAATTCTCTTAACGCATTTATTCCGACATTATTTAAGGAAAACTTGTCTAGATCTTACTTTGGAATCCATTCAGTTTTCATATTGAAGGGGGTGCAGCAATTAACCCTTTGCTCCATACATACGCCTTTCTACGCCTCCGTAATAGTCACTTTTTGAAACCATTGTGATAAATAGAGCATTTGCTCCTGAGGAGCAAATGCTCTTTTTATTAAAAATCGTTTCAGAACTACTAAATTCTAAAAGTTTCCTTTTCTCTAGTTAATGCTTCTTTTCGGTAGATTTATACAAAGAGGTTGGGTCTAAAATAGCCTATGGAGTAAAGGGTTAAAATGTTTTCTAGAATAAGGCATTGTCATTGATGAGTTCAGCAAACAGTGTAGACCAGAGTACTCCTTTAGGAGCCCTCTAATCCGGGTCTACACTGTTTTTCTATGTCATTTTAAGGACATTAACCATAGCCCTAAGTAGGTTGACTCAGGATGTTTCTGGGTGTCTCATGTGGGTCCAGACTGATCCAATATGTTATCTCGAATTCGCCGAGCACATTTAACACTTATCAAAATAGGTTCATGTATACGTTGTATAAGAAAACAACTATTTAAACACAGATATGTCTTTTACGCCTTTGTAACAAGAATAGACCCAGATGAGAAATCCCTGTAGGAGTTGTCTGGTCGGTGTTTAATATTTTTTATTTTAGCTTCTGAAAATTGCCAATACATATCCCTGATGAATTACCATTTAAAAATGAATATCGATGAAGTCATGGACACTTATAAAATAATTGATTAGGTATAAACATAAATTTTAACTTTGAAGATTAATTTATTCATGCATGTGGCTTCTATTCAGTGTATATGATTTCTATCAAGATTTAAATGGTTTGTATTAGTAGATTATGACGAACATGCTTATTCACTTAACGGGGGAAATAATATTACAAAAATATATTCAATAACATATAAGTATTGAGTTTTGAAACGTGAGAATGTTGTTAAATATATATTACATTTGAGCTATAAAAGCCAAAGTTTCCATTAAATCTTCTCATTTATTCCAAATTCTACTTTTAACATTTCCACGAATCTTCTATATGAGAATGTGTGTAATAAACTAGAATATTTAGGAGGTTGGTGACGCTGCTAAACATTCTCTTAATCCTTTGTCTGCTGCAAAATGGTGTCTGCTTGAAATTCGATATGACTCGTTTTAAGCTTTATCAGAAACTCTTTAAGTAACAAAATTTCTTCAGAATCGGAATCTATGTGACTTGAAATTAACTAAGTGCTAGAGACATCGAAGTAATTTTCTGTACACTTCTGACCTGCCGCAATTCTGAATTTTATTTTTGGCACTTTGTATGCTATCAGCGTGTCAACAGTCTGGAGCCTGATGAGACACCGTGTTACATTGCGTCTCTTCTGGGTCCCAAATGTCACCACAAGTTGGCTACTTTTGCGCAAGAAGTTTCTAGAAACAACTCGGCTTATGTAAGCAGTGTAGTCATAGAACCAACACAGCGTCCGCACTGTCTAACATTCATAATCGTCTTAGGCATTTTATTATTCAACGTGTTAATCAGTCAAACCAAATAAAGTAAAACTCTTCATGGCAATGTTTTAGCCTTTTACCGCATGCATATTCATATAAGAACCACATACTTACGGTCATTGATTGGCTGTTATTTTATAATGAACTAGAGAAGTGTTAGCGGTCGCACAAACTGCAGAATTATATAATATAGTACTTCATGAGGAGCCGTCTAGTCTCTATTTGCAAATCAGTTTAAAGGTGTATCTCTTAACCATTCTCTTGCTGAATTTTAAAATACATTTCTCCTTCTTTACCCATGCCCTGTTGTATAATTACATATATCTTCACTGTGTACAAGTATATCGCTGTGCAATCACTGCTGTGCGGTGCACTGGTTGCACAATCAACTTGTAAATAGTGCAGACCCTAATGAGACAGCTCCTGCAGGAGCTGTCTCATCTGGGTCTTCACTATTTACAGGTAGGTATATTGACGTGAATAGCAAGCGAAGGGTTAAGTAAATGATTCAACGTATACAGTAAATTCGGACGTTAAATTTAGTATAATTATCGGTCTTAGACACTGGAGGAGCCCGTTTAAATTATTCAGCTGATTAAAGGTCAGTGATCGGAACTAAAATGTCAAGAAGTTTTCATCCTGGTGAAAGCCTTTGCCAACCATAGATACAATATTTTCTAACGGTTTAGATTCAGAGGCAACGCGTTATTCGGTGCTTCATCTGCAGCATGCTAAGGTAGAGTTCATCTTCATTTCATTGAAGGTATTAAAATCGAACTTTACATTCCAATAAAGAGCGACATAACTTTATTTATGCCTTTCTCAGAATATTGGCTTAACCCTTACCCCACGTTTCCCGACATCAACTTGGATCCTGATGAGACAACATGTAACTCGGCGTCTCATCAGGATCAATGCTGTTTGACACTCGGCCAATAGTTTCTCAGAGGGGCAACGAATCGAAACAAGCCAACATTGCAACGGATTCATATTTGAGCAAATATAATTGTTTTCACAGCGGGTTGATGTTTAATAAATGACAATAAAGCATGATCACTTGGCAAAGGTATTCTGTATATTGTTTCACAGATGAGGATCAAAGAAAGGTGTTATTCTTTGAATATGTTTCATAAACGTGTGCTTCAATTACTAGAATATCGAATAAAGTTTTATATTTGGTATCATGCATTAAATATCAGCTATAAAGTAGAAACGTTTTAAAGTGATTACTTCGTTAGATCAACATGGATGTTTAACCCTTTACTTAATGCATATGCGTCTCTACGTCTTTGCAAACAGAGCAGACCCAGATCAGACAGCTCCTATAGGACCCGTCTGATCAGGGTATGATGTGTTTGCTGATGAAATAATATAGACATGATTCTACAGTTTCTGCCACCGACAAACATTCCTTTGTTCATAGTGCCATTATAAAAATACAGTAAATAAATAGTCATATATGTCTTATATCTTGACAAATACACATGGAGTAAAGGTTTAACCCTTTGACCTCTATATTAATTGTAGTAAACTCGTCCAAGGTAATATTTAAACACATTCATTTTTCATGGTGAATGGATCCGGCAAAATAATCATTTCCTGATGACAACATTTGCCATTTATTGGTATAGCAAACAGAGCTGTTGTAGATCGACACTGTTTGACAATTATGGATTCACTGGTGTTTAAAGGTTAAAGTCAAACCGCTTCTTCCTGCATGTTGTTCGTCTTGCAATAAACAGCCGCCTATTCTTTTAGTCTAGTTCCTGTACTGTAAAAACTCGATACTACATTGTACGAACACCCCAATACATACCATTATTAAGGTGGCAGCTTAATGCAGGGTGAAAGTCATGCAGAAACCTCCTGTAGGAATTAGAAATTTGGTAGTATCGAGTTTTTACTGTAGTTTAACTCTTACCCAACTGCAGCAAACTGTGGATCTGATAAAGTTTGACTACTTCCGATTTGATCCCCTTTCTCTCATATATAAGCATTTTACGCATTTGCAAACAGCGTAGACTTAGATCAGACAGCCACTGTACCAGCTGACTGATCAGGGTCTGTTCTGTTTCATTATGGAATTCTATAAATATGATAATGCAGTTTTTGTATGAGCAGGACATTTCCTAAAATAATATTATTAAATTTTGTTTAAGGAATATTCATAAAGTAATTCAATCATTCAATATGTTACTTAGAATCGTAACCAAATTAGACATAAATGGGTTTTATGTCTATCGCTAGCCAGCCAGTCTTTAATATACGTAGACAGCGCCTTTTTACAGTAAAACCCATCGAACCGGATGTTCCATTTAGTATAAATATCGGTACAAGTAACAGCTTAATATAGGGGTAGGGAGGTTGTATGACTTTCGCCCCGCGTTAAGCAGCCACCTGCCTAAATAAATCTAAATTATTCGCTTCTCTGCTTGGATTCCTGTAAAAAGGGGTTTTATTGCATATATAAACCTCATCCAAATGTATCTTGTTTTTATTACCGTTGACAGTATTCTACTCCATGAAGAGTTAAACTTAAACATCTATTCTATTTCATGAAAGGAGTTGAACTTGAAAAACTCCATTTTATATATATAGTCATAACATTTACTCCCGTTCCTTCATGAATGTGTATGATAGCAACATGTCTATCTAGTATTGGAAGTTTAATAATTGTATGTAAATATAGATTTTTTCGCTATGCAGACACTATATTATTCCATCTGCAAAGAGAGCAGACCCTGATCAGACGGCCCCTGCAGGAGCCGTTTTATCTGGGTCTACTCTGTTTGCAAATGCCTGAATTACACATATATGAGGAAAATGGTTAAAACGTCGGCACCGGTATCTATCTGTATCTATAGCTATAATTGTCTCATTAGAGCATACACTCAGTAGAAATAAGATTTTATCCTTTTTGAAGCTGAAACAAAATCATGTATGCTCAATGTCAGATTTTCTGAACTATTCACAGACAAGATTTGGTCGAAATTTTTAAACACCTCATCATGGAACCTGTGTGTTTGGAAATACCAGTCAAGATACCCTAAGCATGAGAAGAGTTGATGTAGTAAATAAGAAGATTGTCACTCAAATCGCCTATGATATAAATTGCCGCAAAAAGTAAGAAAAGAAAAACATCACAAAAACAAATGTCACTTCGCAATAGTAGCATACTTACGTATTTTCAGTTGAGATAATTCTAAAGGTATATAGTAAAACCTCTCTATAACGGTCACTAAATTACATCAAGTGTTTCATGTTAAAGACAAGCGGCTGCTTAAAGCAAGGTGGAAGTAAAACAGGACGCTCCTATAGGAGCGTTCAGTTTTACTTTCACCTTGCTTTAAGCAGACATCTGCACTAAATACCAACTAATTAACACAATTTAGTGGCCGTTATAGAGAGGTTTTACTGTACTTTATGGTTGTTTCATCATTAGTCATAGTTTCGTATCAGTTTCTTTTACAAATAATTAGGTTAACCGTTTTGATACGGCAACATGTGTACTGGCCTTTGCAAACTGTGTAGACCCAACTCATGTTAATTGCAAGCCTGCCATAGTGGGTGGACTCTATAGATAACATTAATGGGTCATTCAACACTGAGTGTTATTCTATTTAGCATTCGAATGCTTAACCCTTACAAAGCTGAATTGTCAAATGGACTATTACAAAATTCAAACAGGTCAAACTAACGGTGAATATTTTAGGATTGTTTTCTAAAGAAAAGTGTAATATGACAAACATTGCACACTCTAATGAGAGGGCTCCTACAGGAGCCCTCTCACCTGGGTCAACGCTGTTTTCAATGGACACTAGTGACTCGTTTCCGCATTGTAAGGGTTAATATAATATTATGTTTTCTATAACTACCTTAGCATTATACATGTAGCATATATGTTTCATGAAAATGCATGTGATTATAAAATGAAGTTCTAAGTTTTATTACCTTTACACCACTGCGAAAAAATGCCCCCACCCCCTCATATTTGATCTTGGTGCATTGTGACTACTTTCGATTCGATCAAGTTTAGGGGAAAATGTTGATAGGGTGTGAAAATGTTAGGATTCTGATGACACAGGATTGAGACTGTTTGTAAATTTGAGTCAAGTCGCGGATAGCTAGATACAGGTTAACAAAGCCTTATGCTAAGCCTTTACTCAATGAATTTTCAAATAGATATAATGAAATCATGGATATTAATTAGATCAATGGTTATAATAGCACATGGAAATAGAGAGTGCTTACCATGGCAGAAACTGTAGTATCTTTATTGTAAGCAAACCGAGCAGAGCCTGGCAAGACTTTCTGACATGAGAGGTGTGATCTTGGTCGACTTTGTTTGCAAAGGCGTAATAAGGCGTATGTATGTAGTAAATGATTAAAAAATTGTTCAAATCCGTTAAAAGGTGTCCTTAAGCATGCCTTTTGTGTGGTAATATAAATAAACTAGAACCGGTTAGTTATTGTAATAACAACTTTGAGTATAGAAGTTAGTTAACTATGAAGTCATATAAAACGATAAAACAACTTACATACAGCTTTAACCCTTTTCCCGCTATCCATGACCTGACCCTTATCTGCAAACAGTTTGGAGCCAGATAAGACGCCTTGCCAGGATACAAGTCATTGCCACCCAGCGAACAATTGCTGAAAACGTTTAAGGAATTGAATATAAGTAAATAAAACATGTGATAGGATACGAGTTTGAGCAGATATCACATTTTCAGCAGGTAATGAGATGAGGAATATAATAGCGCTCATGTAGCAGAACTTCCAATCAAATTCTCTCTGTTATGCATATACTCGTAACACCTTTCTACAACAATCACTAAAACAATTTTAACCTTCACGAATAGATAATATTTTCTTATAATGACATATAAACACAGGAATGTTTTGTCATTGCATAAACCATATATTCAGACTTATATGTGTTGATAAGCAAACAGAGCAGACGCTGGTCAGACCGCTCAACAGGGCCGGCCGCATGATCTGTATTTACTCTGTTGCACAGGAGTTTGATAAAAAGGTGTATATATGTGGTAAAGGGTTAAGGCAAGTGACTGATTGATGCTGGACAAAACTAACGCAAAAATCCCCAATAGGAATGTGTTCTGTATTATGTTCTTGAAGATAAGCGCAAAAGGAAAACACAATGCTGTAAGAGCTTGGCAAACACAATTTAGTGTAATAGCTTGGTAAACTACAATACTGTAAGAGCTTGGCAAAACACAACACTGTAAGAACTCGGTCACTCAAACGCTATAGCAAAGAAATATTCCAACGATATCTGTTGTCAGCTAAATTGAGTCCAGTCTTGCTATGTGCCAATGTAAATTACATGTATGCATGGGTTAAGATAAGAAGACCATAATTCTGTACGTTTTGAATCACATAGTTCCATTAAATAATTCTTTGTTGTATTAAAGCACGTGACAAAATTGTTAACAGATACAGACAGAATTTATCTAAAAAGTATTTTGAATTTTTTAAGAAGCAGATAAACAAAGTATGGTACAGAGAGCTAAAAAGAGGACTTTTACCAATACATTTCATGGACACAAAAATGATTCAAGATCCTTATGGAAACACCTGGCAATTCGTGGCATGCCTTCTGAATACAGGACGCATATACATTGTCTTTTCCCATGAAGTGTTAGGCTTTAATTCCATATATGCCATTTAATGTATGTGTAAACAGACTCTGCTATAAATGAGTATGAGGTTTTACAGTTTCTGCCATGGCATAAATAAACCGTGTTCATATGTTCTGTAAACATTCAGCTAATTAATATATTTTCAGGATGTCATTATTTTTTACATGTATCATTCTTGGAGTAAATAGTTATACTACATGTATAATTCGGAGAGTCAAACATCATGTTTTTTCCTGGCTTTTAATGTTCAGAAAAAACTTCTAAACCGGACGTTCAAATTAGAATAAATATCGGTATTGGAGACAGGTGGCAGTTTTATGCTGGGTGAAAGTCAACCAGAACTTTCCTCTTGGAGCTTCCTGCATAACATTCTTCCTGCATTAAGCAACCACCTGCCTTAAAGTATCTAACTTCTTCTCTAATATAATTTCAGGTTTAGAGGGAGTGTAATGTAGAAACAAACATTTTCACATTATTATTGCAATTCGTCCAAAGCATGCCAACATTTAACCCATATGCTGGTGCCCGTGATTGATAAAACCGGATGTAATCAAATGGTAACAGATCTCATTCTCAACAAACATTTATTTCGCAGGTCCATCGCTTGAATTATTTGAAAACTGTATTAAAATGTGTTATCTGCACGTACTTTTAATCTTCATTGTCGAATTTTCTTTCATAGTTTGATTAAATATGTAATCAAAGCATAAAACTGTTCAGATCCTGGCGGGACACCGATGTTATAAAACTCTGAGTCTGAGTCAGATCATTCTCAAGTATCTGATTGGTCAGATTGTGAGCAAGCTCAGAATCTGACCAATCCGATGCTTGAGAATGATCTCAGACTCATGCAGAAAGTTTTATAACCTTGTGACCTGGATTCAAATTCATTGCTATTGTGACCACGTATTCGCCATTGACAGCGATTAGAAATAAGCTTGAAATCGACATCATGCAAATATTGCATACACTGTTTCGCTGACTAAGACACAATATGTCGCATCAAAATAGTTACTGTATGCAAAATCTTTACAGTTTGATAGCATAACTTAATGAACAAAAACAAATATTCAGATATCGCATTGGAATAATTTCTTCATTACAATAAATTCATAATACGCGTAGTACGCTCTAAAGACGCAGCAGCTTGTTTTATAACGACGGTTTTGCAAACTGAAAACAAGTTTATTGACACGTGATTTCTGTTACAGGGAATTTAATAGCATGTATTGCATCGTCAAGGTAACACTCTTAGTACGTATATGCTAATGCAGTAGAATGTTATAATAAACTATGCCTAAATAAGTGTGGCAAACAATATATAATGCTATAGCATGCTTTGAAAAATATGCATAGGCAAATACCTTTTGGTCCTTTTGGTGCAGACAACCAGTCGAGTTGTGTATTTGTTAGACATTTAAATGCGGAACATGTATGCACTGGCATTTGCAAACAGTATAGACCCAGGTCAGAGAGCTCCAAGAGTTTCTGCACTGTTTTCCATTTCAAATCATCTAGCAAGTTTAACCCTTTTACATTGTAAGACTATAGTTAAACATTGGTGGACTATTCCACTTAGACTCTGGTTAACAGTTTCCCTCATGTAAACACCTTTTTTCATGGACTGGAAAACAGAGTGAACCTAGATAAAACGACCCCTGTAGAAGTCGTCTGATCAAGGTCTGTTCTGTTTGCTCTGATTCTACAGTTTTCGTCAGAGTAATCACTTCCCATGAAAAGTTTACATTTTGAAAATTCAGCTTACAGATATCCATGATGTCATTATCTCTTACATGTATATTGAATAAAGAAAGGGTTAAACTGCCAAACGATAGATGATGCACAAATGAAGTCACGGTAGTGGTAGCCCATGCAATGGTTTGCATAGTTATTTTTCGCAGCAAGAAATGTATATATACATACATATCTGATATATTAACGACTATACTCTTAACCGTTTCCGTATTAACCAATTACCCCATAGGCTATTTTAGATACAACCTCTTTGAATAAATCAACCGAAAAAGAGCATTAACTAGAGAAAAGGAAACTTTCAGAATTTTTTAGCTTGAAACCATTGTGATAAATAAAGCATTTGCTCCTATAGGAACAAATTCTCTATTTATTACAATGGTTTCACAAAGTGACTTTTACAGAGTCGTAAAAAAGTCAATATGGGGGAATGGGTTAATGGCGAGCTAACTGCCAACACATTGGGTCTAGATGAGACACACAGTAACTGGGTGTTCCTCAAGATCCAGACTGTCTGACACTTGGTCAATAATTTCTCAAAAGTTTCAATGAATCGGAAATGATTAAAACTGTAACATATCTGAGTTTGAACAGACATCACTTTTATAGAAGCATGTGGATAAATTGGTTTACTTATACTAATCTAAAGTATTTGTTTAGCAAAATAGTGCATCTGATAGAGGAAGCCAATTATGTCAGATATGAGCCCCGGTGTACGAAAACCATTCGTTAGGTCTTACAGACAGTACAGAACTTGACCAGCCGCTGTCTTTTAAACGCTACATGTAATCATTTCTTTACTGTTTGTCATATAACTCAGTAAACAGAAATAGATGGCAAACATTGCAGGACCTGATTAGATAATGCGTTTTAAATACATATCAGCCGTACATATATTTATGCTGTTCACTCAAAGAAATTAATTTCTATTATCCACCTAAACAACTTTTATTATATGTTATATATCTTACCATTGTATCTGTCTTTATGTCTACCATATCTACATATGCCATTCTCTCTCTCTCTCTCTCTCTCTCTCTCTCTCTCTCTCTCTCTCTCTCTCTCTCTCTCTCTCTCTCTGACCCTCCCTCTCTCCGTATCTCTGTCTTTCTCTTTCTCGGTCAAGCTATATCCCCACCGATCTCTCCCTGTCTCTCTCTGCCTGTGTGTCTCTTTCTTCCTATCTATACCCCATCCTATCTCTCATTGTCTCTCTTTCGCCGTCTGTTTCTATATGTCTCTTCCTTCTTTCTCTCGCTTTATCTCTCTGTCTTCTACTCTATATTTCGTTCTAGTTCACTATCTTTATCTTTATATCTCTCTGTTCTCGGGTTGGCATAAAATATTGCAATCTACGAGATTAGTATTATAGTTTATGTGAATAAAATCGAACGTTTGCATACCATTCTATCACCTATCACCATTGGCAGATGATATATGGGAACATTGCCAAATACACTTATGCCGATTTTTTAAAATTCTTCCCACGCTACACCGTCTTGACTGGCGTTTGAAAACAGCTTGGATCCGGATGAGACGCCGAATAACTCGGTGTCCCGTTAGGACTAAAACTGTTTGACACTTGGTCAATAGTTTCTCAAAATTGAATCGAATTGGGAACCAGTGAACAGCTATGCAAGTCAAAGGTTGAGCAGATCTTATTTTTTTAACATGAGAAGGGTTGAAAGTTATGGTCGTACAGGTACATCGAATTTAACAGTTGCATGTAACGCCCACGTGTAGAACTACTGAAAAAGCATATAATCTACAGTACACTCTCGCCAATGCGAACAGTCAAATAAATATCGGCAGATAATAGAATGTACAGTGCACTCTCTGACCAATGAGAATAATCAAATAAGTATTGCTATCATTCTTTAACCCTTTCCCTGTTCTATTCCAAATTTCAATACCTATTGAATATTCATGGACAAAAGAGTTACAAGAAAATATGGAAGGTGGAATTTGTAGCCATTTTAGAAAGTAAAGAAACAGATATTTCAAAAATCTATTAGCAAACAGAGCATACCCATACTCTGTTTGCAGATGCGTGAAAACACGTTTATAGGAGGGAAAGGGTTAAGACAGTTGGTATAATCTACAGTACACTCTCTCTAATGTGACTACCCAACTACGCATCGTTATCTGCTTCAACGCCCGGTGTAGAGAGGTTTTCATTATACAACATTAATATATTTCATTAATTTTATGTATATGTTGTAATTGTTTTATAATAAGCGCTACAAAACTGTTAAAGACTATAAGATCCTATTGAATGTTTGATTTTAGAAAATGAATGACCACCACTTTGAATGACGGATTCCATTCAGTGTAAAATATTATAATTTGCGAGATGATTTAGAATGACAAAAATGCAGACTCGGATCAGAGAGACCATCTAATCCTGATCTAGGTTATGCTGTTCGCAAATGACAGCTGACTCCTTTTCCGCATTAGAAATTGATAATAAAAAGTAATTTCAGTTCAATACTATTCAATGTCAGGATAAGAGTTCACTGACAGAACTATGAGCAGGTCATTGTAAAGACTGGCAAAAGTACAAATATGAGTCATGCAGAAAACACTACATACAAAACAAACAGCCGCCCGAACATCACCACAACAAGAAAACAGCAAATGTACATAATTATCAAAACACAAAGAGACGCACACAGACAAAAACTAACAGTAGGGGAAAGGTGTAAGTACCGCATTGGAACGACAAAGTGATTATAGTCACTGGAGTTTAACCCGGTTTTGGAGCGCCCAACCTCACACTTATTCCATCTCCATCCTATAAGACAAGCAGTGTAAATAAACGTATCCCCTCTACAACTAAACTACAACAACCACGATGGCAAATACAGTGGTAAATATTGTATGTAGAATGGAAACATAATCTGGAGCCACCTATCGCTAGTGTACTCAATGATTGAGCTACAACCAGAGTAACTGTAGAAAAGTAATATAGGGTACGACAAAAACGAGATAGTACAAAGATCCGATGTCCTCCTTCCGTTTCCAGATTTAAGTTTCTCTTTTCGTTTTCAATAGGGAAAATCTAACACTTTCATCGACTCAGTCACCACCACCACCAATACTAACACCCCTCTCTCTATTTCCATGTCCTCTGCTGTTATTCAAACGAACTCCATATTCAATACATGTAAAAAGTCTACATTTGTTGTAATTTAATTAAGATGTTTAATGTTTCTTTGTAAACTTTAATATTTCGTTTTACTCAAAATAGTATAGGTAGCGGTTCGACTCTCGCAAAGAGCCTGCTATCTTTATTCGTTTTGTTTAAACGCTTGTTAAGTGACAAAAAAGCATATTATTGCATCTATAGGAATGAAAAACAAAACACACACAAATATACTGCTGCTGAATGTTGCTATTTATTTTCAGTTAGTTTAATTTGATTAAATTTAAACAGGATAGGTGCGTTGGGGTTTCGCTGCATTTTAACACTGACATTTGTGCTGATGAATTGTGAGATAATGATGAATGTGAGATGGACAGCTTAATTCTATGTTTAGTCATATGTTAAAGTATTTGAGGGTATGTTCAACGCTGGTATTTGTCAGTATCTCTACATATGCGATGTATACATGCATTGTACTATTTGTTGTGACGGGAGATACTAGAGAGTAGAGCATACCGTATTATTTCTCTTGGTTTAAAAGTTAGTTCAAATCGCCCATACATCTGCAATTTAAAACTTGTTCAAAAGGAATCTGTCTGTTCATAGTATCACCATAGGCGTTTATTTAGTCGATAAAATCTTTTTCGAGCTAATATAAACTCTAGAATGTTTTATATATCTAGTATTGACTTTGTACGAGAATATTCACTATACAGATAGCAGGTCAGAATGTTTTGTTTAACCATATGTTAGCCAATAATTTCTATCTAAATCTTATTATGTCTTTATCAATCTAGACTTTGTTTGTTTGCCTTGCGTCTTTGTGCTTGTGGTTTGTTCATGTTGTGGAGCGTTTGTCCCTGGTTCTTGTGTGTCTTTTGGTGTTTTCTGTGTTCATTTCGTGTGTGTGTGTGTGTGTGTGTGCGTTTGGGTGTGTGGTTGTGTGTGTGTGTGTCATGCTGTCTATCGGTGTTTTGGTGGTGGTAGCGTCTTGCATGTGGCTTTGCCTGCTTGACTTTACTACTTTTCCATTTGTGACATTACTCAGAGCAATATATAGAGGTGCGTATTGCAGTAATAAACTCGTCATTTCTCCACAAAACCCTATGTTGTGGCCCCTCTCTCTCTCTCTCTCTCTCTCTCTCTGTATGTCTCTCGAAGAGACGATGCTAAATTCGAGACGACTCTAAAGAGCGGTCATAACATACGGTTTCGTGTAGAAATAAAGGACCTATTCTTGGGTTTGTATTTACATATATTTTCTGGGTCTCTATAATATTGTTTGATCGGCAGATGATGTTTAGCAGGGATAATGCCAATATTCGTTTATTACTTCCTAAATTCAACAAGTACTGCATAACGTTTTATAGTCTAACATTTAATGCGCGTTACACCTTTTACCTGATAGAGAAGCTTATTTTCGCATTTGCAAACAGAGACGATCCAGATCATACAGATACTGTAGGGTCTGCTCTATTTGCTTACGGACTTAGATCCCAATCTTTAATGTAGGCCATGGCCAAAACATCCTATATGTATATGCCATGGTAAAAAGCTAATACATATTCATGACGTCATTTTTTCTTTTATAACTATTCATGATGTAAAGGGTTAGCACCTGCGAAAAGGTTTGTACTTTCGTAGATATCCGCAATGTGTGTCATTTAAATGCAATATTTTATCACCGATAGCTATAGAGATTTACTTTGATGCAGTTAATTTCTCCTTTAATCAAATTAGAATTTCTTAATAATTCAAAATCCTAACTGAACTTTAAGTGTCTTTTGATAACATGTGTCATTAAAGTAGACTTATTCTTTAATTCTCACCACGCTGTAAATACATAACGTCCTCTCAAAATTGGAACCGGTGCAAAGTGTACTATTTCGGAATCGTTATAGCTTTGAGACACTATTTACCAAGTGTCGAACTGATGGGATCCTGATGAGACGCCGAGTTACTCGGCATCCAATCTGAATCCAAGCTATTTACAAATGGGATTCAAATTTCAGATAGTTGGATAATGATTAATATCGATAATAGTTGGGTTATTAAGTGTATCACTATGTATTAAGTTTCTCCATGTATTCAACCATCCTATATAAGCAACTATCAAGCACTGATCCAGTGAAGAATGTACGTTTCAGGAATATATCTCTACAAACGTATTGCCTTCAGTTTTAGATGAATATTTATGCTGGATATGAATTGTTTCAATTTATGTTTCCCTGACGTACCAGTTATATACTAATGTTGTGATATTCTTGGTGGTCCAATCCAGAAACAATAAGAAATAGAACTAACACAAATGACAACTAGATAATTGTACATTCTTATCCCGATAACGGCCACACTACTCCGTTACTCCATGAATAATCATGTAACACATAATGGCATCGTCAGTATTAATTACCCTAAAGTACAAAAATGAGTTATGCAGGAAACAGCACATACAGAACTAACGGCCGCCCGAACAGCAGCACAAGGAAACAGCAAATGTACATAACTATAAAACATCAAGAAACGCACAAAGACAAAACATATATACAATAGAGGGAAGATGGAAGTACCGCCTTGGAAAGTCACTGGGGGTTAAACCGGTTTTTGGGCGCCCAACCTCACAATTATTCCATCCCACCCTAAAAGAAAAACGGTGTAAATAAACGTATCCCCTCTCCGACTAATCTACAACAACCGCGATGGCAAATACAGTGGTGAAGTGCATGTATAACGAAACCATTTAAGCCACCTATCGCTAGTGTACTCAATGATTGAGCTGCAAACAGAGTAACTGTAGAAAAGTAATAAAGGGTACGACAAAAACGAAATAGTACAGATATCCGACGTTCTCTCTCCGTTTCTGGATTTAAGAGGAGGTCGCCTTCATAGAGTACTAAAGCATTCTTGTCGGCGTACATTGCCAACTGTAAAAGGGTTGACAACCAGACATGCACATGAATACGGGAACGTTTTGCCATAGCAGAAACTGTAGAATCATATCTGTAGTAGTGCATAAGCAAACAGAGCTGACCCTGATCAGACGGCTCCTATATGAGCCGCCTGATCTGGGTCTACTCTGTTTGCAAAGGCTTAGAACGGTATATTGATTTATAAAAGGGTTAAAGCCTGCTTCAAAAATGATGTCCGCTAAAAATCCGATATTTTATAGTTTTCACTTTCTTCCTAATCGTTAAAGCTTTGGAGAAACTGTTGACCAAATGTCAAACAGCTTGGTTCCTGGTGAGATGCCGAGCTACGCTGCGTCTAATCTGGATCCAAACTGTTTGCAACTGTCTGCATGGTCGCACTTAGCAGACGAATGATTAATCGCATATGCAAACAGATTGGTAACACTGCACATCAGGATCTACACTATTTTGACACTTAAACAATATCTCAAAATGTGTCATGACACCTGGTCTGTTTCTCCAAATCTTGTTCGAATGGGAAATGGTGTAAATTGGTTCTGATCCTATTTTGAGAAGACATTTTTTTAACAGCGGGATAAGAGTAAACTGGGAAATTCACGATCAATTACCCTTGACAGCTTTCCTTTAATAACTTGTTTCCTGCAAAAGGAAATGAACAATTATGAAACAATTTTTCCCTGGACATATTCACTACGTAACTTCCAGACCAAATTGTCAGCATCTCATTCCGATTATTGGTTGATAGCAATACTTTTTGACGCTTTTGCAAGCAGGGCATAACCACATCAGTCAATCTCTGTAGAAGCTGATATTGGTATGTGATTTTTGTTGTTGTTGTTGTTGTTTTAATTCAATGGTGTCCAGTTTGCTTAGTTCTAATGATGTGTATGAGTTATAAAACAAATATAGTAAATCCTCTTTAATAGCTAAAGCATTTTAAACAGATGAATTTCTGATGCAGGGAAGTAATATAGGAATCTGCTTGTGGGGAGGGGGGATTTCTACGTGCTTTACGCGCTGCACTAAACTGCCAACTGCCTCAATTCTTTTCTCTATAAATGCACACTTTAACGCCCTTGCAAACTGAGTAGACCAAAATCAACTGATATTTTATGAGCCGTCTGATCAGTGTCTACTCTGTGCAAATAAGATTGTAATAGATCTGATCCAGCAGTTTATACTAATGCTATCCAATTATGTGTACATATACGATTATAAAAAAACTTCAGCTAATGATTATTAATTATATCATTATTTCTTTTATGAATAGTCAACCGGAAAATATCTAAAAATAACTCTTTTATGTTTACACCAAACTATATTGTAACCACTCTTTAGAATCGGCTCTTCGAGACAATCCTAAAGAGTGATTACAGTATAGGGTTATTTTAGTGGATAAGTAGCGATTTTGATAGTTGAATACTCAAGTTTATTTATCATTGCTTTGATAAGTTCTGTTTCACTAACTTGTTTTACCAACTGTTTTAAAACATAGTCTATTCACAGGGGTTGAACGATCTCCTAAATCGCCGATTGTGCGAGTACATGTATCTGATACGTAAACTCTCCAGGATTTTGTTGTGCTTCTCATCTTTAGTCGTGATTATTAAAAATTCTGAAAGGACGTGATCCCCCGAGAGCAAATATTGCAACACAAAAAGAGAAAATTGCAGACTCGGTTTATTGAGTCTGTTCATGAACAGTAATTGAAAGTGCAACACTGCTCACGCCCTCTAGCACCGGCTTAAGCGGTATTCAATTTTCAGAACAAGAAGTACTGAAATTCATGATCTCGAAGGATCAGAAGGTATAACAACACTGAGAATGAAGTACGGGGCGACGTTTTACGGCCGCCACACAAGCACTTAACACCTGCTATTAAAACGGGAGAACATATTTAGCCATACATGTATTCATTTACTGCAGGTGGTAGCTTAACACTGAGCAAAAGAGATACAGAAAGCCCCTATAGGAGTTTTTTTTATCACGTTAGCCCTGTGTTAAACACCTCCCTCCTTCCATAGTATCCTGTCAAAGTTTCCTATCATAGTCTCCTATGTTCATAAATCATGAGGTCGCTCTAGCTAGTCTCTACTGCAGTAATTAAAAAATGGCATATTTCCAAAATCAGACATTGCACTAGAAAAGAAAGATTTCTCAGTTTTGTTAAACAGTTGAATGCACATGCCTGATATGTAAAACATCAACGTTTAACAATGATAAGAGTTTGATTATCAAGTGCACATGTTGTTTTTTCATCATTTTGCAAAGTCGTTTAATGCAAAGTGAACGACCCTTTCAACTAAAGTATAAATACATCTGAGACAGTTTAGTGTAATGAAGAAGCGTTGATATCGCTATATAATACGACTGTTCAATTCGAATTTGAATAATATACAGCCATTCAAAAATAACTGCACAGTATAGGTAGGTGATGCAGCCGCCCAATATTGAAATTGCATAACAATGAACTCTCTCAAATACAAATACAGGTGTAAACCTGATTCTCTTAAAGCAATGTGATAGTTTAATGCAACACAAATGTAATGCTGAAATCTCCAAAATGAGCCATCTTTCACTTGTGTCTAGCATTAAGTCATAGATCTGCTGTTAAAGACACCAACGTTAATTCATGGTCTCTTTAGAGAGGTTCTCTAATACGACTAACCAAAAAAACAGGTATACATCTGGTCGCTTAATAAGTGATAGTGTTATACAAAATAAAATATCTCGTAGGAATGGTCTGCATTACCTTCGTCCTGCATTAACTCTTTCCCTGTTCGACATGTTTTCCAAATTTCAGTTAAGATTCCACTAGCAGATCATACCCTGATCAGACGGTTCTTATAGGAGCTGTTTGATCTGGGTCTACTCTATTTACAAATGCGTGAACACGCGTTTATATGAAAGAAAGGGTTAAGCAACCACCTGTTTTCAAAGATACCAACTTCCATTTATTAAATGATTGCAATACCATACCATTCTACCATATTTCTTTTGCCAACAATGATTAACAGAAATATGCTATTTGAATTTAGATATTAAGATGTTATCTTTTATGTTTACACGCAAGTATAGTAATAAGTCAAATAATCAAACACAATACATGGAATCAGGAAATCTTAAATAACGGTTAAGGTATTTTTCAGAAAACAGCTTAACCTCATATTGTATACAAAACAAAACAAGACAACCGACTTCAATACTTCCTGTTATTGGAACAAGATGCTATCATGATATACATATTCAAATGGTATCTGAATACTATTTATAACACTCTATAAGTGATGTTGTTTCACTGGTGTGACGTTTTTCCATTGTCCAATTTAGATGCAATCGACCGACACAATTCCAATTATATTTTGGGGGTCCTATAAGACCTGCAAGGCCATTGCATTTCACTAGTCTGTTTTGTATTGTGCTGGAATATCTCGACACTCTAACACATGCCGATAACAACGTATTTATGTGAACACAGAGACGAACACGTGGGTACCTGCACTCACTGAAGACATAGATTAGTTGGCGCTTTAAGGTCTGAACTAAAAGTTACATTGGATGTTTATGAATGGGAATGTATAAACTATTATTGATTCATGAATCGTGTTAAACATGGGATATTGACACACGTACCATTAATTAGTGAGGACTTATAAATTAACAGCAAGAAAATGAATCGATCATAGATATATGGAATATACATATGACGTGGTAGCGAAATAGAATCATCAATAAAAATGGCAAATGTGAAACATTGCTTAACCCTTTCCTTCATATAGATCTGTTTTGTTAGTTTCTAAAATTGCTACAATGTTCCACCTTCCATATTTCATTGGCACTATTTCGTCTATGAATATTCAATAGGTATTGAAATTTGGATTACACATAGAACAGGGAAAGGGTCAACTTAACACGCGTCCAAATGAGCCACAAATAAAACTTAGCTTGATTATCAACACATCAATATCACAGTTCGATCAGGTTTGTTTTATGTAAGTAAAACAGGACTAGGGACATGGAACATCAACATTAATTCTAACAACATTCCATATAACAATGCTTATTAGTAATTCAGAAAAAAAACACTAAAAACAGAACCATGTGTAATCGATATATTACAAGATAGTGAAGCCTTTTCACGCCTTTGCAAACAGTGTAGACCCGGATCATATGATTCCTGCTCTGTTTGCTCATGAAATTATATAATCTTATTCTACAGTTTCTGTCATTGACAAACACTCCTGTGTTCGTATGCTAGAATAAGAATTATTCTGATTAATATTCATGAAGTCTTGAATTCTTGTATAAATATTCATTAGTTATAAGGTTAACAAACTGCACTCTTCATGGGTTGTGTTTTTGTGTTTGAGTGTTACTACGCCTTAACCTTTAGCCTCCTAAGCAATTTATTTTTGCAGATTTTTTGCACTTATTACATTTTCAAAATTCAAGATATAATTAATATGTCTACCAAAATGCAATCAGGATGTCAAACAATTTGGATCCAAACTGTTTGCGAAGGTATTCACTTATCTGCCCATAGCAGGGTTAAAATACTATACTTCAGCAAACCCCCTGTAATACTACCAACAAAAACGAAATCTACTTTTGAGTCGTAGAGGCGGCCGGCGGTAGCTTAATGGGGGACGAAAGTTATGACGAAAGCTCCTATTGGAGACCTTCTATGCTTTTAAAGACACCCATAATTATTATTTGAGTGGTGTCTTTAGAGGGATTTTACTGTTTATCAAAAATGTTTCTTAGCAAATATCGATAGTCCGATAGTAATAACATTTCAATGGAGTACAATGTTGCATATTGATGAACTTCTTGGAGAAAATCTACTAGCACAACTAATTTATAGACCCAGCTTTCTAAGAATTCCTACATGTAAGACCTCATTTTTAAAAATTATTAGAAAATGTCTCTGAATAGCTATGAAATATATTTAGCAATGTTTTGCCATTTTCTCAGAAACCACAGTAAATGTTGCAATTCAAATATGTTTTATGATTTAGCATACTTCAAGTGTTGATATCGTTGTATTCGTATGAATTGTTTAATGCGTGACATACTGCAACAGCGAGGTTTCTAGACTTTATAACCATTTATTCCATGGATATTCATATAAGACATAATGATATAATGAATATTTGCTGATTGTTTAATAACGACATTATCAACAAGGACATTTCATCAAGACACAAACTGAAGAATCATGTCTATTTTATTACAAAATAAAACAGTTCGTACAGGAATTGCCTGATTTGATACTATTCTGTTTGTAAGTATGAGGCGTTAAAAGGCATAGCTTTAAGGTACAATGCTTATCAATTTACTCCCCACGAAAAAAAATGGTACATAATTATGCAAAATACGCAAAACTGAATCAACGAACTCCTCTAGGAGACATCTGTTCGCTAGTTTTTTTGTCAGTTGTTTTATTATGCCCCCGTTGACAATAGTCAGGGGCATAATGGTTTGCACCTGTCCGTCTGTCCATGTGTCACGCTTTTACATGCAGTTGGTTGTCACAGTGTTTTTATTGTCGTATATCTCACTAACCACTGTAGCTATTGGCAAGGAAATGCATATACACATTTAACGCCATCCATATTTTCATTGCGCATCAAGCCCATGCTGCCCGCAAGCCCAAGGTCAAGATCAAATGACTTTTTACGTGCAGCTAGGCAAGCACCACCAGGGGGCATCGCTGTGTCTTACAGGCATACTTTTCCAGTTTTTATCTAAGGATTCTTTTGTGCCTGAAGCAGCGCTAGACATGCAAAAGGAACATTTTCCACCCTGTACTGACGTCGCGAAATAAGTTACAACCTTGCCATCCGAACTTGTATGAAAAAAAGCATTGAGAACCATTGGCATCTGTAGATAACATATATATTGTATTAAGCTGCCATCTGTCTTAAAATCACACGATTACTATTTTAATATCTTTAAATTAACTGGTACATGTGTAGCAATACGTGAAGGCGTAAACAGCGAGTTTCTTCACGAACCCTCTGATCTTAGTCTACATGGTCTGCCTCTGTTCCATTTATGGGATCGTGGGAGTACATGATATAAAACGTTCATGCTAAGAGAAGGGTGATCCTTTTTTGCCTTGCTGTTTACGTTTCTAAAGGTCAAACTAATACTGATTTTTAACAGTAATTTTGTTCCATCGAAAATAATAATTGCTATTCAACCAAGTTGAATATACATGTACCAGAAAAATGGTTTACAGAGCTTAACTAGAGTTTCTTATGAATTAGAAATACAGAAGTCATAAGTAGGATCTGATTTATTAAATATTATCATGCTAAGTGCGTCTAGGCTTAATTTGAAAACAACCTAGATCGATATGAGATCCCGAGTAACTCGACGTCTCATCAGTTTTCAAGCTTTTGACACTTGGTCAATTATTTCTAAAAGGTCTGAGTCCAAGCTTATAAAGCTTTTAGTTGAGTCTGAGTTTCGTTCTCAAGCTTTTGATTGGTCAGATTTGAGTTCTCAAAGGCTCAAATCTGACCAATCAAAAACTTGAGAACGAACTCAGACTTAACTAAAAGCTTTATAAGCATGGACCCAGATCTAATCGGATGTGAGTGAAAAGTTCAGCTGATCAGTAACTGATTGAGTAGACATTATTTTTGTCAGCATGACACGGGGTAAACAATTTTATCCATAAAGACTAATTGGGTTATAAATGTAAACACTCTACACCTAAGTGCTAGTAACGCAGGCCATCCTCTCTGACAATAACGTAATTATTCCTCTCTCAGATAAACGTCATTAATCCTCATTGACAGTAACGAAAATCACCCTTAAATATTCTAGTTTAACATTTATTCTTTATATCAAGAAACCATAAAAATACCATATAGGTATACATTAAAACTGTTCTACAACAATGGGTTTACGTGTATAACGCATGCGGCAGCGCAATGCAGGGCGAAACTCATGGTGGCGTTCGGCATCAAACTGATTTAAAGGACACCGATCTCCATTCATTAAATAGTCGCTTGAGACGGTCTCTATGGTATATTCATTTCTTTCTAGTATGCAACTCTAATAAATGCAAAGAAATATGAACACCCTTGTCTAATTATATCTCCCTGACATCACAACCGAAACTGGTATCAATTAGCGTTCTTAAGTAGATAAGATGTGACGGACATGATTGGTATAGTACTAGTATATTTCCCTTTGCAGTATTAATATTTTACTGCAATATTAACCACTATTACGTGTTGTTACATATACATATATATTAGATTAATAATAGTACAGTATAATATCAAATGTATTGCAGAAAAATACAAACCGGACTTTTGATACAGAAAAACAATATTTTTTTCCATACAGGTGGCTGCTTAGTACTGACTGTCAGTCATACAGAAATCTCTTTTGTGAGCTTTCTGCGTGACTTTCACATTGCATAAAGCCGTCACCTGTCTTAAAAATCGACATTGATACAAATTTTAAAGTCCGATTAAGATGGGTTGTATGCTTCTTTCTACTGAAAATAGTCGATAATGAATTAGCTACGTTTGTCATTTTGCACATTCATGGGAAGATTAATAACGATTTGCAAGACAAACATGTTTGCTAAAATGTGATTCTTATATTTAGATATTACCATTTCAACGCTGTTTCTTAACAGCAATGGTAAACTATAGACTCCACTCAGTGTCTAAGGCTTCAAGTTTGCAAGAGCATTTAGAATGACAAACAGTGCAGACCCATATCAGAGGACTCTTTCTGAAGGAGCCGTCTGATCTGGATTCGCACTGTTTGCAAATGGCAGTACGTGTGTGCTCCGTATTCAAAGGTTGAATGTCTATTATATTGCCATCTTATCAGCCGCACCTACTGGGATGTAGGCGGAGATATATATTGATACCGAACTACTGATAGTGCACATACGTTATGCGTTCATGTTAATCTTCACATAACGTACATATGTCTAACAAAAGGAACTAATTCTAAAATTGAATATACTGGAAAACCACGGTAAGCTGAATGTTCAGTATAGAATAATTGGGCATTTTATAGCAAGTGGCAGCTTAATGCAGGGTTATATAATGCAAAAATCTTCAAGAGGAACTTTCTGCTTAAGGTTCCACCTGTCTGATAGACCGTTAATGATATTCATTTCAGTGTTTGGGTTAATGAGAATTATCGCATTTAAGTTAAGACTGAGAAACGAATAATACGTAATAATTACTTAAGTATGTGGAAACATGCTTGCCGTGACAAAACAAAATGAAATTGTGTCCGTGACCTGGGACAATGCACATGTAAATGGTCCACGTAATGCCAGAACAATCAAAACACCAATAAGAGGAAATATAATAAATATCAAAACCACAATTCAAAAAATTATAAATTAATGTCTAATACTTGGTATGAATTATCTCAACCAATTGTGCCAGATGTGCCGTTAAACCCTTTCCCTTATATCCACGCATCTTTTCACGCATTTGCAAACAGGATAGACCCAGATCAGACAGCTTCTATATGAGCCGTCTGATCAGGGTCTGCTCTGTTTACATATACCATTATAAAAAATCAGCTTATAAATATTCATAACATCATTATTTCGTGCATGAATATTAAACAGGGAAATGGTTAAGGAGACACAGACAAAGGCAAATTGTAATTCATGTTCGCTGATGCTACGATCTGTAGCAAGTTTTGATTCGTCCAACGCTTTAACCCTTCGCTTGCTGAATTTTAAAATACATTTCTCCTTCTTTACCCATGTCCTGTTGTATAATTACATATATTTTCACTGTGTACAAGTATTTCGCTATGCAATCACTGCTGTGGAGTACACTGGTTGCACAATCAACTTGTAAATAGTGCAGACCCTGATGAGACAGCTCCTGCAGGAACTGTCTCATCTGGGTCTTCACTATTTACAGGTAGGTATATTGACGTGAACAACAAGCGAAGGGTTAACAGAATGCTGACCAAGTGCCACATGCATTCGACCCTGATGAGACGTCGGGGTACTCGGGGTTTCATGCGGATCCAAGCTGTTCGCTTAGCAGGTTCCCGGTGAATATTATTGGATCAAACAAATTCCCACTACCACGCGTGATTGACATTTGTGCCGGGGACACGTAACAAACAATTATCCATTATCTGCTGAATAAAACAAACTGTCTACTAAAACTCCGTAATCTCGCAGTCTCAATTTACTTCGGATTCGTTCAAACTTTTAAGAACGTATTGACCAAGTTTCAAACATCTTAGATCCTGAGTTACTCGGCGTCTCATCTGGATCCAGACTGTTTGCAAATAACATTCGACCGCGCTTAGCAGGCAAAGTGGTAAGTTTGAGTGTAGTAAACCCTCCGAGGAAAACATGTTTCATAAGAGGTCGTTTCCGTCTACTGGGCACTAGCAATTAAAGGAAAACTGTCAAACTCAATTGATTGGAAATGTCTTTGTAAAACGTCAGTGAACTGTTCTCGCATTTATTTCATGCATTTGCGTTTCAAACGTTACTGTTTGTTGGATTTAACCAATTAAATTTCAATGAATGTGAGAAACACGTACACTAGAATTTGCAAACAGCGTAGGCTCAGATCAGATAGAGAAATCCTGCGATCAGACACATTACTGTGTGGCATTCAAACTCCGCTTGCAAATTGGGACTATCCATACTAAACGGGCGATGTAACTTAACCCTTCTCTTACTGAATTTTAAAATATATTTCTCCTTCTTTACCCATGCCCTGTTGTATAATTACATATATCTTCACTGTGTATAATCATTTCGCTGTGCAATCACTGCTGTGGAGTGCACTGGTTGCACATTCAACTTGTAAATAGTGCAGACCCTGATGAGACAGCTCCTGCAGGAGCTGTCTCATCTGGGTCTTCACTATTTACAGGTAGGTATATTGACGTGAATAGCAAGCGAAGGGTTAATATTGTACTCTGAGTTATCCGCATTCAAAAGTTTAAAGCCTTTAGTACCTCAGTTTTCATGGATCATATTCTTTTCGCCTGAGACATTTGTGAAAACATTCTTCCGAACTGAGGATATGATCACTTTCTTATCGAAAACCAATCACTTTTTTCAGATTCTGCGAAGAATAGGATCGAAGCCGGTTTTTCATGTGACATGAAACTACATTCTTCTTAGGTAGTCATAGGTCGATTTTAAGATGCAAAAATGTGCATTGCATTATATCAGGTTGTTATTCTTATGCCGGGATTTTTAATAAAGTGCACAAATGTCAATAGGAATCTACTCGTATATTCCTTATTAGTCTGTGTATCTTTACATCTTAGCTAGACCGTACTTTTAAAATCAAATATTAAACAACACATTCACTTACATGAACTCTCTTATGTGTGACAAAACGCAAAACTATAAATTAAATAATTCTGCCCTGACAAATGCTATCGGTGACAACATCAATAGTACAGAAGAGTCTCGCTTAAGAGACCGCATACTGTATTACAGTAGGAGACAGTGTGGTTGCTTAATGCAGGGCAAAACCCATGCAGAAATTTCCTTTAGGTGCTTATTGTATCACTTTTGTCTCGCTTTAACTACTACCTATTCAACATATTCGCCTATTTCAACCCTCCATGACTGTCACCCTGCATTTAACAGCCACTTGCCTAAAAGTTCATAATTTATTGTCTACTAGAATTTCGGTGTAGAGGGGCTCTACTGCATAGATTTAATGATTTTGACTAGTGCCAGATGATAGCCATCCATATTCTTTGACAACATCTTACAGGGTTAGTTCCTTTGGGGATAGTTACAAATATCTCAAAGAAATTTTTTTTTATTTCGGTTATTATTTTTTATATAAAACATTTTGATCATTATAGACTTCCAACTCTTTTTTTTGCAACATATGTAAAATGCATCATTTATCCCACTTCTGTGGTGATGATGACATAACGAGGGCATTTGTTTAATTGTAGCGCATTCAGAACAAATCTATCAGTCTGCGCACTTTCAATCAGTTGATTGACATTTTGTTTTCCCGGTAGGTTTTTTGATAAATTGAAATTACATTACACTCTTACCAATTTAAACAGTAAGATATCGACAAAAAAGAATACAACCAGACAATGAGACAAAATTGTTTTGAATCAACTCATCAACTGGGATGCATTTAAGCTGTGTTTTGAGTATGCGCCTCATCAGGATCCAAACCACGTGACACTCGGTCAATAACTGCTCAAAGATTTGAAAGAAGCATCATGCATTTAACAGACTATAAACACGCGTGCTTGTATCTAATCCCTTGTTAAGAATTACCATAAACCGATTCCTTTTAAAGGGTTACCCTAACCTCTCTGTTCTGCAGTATATTTGCATGGTGGTCGATACCTTTGCAGTTGTTCATTATACCTCCCTCCGCTTGTGCGATGACAGAATTTACTTGATACTCTATGCTAGCGCTCTCTTAACCCATTACCTCATAGGCTATTTTTTGGATACAATCTCTATGAATAAATCTACCGAAAAGGAGCATTAACTACATAAAAAGAAAACATTAGAATTTTGCACATGTAGTTTGAAACCATTGTGACAAATAAAGCATTTTCTCCTATAGGAGCAAATGCTCTATTTACCACAATGGTTTCACAAAGTGACATTTACAGAGTCGTCAAAAGTCGTCAAATTCAGGGTATGAGTTAACCCCAATTACGAAGGGATAAGCTTGATATTTACAGTTTACCATTTGTGTCATACAACAAAATGACTTCTGCACAGTTGCTCTCTTTTCGATTTTACCGCTTATTTGAATATGTTTTGTCTTTTTTCTTGACAATGTTAACGTAACTCATGTCGATGAGTTTGACCATGGTGAAGGTGGGGTAAGCTATAGGTCAAATTTTGTCTTGTAATTGTGCTGTTTCATGCTTAATATTTTGGTGCCGTGTACGTTTGTATGTGGCGCCCCCTTTAGGACTGTTTTTCGATTTTTTTTGTGTGTTTCGTTGTTACCGGATCGCGAGTGCTAACGGGATATCATAGTTTCTTGACCAATTTGTTTAGATATTAGTACAGCGAAAGGGAAAACACAAAGCAATACTAACGCAGCACATACTTAATCTATGTTCAATAAAGGAAGGCAAAGAGATGCACTATATATTGAAAACAAATACATTTGCCAAAATAAGACACAAGATTCACATGGTCATGGGGTCATTGCTCTGCTATAATAGAACCAATGCCAAATATATAATGTAAATCTAAGTGTGGCTGTAAAGGTTATAGCACCCAAAGGGCAATACTTCCCGATGATATTCGACACTGTTATCGATTTACTCACATTTATATCTGTTTGACATTTTTGATAATTATGGTCATTTGAAGACTTTGCTCTAGAATTTAGTTTATGGAATATAGATGTATTGTGTTGCCGAATACATCGGATGGATTTTAACAGAAAAAAGTGTTAATGGCTTCCACAGTGCAAAACATTACGCATTATATTCATGAATAGGAATTAGTCAACATTTTTTATTTTGTTGAAATTATTGCATATGCAATTATGAAAAAAAGTGGAAAAAACAGTAAAGCCAATTCAAATTTCTACAGGCCTAACCTAGACGGCTGATGTAATGTATCAATGGAACTAATATGGGATACATATATCTATGTTGGTAGTGATTGATGGGACGTACAAAAAGGCCAATGTCTCAACCGCAGGTATATATAGTAAACATTTATCTGTCTACACACATATCCGTTTGTTTAAAATTGTTGATGTGGTCCATTTCCCAAATACTATTGTTTAACCTTTGATGTACTGGATATAGATGACTCGCCGAAACAAACCTATAAAGCACACCGCTGGAGAAATATGAACGTATATAGACGCGACCCATTGTTTTGCGTAGACAAGTTTAACCCATTCCCTCATATTGACGACTTTTGACGACTCTGTAAAAGTCACTTTGTGAAACCATTGTGATAAATAGAGCATTTGCTCCTATTTATCACAATGGTTTCAAACTACAAAATTCCGAAACTTTCCTTTGCTCTAGATAATGCTGCTTTTCGGTAGATTTGTTCAAATAGGTTGTATCTAAAAATAGCCTATGAGGTAATGGGTTAAATGGATCTGAACAGAAACGGAGATGCAGTGGACTTCTACAAGGCAATTAAATTCAGTGTACAAAAGTTAGCCTTTCACCTGATGAATATTTATACAAGAAATCAATTTATTTCCTGAAATTTTATCTGGACACAAGGCAGGCACGGTAGAATCGGATGTACTCGTATACACGAAGAGCAGATCCAGATCAGAGGGTTCTTTTGAAAAGTCGTATGTATTGGGTAAAGTGTTACAGTATACTCCAAACCTCGGTTGGAGCCATACAATATAACGTGTGTAGAAGTTTGCAATGTGTTATTAGAGAAAAACCTTATCAACGTTTTCAATGCTATTTTATTCAGAGTGAAATTACTCTTCATTGTTGTTTTTTTTCCCTGTCTGCGGCGTATTCATGCCCGAGTTTCGCCCATCGCCCACATTCACCTCCGCTGGCTCACCACTACGCATCGTACTCGTTTCTTGCCTCCTCGTACTCAGCGTTGTATATGGTTACTCGTGATATCGTCTCCACGGTTTCCTCTCCGAGTTGTCAATCCTAGTCATGGTTCTCCGAGTGCTTTCGCACCCATGTTCGGATGGACTGCCTCTTCATATGATGGTGGAATCTACTCTGCACTTTATCGCACATACACAGCTCTTTTCCAATCGGGCTATGCACTTTCGGACTCATTGTGACAAGCCGTGTCACAAGTCAATATGGGCTACTGGCAACTTTTCGGGCACTTCAAGCTTCACAGACAGTTTTACTCAGACTCCGTGAGGGTGGGAGACACAGAAAACCATCTCTGAAATTTTCCGACCGGAACGGGATTTGAACCCCGGTCCTCCGGATTGACAGTCAAGCGTGTTACCACTAGACCACCTCTCCACCCCTTTACTCTTCATTGTTTACATGTAGTCCACTCAATGTGAAAGACGTAAACTTGTTGGATGACAGTACAGGTCCTGATCAAAGAGCTTCTATAGGACCCTTCTGATCTTGGTTTACACTAGTTTTTTTCGGGGGGGGGGGGTTCTCCTGTCTGCAGCGTATTCAAGCCCGAATTTCGCCTGTCGCCCACAATTACTTCCGCTGGCTCACCGCTATGCGTCGAACTCGTTCCATGCCACGATCTTTCTCTCCGAGTCGTCCCTCCTAGGCATGTCCCACGGGTGCATTCGCATCCATGTTCGGATAGACTGCCTTGTCAAAAGCTGTTGGAAACTACTCGCTGCTTATCACACACATACAGTTCTTTTCCAATCATGGCAAGACTCTGTCGGACTCACTGTGATAAGCCGTGTTACAAATCAATGTAGGCTATTGACTATTGTTTGGGAAACACAGAAAAGCGTATCTGAAATTTCCGGGAGGGACTGGGATTTGAACTCTGGACCTCCGGATCGGTAGTCAAGCGTGTTGCCACTAGACCACCGCACCACCCATCGTTTTTAACAACTGCCAGTGCATTGCGTATCCCTGCATTCAATGGGTTAAAATAAGAATATAATTATGTCATTTTGGCAAAACCAATGAAAGGATCGTACATTGTGCATGTACACACGTTTTTTTATATATATAATTACCATGTGAGCTGCTCTATATAAAACGGTCCCTTAAGCCTTTGCCTCAACGATGAAAGGTCTGCTCTGTTTACTTATGGTACAATAGAGATCTGGTTCTACCGTTTCTTCTGAAGCTAAATAATTGTGTGTACATATGTCATTATAAAATATTAAACAGGGAAAGCGTTAAATATGAAATAATGAAAACATTCAACAGAGAAAACGTTTAATATGAACTTATTATTCTACAGTTTCTGCCATGGTAAAATAACGTTATATTTTCTGGTCCTTCTGGATCATTAGTTTTGATGTTATTATGTTTAAGCCGGTGCTAGAGACGAGAATAGTGTTGCACGTTTAATAATTGCCTATGAACAGATTCGATAAAACCGTGTCTGCAATTTCCTTTTTTCACATTGCTGCTTTTGCTTTCAAAAGGACCTCCTACTTTCAGAACTTTCATAATGCTGTTAAATACAGTAAAACCTCTCTATAACGACCACTAAATTACATAAAGTATTTTGTGTTAAAGGCAGGTGGATGCTTAAAGCAAGGTGAAAGTTTTTGTGTTGCAATTTTTGCTCTCGAGGATCACCTCCCTTTAGAATTTATATGAGTCATTCTACTACATGCTAGGTCAGGTGTCGCACCAAAGTCTATAATTCTGATCAAATTATAAACGCCTCAACAAGTATAGAGAATCTTACCTGTTCTTATTAACATTTTACCTGTTGACTATTCATATAGGAATTAATGACTGTATGTACATTAATTAGTTACAGTAAAACCTCTCTATATAACGACCACTAAATTGTGTTAATTAGTTGGTATTGTGGGCAGGTGGTTGCTTAAAGCAAGGTGAAATTAAAGCATAACATTCCTATAGGAGCGTTCTGTTTTACTTTCACCTTGCTTTAAGCATCCACCTGCCTTTAACACAAAATACTTTATGTAATTTAGTGGTCGTTATAGAGAGGTTTTAATGTAATTTCAGTAAAACCTCTCTATAACGGCCACTAAATTACATCAAGTACTTTGTGTTAAAGGCAGGTGGCTGCTTAAAGCAAGCTGAAAGTAAATCAGAACGCTCCTATAGGAGCGTTCTGTTTTACTTTTACCTTGCTTTAAGCAGCTACCTGCCCTAAATACCAACTAATTAACATAATTTAGTGGCCGTTATAGAGAGGTTTGACTGTATAGAGATAACGGTTCTATAATAACACCAGTACATGCAAGTTACATGTGATTCCGCAACCTTTATGAGCAGTGTGCAATAATTAGAACTATGCATTTTTATGTTTTACCTTATGTAACGAATGAGAAACATTAAATGTTTAATTAGTTTAGTTTGCTATCAGCTAAATGTCTACAAAACTCGGTGCAAATTGAAATCCTTATAGTTGCTTACACCTCAGTCAATAATTACCCGTATATCTAATAACAACAACTCTTACACCGCTGTGAAATGTAATGTCGGCTCCAATTTGTATCTGGTGAAATTTGATTATTTCCGATTCGATCAAGCTTTAGAGAAAGTATTGACTGAGTGTCAAACAGCTCGGATCTTGATGAGACTCTGTTTCTCATCTGGACCAAATATTGTATGCAAATAAGAGTCATGTCGACATAGTGGGCTAATGGTTAAAATTAGCTGAAACACTCACAACGAATTGTAACCATGTATTCCATAAATACGCATCTTCACGCCTATGCAAACAGAGTAAACCCAGATCAGGGTCTGCTCTGTTTGCATATGATATAGTATGGATATCATTATACGGTTTCTGTCATGGCCCCAGAATCCTATGTCCATGTGTTATATTTAATCAAATAATATTATCTGACCTCATCAGTTTTACATGGATATTAATGGAGGAAAGGTTAAGATAAGCAAGCTACAGTCAATCTTATATCCAGCACGACCTCACTTTCATTCGCAAAATCCTTTGATCCAAATGTGTGACCGTGTAGCATATGTTTCGCGTCAGGATTCAAACCATTTCACAATCAGATAATAGTGTTTAAACGCTTTGACACTTGAACGAATCGGAAGAAAGCATTTCTCCATATCAGAGTTTGGGCAGGCATCGATTATTAACCCTTCGCTTGCTATTCACTTCAATATACCTACCTGTAAATAGTGAAGACCAAGATGAGACAGCTCCTGCAGGGGCTGTCTCATCAGGGTCTGCACTATTTACAAGTTGATTGTGCAACCAATGCACTCCAAAGCAGTGATTGCACAACGAAATACGTGTACACAGTGAAGATATATGTAATTATACGACAGGGCATGGGCAAAGAAGGAGAAATGTATTTTAAAATTCAGCAAGAGAGGGGTTAATCCTTTACAACATATATACGCATTGCTATACCTTTGCAAACAGAGACTACCCATATCTGATCGGAGCCGTTTGATCAGGATCTGCTCTATTTACCTAAGATATAATACAAATATGAATGTAGAGTTTACACCATGACTCAAGTCCCATGTGCGTGTGCTATTACAACACTGAATCTAATTAGATAGATGGATATATTTAGATAAATTTACGTCGCTAAAAGTGTACATTACATGGTAATAACAGCAAGGAGATCACACAAAACACCATGGAGTGCGCACTGATACCAAGGATAACACGAAAATGGAAAAGAAAAAACGTTTCCTTATTTACATAGTGGTCCTTGATAATAGTGGCGTGATAGAGAGAGACACGAACTGTTATCACAAATTGGTTATCACAGACATTGCTACTGAATTCACATAAATATAGATCTAGTAATTACATTATACACCAGCTATTCTGGATATCATGCCAACTACTATCGTTCAAAGGAAAGCCAACTTGGATAAGTTGTATACATAATAACACCCCTTTTAGAGAACCTAGATGGAATATTAGTTAAAGACATGAAATACATTTACATTAGAACTATCACGGACATTATAACTTTTGACAAACTTTGGCAGTTGCCTAGTTGAACTATGTCAAACAGATCCACTAAGAAGCTTGCAAGTGCGTATAAGCTTCATATGCATTTAAAGCCTTTCTAATACAACTTGTTGACAATAACAACTTATAGATAAAAATCATGAGTCACAAATGCACTAACACTGACTGGTATCATTTAAAAGTTGTAACATGAAGTCTCAGATCGATACCTTAAAGAAAAAAGTACTACCTGCCCTGCAAGGTATTTTTAGCAGTTTTAAAATGTTCAAGGGTTTACATTTTGTAATAGTCTGAGGCAATCTATTCCATACATAAACACCCATGTAAGAAACATTGTTTACCTTTGGAATAGCATAGCGTCCATTTGTAGCACAAGCAAAGCTAACGGGGGAAGAATGGGGTATATGGATTGCTGTCATGTTTAATCATGCACATCGATTATGTATTGAATCTAGAGGAACAAAATGTTCGCCGAGGTTATCAGGAGCAGTTCCATTTTCTATTTTGAAAATATTATATAGTATTTTTGGTATTCCCTTTTGAAACAGATAACCAGTTTAGAAGATTTTTGCGTAAGGGCAACATGTGATCTATAGTCAAGGTTTAAAACTTAACGGATAATTTTATTCTGGGTTGTCTGTAATCGGTTCGTCAGGATTTGCCATAGACCTGCATTCTAAACAGAGCAAGCATAATCAAAATGACATTGTATGACGGATATGACAATGAGCCTTTTGGTATGTAAAACACTGGACATTCCTATACAAAAACTTCAACTTTCTTGATATCTGATCTAGCCATTGATTTACCTTATAAAGGGGATGTCACACTAGAGCATGAACGTTTGTGAGCATATAAGAAAAATGCACATACGCAGATATACGCTAGGGGAAGGTAAAGTGCACTTCGTATACATTCAAAGTACGCTGCCATGCGTCGATGTACGTCCTCATACGCAGAGGCCGACATTTTTTTAACATGTTCCAAAAACCGTATATGAACGGGTGAACTATACGTTACGCATACGCTCATCATACGGTAGGTATACGTTGAATACGGCATGTGTCAAACACGTTTCACATTCGGTGGCATGGCGGTGGCCAGTAAAGCTATCATATGGATAATGTATCAGAAACGCAATTGCACCGTATATCTGACATATGACCAACGTATTTAACGTATTCGTATTCCTGGCGCGTGATTGGCCTATGTAAAACCTATCCCTAGCGTATTGCTAGCATATTGAAAAGTATATATATAGGGACCCATTTCTACATCTTCATCAGTTGTAGATAGAACTCAGAAAAAAGAGGATGGAGGTGTATTAAATGCAGAACAAAAGGTATGCAGATAACTCCCATAAGAGCGTTCCGCTTTACTTTGGTCCTGCATTAAACAACAACATATTTTTAAAATGTCCACTTTCAGTCATTAATTGGACCCTATAATGAAGTTCTACTGTACTTTTGGTCTGAAAATAAATTGATAGTGTAACAATCCCTCATGTTTGCCAAATGTATCTATTACCATGCTAACTACGGCCTTACAAGCATCTACCAACAACCTGGATTGAAATAGGACACCGTGTACCCCGACGTCTCATCAGAATCCAAACAATCTGATATTGGATAAGATAACTTCTCAAACACTTGAAACGAATAGGAAGTTAACCCTTCTCTTGCTGAATTTTAAAACACATTTCTCCTTCATTACCCATGCCCTGTTGTATAATTACATATATCTTCACTGAGTACAAGTATTTCGCTGTGCAATCACTGCTATGGAGTGCACTGGTTGCACAATCAACTTGTAAATAGTGCAGACCCTGATGAGACAGCTCCTGCATGAGCTGTTTCATCTGGGTCTTCACTATTTACAGGTAGGTATATTGACGTGAATAGCAAGCGAAGTGTTAATTAAATTTGTTAAAAATGATAGTAAAAGCAGACATCACTTTTCACAACATGATAAGGAGTCATCAGTACACTGAGGTTTAAGTGTATTGCAATGTTCATACTAAACATTTCGTCTAAATTAATTGAATACATAAACGTGTTAATTACCTAATGAAGTTTATAAATAATCGAAAATAATTTCTTTTAATTTCTGGCAAATAAGCGAAGTAAGCAGTTTCAAAATAATTATAATCATGATTTTCCTTGCTTGTTTATTTCAAGACTACAGTAAAAACCGGAAGGCTAGTAGAGAAGAAATTAGATGCGTTTAGGCAGGTGACTGATTAGTGTAGGGTGTAAGTCATGCACCCAGCATTAAGCCGCTATCAGTCTCCAAGACCAATACTTATACTAAGTCTAAATTTAAAGTCCGGTTTACTGTATATATAGTTTCCTTGTTTGTTTATTTCAGGACTAAGTCTTGTATTTGAGCTCGTCGGCTTAATGTTTTATCAATAACTACATATTTCCGCATTTTAAATCCTTTGCTTGTCCAATATTCATGTAAGAAGCAATGATATCGTGGATATTTATTAGCTGAATTTTGACAATGTAAGATTCAGAAATGTTATAATTTCATAAACAAACAAATAAGACTCTGATGAAATAGCTCTTACATGAACTAACGGATCTGGGTCTTCTACGATTACAAACGAGTGAAAAGGCGTTTATATGAAGGAAATGGTTAAATCCTTGAAACAGAGCAGATCCAGATTAGACGGCGCCTACAGGAACTGTCTGACCAGTGTCTGTTTTGTTTGCTTATAAAATAATTTAGATCTAATTATACAGTATCTGCACTGTCTGAATTATTCTTTTTATATAAATTGATACTTCAGATTTATTCAGGGTTTTGAGAAACTACTGACGGTTGCTGGATTATTCACATTCCCTTTTCAACGAAAAGCACATACGAGTAGGTATACGTGCACACAAGATTATTTTGTACTATTTACTTACCTAATCGAGCTCGATGGCTTATTCCAGCCTAATTTTATATACAGTAAAGGCTCCCTAATACGACCACACACAACACATATAATAGTTTTAAAACTGGTTGTAGCTTAATGCATGGAAAACGTTATGCAGAACTCTCGTACAGGAGCTTTCTGCATTAATATGCCCTGCTTTAAACAACCCTGTGCTCTTTCCGATTTCAATGTTATTGAAAAGTGTGGTTCCATTAGCGATATTCAACTTAATTTACCATGTCACCCATCTCATCCCTTTCTAAATGAAAGTTATGGACCGGTTTGAAAATATTGATGCATTTGCTGTATATAATATTGGAACATGGACTAAGCCATAGCAATGCTTATGGCGATTCTTAACCATTTACTCCATAAATACGCCTTTCTACGCCATTGCAAACAGAGTAAGCCCAAAATTAGACGGCTTCTGCAGGATCCGTCTGAATAGGATCTGCTCTGTTTGGTTATGCAGTAACAGAAATATAATATGATTCTACAGTTTCTGTTTGACCAAACAACCGATGTCCATAAACTATTATAAAACAATGCTCTAATTAATCTCCGTGACGTCATTATTTCTTACAGTAAAACCTGTCTTAACGGCTTTTCATTTATTGAAAACAGGAGTCTTAATAAATAGGTGGTGTTTTAATGCAGGACAATCTTAGTGCAAAACTCTCCTTTATGTCTTACTTTTGACCTGCTACCATCTGCCATGCATCTTCTTGATGGCTGCTCAAGACAGGTTGTACTGTATAGAACTATCAACGGAATGAATGGGTTAAAGTTATAGCTCAATAATCTTATCATTGGTTTTGTGTTCGGTTTTGAAGCTCTTACTTCATGCATTATCATGCTGTTACACACGCGATGTTGCTACACAGTTTACTAACGTCCAATCGTTAAAGCTTTGGCAGAACTAGTCCAACGAATATCAGCTATGATAGCTATGATGAGTAGGTTGATCTACCCGATATATGATCTACCCGACATCTTATATTGATCCGAACTGTTTCCAAATACCAGTTAAAGTCGCATTTAATCGTAGAAGGGTTGTTTGTATTTGAATAAAGTGTTTGTAAAACATTTACTCAAGCACGTGCAACCAGCTTTTAGACTATTGACGGGATTAAACAAATGTTGCAATATGTATTTCAATGAAATAACAAAAATACACTGCATGGCGTGTCTGAAATTAAACGGAACCTTTATAAACAAGTATTGCCCAGCCTATTTCTCCAACATTGCATATAGAAGAGTCTCGTATATTTATCACAACGGTTTCAAAACTACACAATTCTAAATGTCTCATTTTCTATGGTTAATGATTCTTTTCGGTAGATTAATTCAAAGCGGTTGGGTCTGCAAATAGTCCAGGAGGGAACGTATGACATTTTCTATATCACTTTTGCCCTACATCAAGCTACCGTCTGTTTCAAAATTCCAGAATTAAGTTCATTTAGAGTGTTTTTATTCTTGTTACTTTACTGTACGTGTTAATTTGTTTGCTCGAAGAGTTGATGAAGGGACGACATTAAAATACGAATTGGTAACCAGCGACATCCTTATTATAGGGGTCTAGATATAAGTGCTACTAATCCTTTCAACGTTGCATTTGCAAATGAATTATTTCACAATTCAAACGGACCAGGTTAACGGTGGGTACTCAGGGAGTTGTGTTAAAGACAGGTGTAACGTAACAGACAGTACATACCCTGATTAGAGGGATCATCAAGGTCTACACCGTTTGGAAAGGACATTAGTGGCTCATATCCCGCACTAAAGGGTTCAGTTTAACCCATTTGCACCCAGTGGATTCTTCCATGTTAATATAATGGATCAGTCATTTTTTTTATCTAAGGGATGACTGGCCTAAATTTTCATTTTCGCTTTGTTTTGTATTAAAATTGCCTATCAGCAAACAGTGTCGACTCTGATCAGACGCCACATTATGCAGCGTCTGATCAGAGTCTACACGGTTTGCATATATCCTATATATGGGGTCGTGGTCACAAATGGGTTATAATTACAGTATGTAATTCGCTGTATTGTGCTGCTTCAAATATTCAGGATATTGAAGGTATTGTAAATCATGACTTAGTAATGTTATCGCAGTGGGCTAAAACTTGGCTAGTGACATTTAACCCGATTAAGACTGAAGTTTTACTTTTCAATCTTAAACAACAGAATAGCTTGCCAAAACTGTATTTTAATGATGTTGAACTAGATTTTGTTGATTATCATAAGCACCTTGGAGTAACTTTAAGTAGTGATACCCAGTGGAAAACACATATAGATTGTATGTTATTGTCAGCATCAAAAGTCATTGGTATTATGAGAAACCTTAAATTCAGTTTGGGTAGAAAAACTTTAAATCAAATTTATATTTCGTATGTGCGTCCTTTACTTGAATATTCATCAATTGTCTGGGGAGGATGTTCAAAACAAGAGTCAGTATCTATTGAACGATTACAGCACGAGGCCGCCAGAATAGTCACTGGACTTACTAGATCAGTTTCACTAGAAAATTTATATAATGAATGTGGGTGGGAAAGTCTTCAGTACAGAAGAAACTTGCAAAAATATTATTTTATGTATAAAGTGAATAATGATATGGTTCCTTCATATATTACTGATCTCTTACCACCTATGGTTCATGAACGAACAGATTATTTGTTAAGAAATCCAAATAATTTTACTGTGCCTTTTTGCAGAACAGAAGTAATGAAAAAATCGTGTATTCCATCATCAATTGAACTTTGGAATGGTTTAGATAAAAATATTAAATCAGTTGAATGTTTTTCTTCTTTTAAACAAAGGCTTAATACCAATAAAGATAACAAGGTTCCCTCACATTTTTTGCATGGAAAAAGGCAACCTGCAATTTTTCATGCTAGACTTCGAAACAAATGCAGTAATCTTAACAGTGATCTATGTAATAACTATCTGAAAGAAACTCCATATTGCATATGTAGTAACGATGAATTAGTGGAGGATGCTGAACATTATTTTTTTAATTGTTCATTATATAACCAACAAAGAGTGAAGTTATTCAACAAAACAAGATCTTTGCATCCACTTAATGTAGAAAAATTACTATTTGGTAGCAAAAACTACAGCTTGGAAGAAAATGTCCAAATTTTTGATGCAGTTCACATGTACATTTGTGAAACAAAGCGTTTTGATAATACATCTAAAGCATGATTCTAAGTGTATGTGTATCAGTACAGAGCAGGTCAATACTATTGAAGGAAAATCTCTACCCATTTGAATTACCCACCTACTGTTGGCATCTACCGCAAGCATTCACTGTATTTCCATGATGTTGTATACTTGTTTATATTTTTTTTTGTTTACTTTTGTTTTTTTGTTTATTTGTTTGTTGTTTTTTTTACCTGGGAGGGGGGGGTAGGTTTCTGAAAGGGGGAGGGGGTAGGTTATTTTAAGGGTTTTGTCTTATATGTGGATCATGGTGGGGGAGGGTGACCTAATGATGATGAAATTACTCTGTAGACCCAGGTTGGATACATTTTAAAATTGGAGTCAACAATATTGAAAAAGATTTAACATGCCTCTTTGGTCAGTACTACTAATCTGCAGTAAATCTGGGTCTACAGTGTACGGTATGAGTTATTGTAATAAGTGATGTTATCTTGCATTGGGGCAATCTTTCTCTTACTTCGGTCCACATATCTGAAATTTGCAAGATCTTATGAATGTGCACTTAGACGGACTCGATTATTAAATAAACTTGACTACATTTATATACATGTACTAGTATATGCAAAATGGTGAGTCGGTTTGAGTGCAGAATTCACACTTGCAACATGAGAAGTATATTCACCTTAGCCCTTTACCTGATAGATAGGACGTATCATATCTTTAAGGCAGAGTAGACCCTGATCAGACAGCTCCTCTAGGAGTCCTGAACATGGTCTATTATATTGACTTAATTACAGAATAATTTATATATTTCTACATGTCCTGCCATGCTAAATAATAATTAGTCCATGTACCATTATAAACTGTAAGCTAATGGAAGTTCAATAAAGTCATTTTTATTTAAGATGGTGATATATTGGGTAGAGGGCTGAGAATAGTTGATGCATTCTTTGTTTCACGTGTTTTGTTTCATGTGACACACTTACTGTAGAAAGCTGTACAGGGGAGGGCCGTAACTAATGTTGGTCGAACTTGTGGCCCGACCCTTTTTCATGAAATGATAAATGAAATAAAATATGTTTATACTATGTGGACCTCTAGATATTTGATAAAGGACGTGCAAGGGTCCTAATTTGCGTTTATTTCAAGGATTCACTACCCCAGAGTAAATTCTGTGCACATTCCGCTGAGAAAGTTTCCTCAAGAATATCAATTACATCTGGTATTTGTAAAACTTGGTTCTATGTATTTACGTATCTGTTTATACGTATTGTCACGCAATACCTTTCTTACTCGGTACATCTAAGGAAGTATCTAAATAGTCTGGTCATGGAAATATAGAAAATGAAAGTCAGACAGGAGATGCCTCACGAAAGGGCACAGCATAGTACAGTAAAACCTATCTATAACTGCCACTAAATTACATCAAGTATTTTGTGTTAAAGGCAGGTGTGTGCTTAAAGCAAGGTGAAAGTAAAACAGAACGCTCCTATAGGAGCGTTCTGTTTTACTTTCGCCTTGCTTTAAGCAGTCACCTGCTCTAAATACCAACTAATTAACACAATTTAGTGACCGTTATAGAGAGGTTTTACTGTATTTTTACATTAGAAAGAAAATGCTACTCCCTAAACATAAACAGTTTGATAGTATGACATCTGTTTGTACTATCTGCCTGCCATGAGCATTCCAGCTAAAGGTCCCTGCAAACATGAAACAAACAAGGATGGCTTAGTGCACTTTTGATTTGTAGCATAAGTAACACACAATAACAATAAAGCCCCCTAATACGATAACAACAAAATTGTCTATTTCTGGGTCTTGGGGACAGGTGGTAGCTTAATGTAGGACAAACGTTATACAGAAAGCTCAAACAGAATATTTCTGCATTATATTCGTCATGTATCAAACAACAATCTGCTTTTTAAAAACACAATATTACTTACAGTAAACCCCCTTCCCTAAATACGACCAGAACACAAGTGTCTATGTCTGGGTCTGAAAGGCATGCTGTAGCTAAATGCAGCAGCATGAACGTAATGCAGACTGCTTTTTAAAGACATTTATGTTTATTCATAAAGTAGTCGCTCTATTTGGGGCTTTACGACATATAAGAAGGACGTAGTAACACAGTTTAACTTTCGGATTTCAAGCATTCCAGTCAATGATTCATGTAACTTCATCCAGTGATTGTTAAGAAAAAGCCGAACAAAACTGATGCTATAAAATAGAATGCATGTACACGAATGCTTAAACTTACATGTATGAGAAGAAATACAAGCAATGTGAGCATTATTCATTTGATAATGAGTATTCCTGCCAGGATGCATTGCAATAAATCAATAGTTAATGAGAATTGTCATGTGAAATACAAACTTTAAGTAGAAACAAGAATGCGAAAAGGAAACGGTTTTATAATAACAATGTAAGTTCATGGGCCGATCAGTCCTAGAACTACCCATCTAATGCCTTCCTTGTCTACGCTCGACATTAAATGGGTAGTTCTAGGACTGGTCGGCCCGGTGTCAGGATAATGTGACTGGGTGGGATGCCCTTACCATATGCCTGCGACAGGGGCATTCTAGTGAGGCAGCACTATAACTTGTCTCATGCGGGTGCCGTCTGCAAATAAGTGAAATACTATTGGTCGGACGTTAAACCAAACTCACTCACTCACTCATGTATCAAACAACAATCTGCTTTTTATGTTTCACCATTTATGTTTCACCAGTTATCGGTTATCCGGACAAAACACTATATGTGCTATATATATGCTTATCGTTAATAATTATGAAGCAGTGTTCAGGGAAAAGCTATCAAAACCACAAACATACCTGAATATTGAAGATAATTTTGTTCTGTTTCTACTCTGTTTGCCTATATCGCTTCAAAGGGACACTGAAGAACTGGTTAAACGTTGTTTTGAAGTGTCTTCTGTGACTGGAACAGAGTATCGCATACATTCACAGCATATTTAGAGACCCTAAACGTTACCGCTTCTCATGAATACCGCGATTGCTTTATATAAAATGGGTAATTATAGAATCAAACTTTCCAGTTCAACTCGCTTCACGAAAATAGAATACTGTGCGTTGCAATGAAGAATGCTGTATATGGATGAATTTAATATATTAAAGATATTTCCTATATGCATTGCAAGCTCTGTTTATGATGAACTTAAAATTATATACAAAACAACAACAAATTTACCCGAGTACTTAAAGGAGACATTTCAATACAGGAATAATAATTATTGTAGAGTACATGCCTTTTCACACTGCACTTTTGTTATGTTATATTAGTTCATATAATAGCCATCTTCTGTCACCGGACAATGCAACATGCACTTCCCGGGGGTTCTACTAATGGGTTGAAGGGCTGTATTAGGACTGCCTGAAAACACAAGGCGCAGCACTTGTGAATGTTATTTATTAGCAGCGAAACGTCGGCGTGAGCATCAACAGAATCGACAAGGCAAAGTGCGCATGTTCATGAAAAGACGAAGTTTACGTACTAAATGGAATGAAACATGTAAACATATGAATGAAACATTGTAGATAAAGGCTTTGGACCCAAATACATAATACTCAAATTACCTGAAAACACAAGGCGCAGCACTTGTGAATGTTATTTATTAGCAGCGAAACGTCGGCGTGAGCATCAACAGAATCGACAAGGCAAAGTGCGCATGCGTTATCCAAAAATAGTATTACGTATTGTTAAAAACCGGTTAGTAACCCAACGGTAACGATGTAAATGAATGAGAAGTGAAGCATGAAATGAGATGAAATGAGATGAGCTTTCTAGTGATGGAATAAGATGAGCTGTCTAATGATGAATGATAAGATGATGATGATAGCAACTGACCTGACCCTGTGACATTCTCCCCCTCTTTAGGAAATGTCGTCCCGACATTTCAAGCACAACAAAGTGTATTATCTGTACCGTTCACAAAAACAAGTACTATACAAAAGCAGTACTAACTAAGATAGCATATGAAGTTATGAACAAACTAAATAACTATACAAATACTGCTTTACCAAACAATATCAACATTCCTAGCCAAGGTCAGAGTTATCAACATCACATTAATATCATAGCTAATTACTACTATGAAACTGAATAGAATATATGATTGCAATAATACATCCACATATTGCAATACACTACAACTGAATAATACTGTATATACACATAAAATAGCTATTTCCTGAACTTCAAATATAGCCTTACTGGCAGAACCTATTTACCTCTGATTTTTTTTATACAAACAACTCTACCAACACTGTTCTACTGCAAACAACTCTACTACTGCTATGTAAAGTTAACTGTATCATATATCTTACAATATGCTCTATCTATAAGCTAAATACTCTGTTTAACCTATGTGCCATTCATCACCTCTTAGTTTCAAAGGGAGCTGTCTTTTCCTTGAAGGTCTTTTAGCAGGTTCAAATGGCTTTGCTAAGGGGTCCAAACGTCTAGCTGGAATGATGTACTTGCCAGGACTAGGGGATGATACCAGGGGTGTATCAACTTGACCTAATCCACTAGAATCCTGACTTGCAGGAGCAACAGAAGCACCCGAAGAAGAATCTGTATTACAGGTGGACTGTTGGGGCTGTGGCACTGGCAAAGGCACCGACATAGGATCCATGAAAGTTCTAGGGGCTGCAGGTAAAATGCTCGAGTCTAAGCCGTTAGGTGTATTAGACTCACCTTCTTCGCCCGTAGAATTTCTGTCAGTCCTTTCTGGGATCTTAAGGGGTAAGCCCATGAAAGGTAGAAGCAGATTCCTATGTAGGGTTTTGATGGCTCCTTTGCCTTGCTCCTTCTTAACCCTGTAGACTGGTACATCTAAGCTTGGCTGTTCCACCACCACGTATATGTCTTTGTCCCATCTGTCAGCCAACTTGTTCTTTCCCTTTAGGCCAACCTTCCTGATAAGCACGCGGTCACCAGTGTCCAGCTTGACATTGCGCACTTTCTTGTCATAATAGCGCTTGTGCCTCTTGCCCTGTTTCTTGGCCTCTCTGTTGACTACTTTGTAGGCAAAGTCAAGCCTTCTCTTTAGGGAGTTAACATAACTCTGCTTATCCCTAGACCTAAGAGACTGATCAGGTTCAATCCCCAAGAAAGCATCCAGCGCAAGTCGTGGATGTCTCCCAAACATCAAGAAGTGTGGGGTGAAACCTGTACTCTCATGTCTAGTTGAATTGTACGCATGTACAAGAGTCGCAACATGACTCCTCCAGTTGACTTTCTGTTCTTCCTCCAGGGTACCCAACATATTCAGCAATGTCTGATTAAACCGTTCAGTTTGGCCATTACCCTGGGGATGATATGGAGTTGTTCTGGATTTGTCAATGCTGGCTATTTGACAAAGTTCTTTGATGACAGAGCTTTCAAAGTTACGTCCCCTGTCACTATGCAGACGACTTGGAAAGCCATAGTGTACAATGAAGTTGTCAAAAAGACACTTCGCTGTTGTATGTGCTGTCTGGTTACGGGTAGGATAGGCTTGGGCGTAGCGGGTGAAATGGTCTGTTATCACCAATACATTCTCGTAACCAGATGATGACATCTCAAGAGTAAGAAAGTCCATGCACACTATCTCGAGAGGATAGGTGGACTCAATTGGAACCAATCCTGTTGCACGGGTTTCAGAACGCTTTCTTCTGATGCATCTGGGGCAGTCTCTTACTCTCTTCTCAATATAGCCATCCATACCCGGCCAATAAAACCGTGACTTTATGAGGGATGTGGTGCGCTCACGACCTTGATGTCCAGAGTCATCATGAAGTCCCATAAAGACAACATCCTGATACATGCCAGGCAATACCAGTTGATCAACTGGTTGGCCACAAACAATTCCATGTCTGTACAAAATTCCATCCTTCAGAAGCAAATGTTCCCACTCCCTAAGAAGCTTTCTCACAGACTCAGCCTGTATAGCAGTCTGACGACTTGTGATTCTGTAACCAGTTCTCACAAGGTCAATGACCCTAGCAATTGTAGCATCATTCGCCTGTTCCGCCTTCCAATCAATCTGACTGAGACAGGTGTCTGGGTTGACCGTGTCAACCTCGGACTGTTGTGTAAGTGCAACACACTCGAAGGCAGGCAATACATCTGAAGCCACAGAATGAGCCTGAAACAGAGCCTTCAAAGAGTCCGGGAAAAGTATTACTTCCTCAGAACCGAGCCTTGTCCTAGACAGAAAATCTGCGTCGCGATTCTGCACACCAGACCTGTAGTGGATCGAAAAGTTGTACGTGGCTAGAGCTGCGAGCCAACGATGTGACAAAGCATCCAGTTTTGCTGTCGTGAATGCATATGTCAGGGGGTTGTTGTCAGTACGAACTCTAAATGATTTACCACCGTACAGATAGTCGTGGAACTTATCAACCACTGCCCACTTTAGAGCTAAAAACTCTAGCTTGTGAGCAGGGTAATTCCGCTCACTACGACGCAAACCCCGACTGGCATATGCAACCACATGCTCAGCCCCATCACTCTCCTGATAAAGGACAGCACCTAGCCCAGTACTGCTTGCATCAACATTCAAAATGAATGGCTTTTCATAATCTGCATAAGCAAGTACTGGAGGTGAAGTGAAAAGCTCAATAAGCTTATCAAAAGCTCTCTGCTGCACATCTGTCCATACCCAATTAGCTGCACTTTTGCGAGACTTCCCCGACTTGTTGGTGGGGTGACCTATAAGTAGGTCATTCAAAGGTTTTGCAATCTGTGCAAAGTTTGGTACAAACCGTCTGTAATAGCTTGCAAAACCTAGGAAGCTGCGAAGCTCTTTTAGAGTAGATGGCACTGGCCATTGCTTCAAAGCTACAATCTTCTGAGGGTCGGTCTCTACACCTTTCTCACTAACAACATGTCCTAGGTATTGAACCTGAGTGCGGAAAAATTCGCACTTGGACCCCTTTAGCTTTAAAGAGGCTGATTCAAGACGCTGGAAAACAGCTTCTAACCTTCTGAAGTGCTCTTCAAGTGTCCTACTGAAGACAATGATGTCATCTAGATAAATGACACACTCTCTCAAGTGCAACTCGCCCATACAACGCTCCATAAGCCGTTGAAAAGTGCTGGGTGCGTTGCAGAGCCCAAAGGCCATTCGGTTGCACTCGTAAAACCCCAAGGGGCCAACCGAGAAAGCGGTCTTTGCCTTATCCTCTTCCTTCATGGCCACTTGCCAATAGCCGGACCTCAAGTCAAGCTTGGTAAAGAACCGTGATCCTTTAAGAGTATCAATGGTCTCATCTATGCGGGGAAGAGAATAGGCGTCCTTTACAGTCCTGTTGTTAAGCTTCCTGAAATCAATGCAGAAACGTAAAGAGTTGTCTTTCTTCCGCACCAATACCACATTGGAGGAAAAAGGGCTATGGCTTTCACGAATAGCGCCTGCTTTCAACATGTCCTTCAGATGCTCCCTGACTTCTTCAAACATATTAGGAGGGATCCTGCGATAATGATCCTTGAAAGGTGTGGGATCAGACAATTCAATTTCGTGCTCCACTATGTCAGTGCATCCAAGATCTGTAAGCCCAGAAGAAAATATGTGCTTCCACCTTTCAAGAAACATGCTCGCTTTCACCTGCTCGTTTTCATTCAAACTATCTGAGGGAATGGTTACACCTAAGTCTTGCAAAGACTTTTCTGCATTGTCTAACTTCTTGTCCTCATTCTCATACGGGAATGCGAATGACATCTGTTTCGTGCAAATTACATAGAAGACTCTTTGGCAGAATGGTAATAGGTCTGGCTGAAATGTTAAAAACCCTGACAGGGATCTTTGAAAAACTCCTATTAGGATTAACTTGCACTAACCGAGGACAGACATTTAACTTGAGGTCATTATTCTCATCAGTCTCTGTAACACCACAAACTATACCGTCTGTGTTTCGGACTCTACCAGTTACAGTGTGGGTCTCATAGGGTCCTATTACAAGGGGCTTATGAGTAAAACTCCTAACTTGTACCATATGGGAGTTTGGCAAAGTACTGAAAACTTCTGACCAAACAGGGGGAATATCCTCAGAGACATCAGTCCTAAAGTTATGAATAACATTTGTACCCAAGATAAGAGGTACTGACGCAGAAAACTTTGTATCTGGTACAATCAGTGTTGGAGCAGACACAGGAGTAACATTAGAAGATGGGATACTAATGTCGAACAAAACATATCCTATATATGGAATAGAACAGTCCCCAGCCCCTCTAATGTCAAGCTTAAAATCTTTCAGACTAAGTAATTCTGGTTTCTTTTGCAAGGAGTTATAACAGGACTCACTTAACAGAGTAACCATTGAACCAGAATCCAACAAGGCTTTGCATAACTGACCATTTAGAAAAACTTGTGTCACTGCTGCATTTCCTATTAAAGGGACAAGGGGTGGGTCGGAATGGATACTTACCTCATGACCTCCTACTGACCCTTTGAAGGAGGTCCCTTCATGTTTAAAGATTCGGCTTGATCCTTGTTCTCTACAATCCCATTCTTACGATCTCCCCACTTTTTATTCTGATGTTTCTCATACCTCTGGTTGTAATTATCTCTCTGGTTGTAATTATCTCTCTGATTATAATTATCTCTCTGATTGTAATTATCTCCCTTCTCTCTCTTTAGAGATTTTATCTCTCTATCCATTCCATCTATCCTGGAATTAAGCTTCTTCATCTGGTCAGTCAGATCCTGCATCTGGCGAAGCATCTTGCTTTCGACAGATGTCATTTGAGATGACACCTCTTCTTTTGGTTGAGGTGGCACTGGCACCTCTTCTCTTTGTTTAGCTGGGCCATCGTCATTTACTGATGTTCTTCGCGATCTCTCAAGGTCCATTTCAATTTTCCTCAACTCTTTCCTAAACGTATTAAAGTCATGGGTCACCTCAAACTTATACCTAGAGGCATTCTGCAGCTCATGATCTTTCAATCCTGACCACAATCTATTCTTCAGCATTGCATTCTTGCTATACTGGTCAATGCCGATGTTAGTATGGCGTAACAGTTGCTCCAATCTCAAGCTGTAATCTGCAACTGACTCCTTTTTCTCCTGATACGCCGAGTAAAACTTCTCTTTCAGCTTCTCGCATGAAGCTACATTACCATATTACCATAGAGGCCTTCAAGTTCATCGACTATCTCTTCTATTGTCGCATACTCGCCGAGGTGTAATAAAACTGTCCTGGCTTTCCATTTTAAACTTTTCCTACTAGCCTCCAAAATGGCTTGATTGGGATAGGATCCACTCCTAAGCAGACAGTTCACATCATATACCCAAATGTCAAAGTCATCACCAGAACTCTCACCAGAGAACTCTGGCAACTTTGGAACTCTCAAACTCTTTGCCAAAAGTTCCCTTTCCAAATAGGGGCCCAAAGAAGTTGTAAATTCTGGTAATGGAGGTCTTCTTGGAGACTTATCTGTTGGAGTTGAATGATATTGCCTTGTGACATTTCGTGAAGAAAGGCGTTGTGGTGGGACGGGTGCTGAAAATGTTGCATGTCTACCTGCATCTGTAACAGGGGTCACCTGAAATTTACCTGACCTCCTTACCTCTTCCACGAAATACCTCAGGGCCTCATTCTGAACACCGTGCAAGTCATATGTCTCGTCCATATTGCACCTAACTCAGTAAGTATCTATGACAAGAGGCTATTCTACAATCTTCAAAATCAATAACGATGCAAATCAAGTCACTGGACTAACAAGCTTTTAGCAAAAACAAAGTGTTGCTAACCTCTGACCCTGTCTATAAAATATATCACTCTAAATCAAACCAATTAACTTACCCACTGACACTAAATATGGTAAGCTGTCACATGAACTGTTTGCATTTCAAATATAACAGTAGTAACTAAGCAACAGACCATCCAAGTATAACAGAAATATACTTATACTCCTATCTGAATAATTGGCTGTTAAACAAACTGCTAAATCAGGCAATTTCTATGTTCAGTGTACAGTACAGGCATGATCAGCTAGATATATCCACATGTATTTAACAAAATACAGAAAATGCCCCAGAGTCAAATCAGATGCTATCCAGTTCTGTTGAACCTCAAATAATAAAGGAGCAGGCCATGGATCCTATATAACGAGCAAGCTACACGATAGAATGATTGAATGAAATGAAATGTTAGTGTTAGTAATGTTAATTTTGCTCACCCATAACCAACAAGTGCAGGTGTTACATGGCTGTCAGGTGAATGCTGTAAACTCTGCTGGCCTTTCTACACACACACACTATCTGTAGTCAAACATTCTGCAAAACAAAGTCACAAATTAAAACCAATTTTAAACACAAACAAAATCCTGAAATGCATTCACCAAATTCCTACTTTTCAATATTTTTTTGTCATTCAAATTAAACAATCAAATAGTGAAACCTTTTTTTTTTTTTTTTGGCAAAGTCTGATGATGATATTATAACCACTAATTATCTAGTCCATTGTCAATCATTCACTCGATCCTTCAGTCATTATCAATCACTTGAATCAACACAACATTTACAATGAGTGTGTAAACACACTGTCTATGATCAACACAAGCTATGGATTTTACTGGATCCAAAGTTTATAGGTATATTCCCACTTGGCGAACTTGTAGTCGAAGACTGGATAAGTCTATAAATTAATTAAAGATAGATCTGTGTTCTAAATGACAACATTTGGCGTTTCAAAACATGAAGAAAACACAGTGAAGTTTGTCAGGCTATTTAAGCTATTTATCGCTAGTTCATGGTGTATTTAAACACAAGCTGGTATAAAACAGTTATTAAACATACTGATACCACAACGGATATAACTTGTCCTGTGCGTCAACACAATAAATCCATGGAAAATAAATTCAGCCGGAGATATGTTTACTGTTTAGTAACTACACACGGCATGGCTTTGTTGACATTCACTAAAGTGCAGGAAACTCCAATGTCCATTGGCTGTATGCCGGAAACCTCGCTGACGTCACGAGACTGTCACACGTGGACATTCCACTTACAATGGCGGCTTCGTCCCCAATGGTCTTCACCCTAAAGTCTACACTGGCCACCAAAATGTCACCGGACAATGCAACATGCACTTCCCGGGGGTTCTACTAATGGGTTGAAGGGCTGTATTAGGACTGCCTGAAAACACAAGGCGAAGCACTTGTGAATGTTATTTATTAGCAGCGAAACGTCGGCGTGAGCATCAACAGAATCGACAAGGCAAAGTGCGCATGTTCATGAAAAGACGAAGTTTACGTACTAAATGGAATGAAACATGTAAACATATGAATGAAACATTGTAGATAAAGGCTTTGGACCCAAATACATAATACTCAAATTACCTGAAAACACAAGGCGCAGCACTTGTGAATGTTATTTATTAGCAGCGAAACGTCGGCGTGAGCATCAACAGAATCGACAAGGCAAAGTGCGCATGCATTATCCAAAAATAGTATTACGTATTGTTAAAAACCGGTTAGTAACCCAACGGTAACGATGTAAATGAATGAGAAGTGAAGCATGAAATGAGATGAAATGAGATGAGCTTTCTAGTGATGGAATAAGATGAGCTGTCTAATGATGAATGATAAGATGATGATGATAGCAACTGACCTGACCCTGTGACATTACTTTGGGGATTATTGGCACTGACAAGAAGTGATATGTCAGCATGAAATTGGTCCATTGTTTTTAGATGGCTGAGGTATTTTCACTTTTACAGTGGACTACATGTATCAGTTTGGTTTGGAGAAGTTCTTTGCACAAAAAGTGTAACGAACAGAATGATGGACGGATTTGCCAATCCCCGGCTACATGTACATGCCCCGCTCTTCGGGAAGAAAATAAGAACGTATTATTTAGGATTAGAATGTACCTTTATCTTCACTAGATATTTCCCCCCCCGGATATTTGCATATCATCAATTTATTCCCATATCATTTAAGGCGTGACGTGCTTATTTGTGGTGGCAGTAAAAGGTCGCCCGTACTTCATTCTCAGAGTTGCTATATTTGTTGGTCGTTCGTGATCATCATTTCCAATGCTTTTAATTATGGAAACTGAATACCACTTAAGCCGATATGATGGCGCGTGAGTAGTATTGCATAGTTGATAACAACTGCTCATGAACAGAATAAAAAACCGAGCCTGTAATTGTCTCTTTTCGCATTTCTTCTTTAGCTTTTGAAGGATGTCCTACGATCAGGATGTTTGTGCACTAAGATGTCGCTTGTCTTTAAGTCCAATACTTACACCTCGTTTTGGTGGTGTTACTGTATATATAACCTATATGCAAAAACGTCAAACAAACGTCATACGTACATTAAGAAGTCATTGAAAATATGACATTAAATATAAATATTCTTGTGTAGGACTATTATAACTTTTCACTCAATTGTTATTCATGTAGTTATACATGCTTACATGAATATTTATGAAGTAAATGGTTAAGCGATAAAGACACCGCCTTCCGTTGCTCATTCGTTCATGTGCCTTTAGATAAGTGGCAATATCAAGAAGTCTGTGACTTTCTTGTATTGGTTATGATGACTATTTTCATTATAGATTCGTTTCAACACTTTACCATATATATGTTTATACAAGAATGATGACTATTCAGCCGAAGTTTTATATTGGCACCGCGGACATGATACTATTGACCATAAAAGAAATTTACTCAAGCAATAAGACCTAAATCATTTCATAGGCAGACAGAACTTGTCCTTGTCAGACAGCTCCTATAAGAGCAGACTATCTTGATTTGTGTCTACTTTGTTTGCAAGGTCGTAAAAGTACTGTAACTTATCTATGTCAATGTGATATATCATCAGTGCCATATCTTCTGTTGTGCACGGACCTAACAATCAATAGGATTTTATGGTTACTAAATGAATATTCATTTAAGCAATGAATAGTATGGCTATTAATTAGCGGGATTGTTATAAGGACAGTATGGACAAAAGAATTGTTGGCCTTGACACAAGCAGTAGGATCTGATTGTATTTGTTTTATGAACAAAGAGAACAGACCCTGCTCTGGCGGCTACAGAAAGTATATGTTAGCAACTGAACTAAAGGAGTATCTTTGAAGTAAAGGGCTAGTTAATTGAATTGTCTTTATTCGAATGTCAAATGAAACTATACACAACTTCAAAACCACAGTATTATATTGAATGTGCACATTTCTTTCAGACAAGCATTGCTCTTAATCATTGGCCTGCTAAAGCATAATATCTGCTCAGGCGCTCACCTGATTCAATTTCCACTCACTTTCAATTCATTAACGCCATTAAGAAACTACTGACAAACACATTGGATCCCTTTGAAACGTCAGTTATACTCGGCATTTCATATGGATCCAAGCCGTGTAAAAATTTGAGTCAGGTCGCAGTTAGCAGGTTTTGGGTAAATGTAAAACGATGCATCTGTCAAGACCTCATGCCAAGGCAGGATCAAATGAGAAACGGAAATTGTGACGTGTGCTCCACTTACCAGTTCGTGGTTTTCTATTCGAACACGTAATATTCAACAGTCATTCAAATCACAAACCGAAGGATGGCATAACCCTTTACTTTATATATCCTGATTTTAACGAAATTGAAAACATACTAGTTCCTGAAGAATCCATCTAATCAGGACCTATTCTGTTACCTTATTGGATAATATAGATATGAATCTGCAGTTCTTGCCAAAGCCAAACTGTCCTTTGTTTATACACCATTTTAAAAATCTGATTAATATTCATGATGTCATAATTTCTGAAATGAATATCAATGAAGTAGAAACAGACCATAATTATTCTGTAAACAAGGTGCAACTGTTTTCTGGGCAAAAACATGGCTGTGTTCTGATTTAAGTGTATTCTCCTCCCATTGCGTATTTAACCATAATTATATATATGGTATTTAATAGTTTACCTGCTGATCCAATTATCTTACACACATTTTCATCTGATACATTGTTTTCAAAATTATCATTGTGTCTACCGTAATTCAATCAGGTGTCGAACAATTTGGATCCCTATGTTACGCTGATATACTCAACGTCGAATCAGGATCCAAGTTATTGGCTTCCGCCAGCAACGGGCTAAAGGTTAAGGAATAATGAGATAATTCCCGAAAAAAGGACACTGCCATGGGGCCTATTTATTACGTTCATAGACCTTATATATCTTTACGGTCAGAGACAAGTAAATGTATGAGAATACACTTAAATCAGTTTGCTACATTTTAGTTGTCCAAACATAATTAACGGGGATTCTTGTCCCCTGCCACCGGATGTTCACTGTGTTTAAGTGAACAGTTTCTATAGATCTTGCTAGGATAGAGATTAGGAATTGCATTTCTTAACCCTTTGCTCCATAAATACGCCTTTCTACGCCTCTGTAAAAGTCACTTTTGAAACCATTGTGATAAATAGGGCATTTGCTCCTATAGGAGCAAATGCTCTATTTATCACAATGGTTTCTAAACTAAATTTTCCTTTTCTCTGGTAAGTGCTCCTTTTCGGTAGATCTATTCAAACAGGTTGGGTCTCAAAATAGACTATGGGGGAATGGGTTAATCGTTCAATTTACCCAATGTCTTATTTAATCTATTTATTGTACATGCGAAGCTTTTACCTTGTGAATAGTCATGTAAGAAATAATGACATTATTAATAGTTTTTATAATGGTATTATGAACAAGAGAATGTTTTAAATTGACAGAACTTGTAGACTCAGAAATATATTATTTCATAAGCAAACATAGCAGACCCAGTTCAGACGGATCCTACACGAGTTGTCTGATCTGTGTCTACTCTTATTGAAATGGTGTGAAAAAGCGTCTGTATCAGGGAATTGGTTAATTACAATAATAAGGCATAATGATTAGGAAACACATCACTGACTCGAGAGATACGCTCATTCTGTTTATTGAATAGAACAAATCATTTGCGAGGCAATTACAACATAGATTTTGCATAATAACTCTTCCAGAAATCGATTATCCTCAACATCTAAATTGCATATAATGTGCAGTCAGCGCGATACGCATCGGAGGAAAGCCGTGATCTTAAGGGCAATGCACTTAATAAGTCATCTATTGAGAGACTTGTTAAGAAAGTATTTTATCAAACCAAAGACATTATACGTTTGTGTTGATTTCATTTTGATTAGAGAAGTTTCAACTTATCTGAGGTCATGCCTTTGTTTGAGAAAACTCATTAACTCTTACCCAGCTGTGACAATAAACGTGTTCCCAAATTTGCATCTTGTACAATTTTGACTACTATCGATTCGACTGAGTTTTAGAGAAACTATCGGCCGAGTGTCAAACGCATTGGGTCCTCATGAAACATCGAGTTACGCGGGGTCTTATCTGACTGTTTGAAAATGCGAGAGTTTAGTGTTTAAGTGTTATAGAGAATAATAGGTTAGTGCCGTAGATGGGACGCCTTTATCCGACGAGGGGAGAAAACGTTGAGGCGAGGCTTGCCGAGCCTCAACTGTTTTCTCTCCGAGTCGGATAAAGGCGTCCCATCTACGGCACTAACCTATTATTCTATTTATCCAGTCAATTTAGTTATATTTTTTTTCATAGACTCATAAAACATACGAATATTGAAATAATTTGCATTGAAAATGCGGTTTTTCGATCAACGGACCTCCCTTTTCATTTCCGTTCTAAAGACGTAAATAATGAGCTACCGCAGAGGAAAATAGTTTGGATACTTACATTACAAGACGGGAAAACGTGCTTGAATTTGAAAAATAAGATCGTTTGAATCGAGAGTCGATATGTTAATTCAAACAGACATGGTTATTATTCTACCGGAGGCTCTACATTGTCAATTTCGAGTTCCGTCGTCTCGGTATCTATTTTTAGATAGGGCTAACGTCACTCGTCAATGGAACTGAACAGGCTATATTTAGGTCTATGACCATCACCGCCCTTGTAAGAGTTTATCGATTAACGGGAAAACGTGCTTGAATTTGAAAAAATAAGATCGTTTGAATCGAGAGTCGATATGTTAATTCAAACAGACATGGTTATTATTCTACCGGAGGCTCTACATGTATGGTCAAATTCGAGTTCCGTCGTCTCGGTTTCTATTTTTAGATAGGGCTAACGTCACTCGTCAATGGAACTGAACAGGCTATATTTAGGTCTGTGACCATCACCGCCCTTGTACAAGTTTATCGATTAACTTATCATAAATGTTTTAATGAAGCTTTATTGTTTTATCTAATTTTATTAAAAAAAATTCGTCAATATAGTAGCATGATAACTTTATATACATCTTCAATTTCGCTAACAGTATGCTTGGCTTGATAGCGTAGTGGTTACGAAGGTCGCTTACCGTGTAGTCAGCCCCGGTTCGATTCTCACTGTTGACGAATCTTTTTTTCTCGCTTTTTCCTTTCTATTTTTTTTAAATGACGGTTTGGGTTTTTACTGGGATAGTTAGTGATAATTATCCATATTAAGTGTTTTTTCTTTCAATTTAATACGTTATTTTTGGTAAAACAATTTTGAAGAAAAATTAAAAATAGTTCCTGTTGTAAGAAGAAATTCCTACACCTACTATACAAATAAACCTCTAATGTACATATAAACTTAGGTTTATTATGCTACCCCTTTATTACGTCACTAGCGGCTGTAGTGACGGGATAAAATAAGATAACATGATACCAAGAAAAATTGATATAGCTTTTGGAACATGTGTTTTGATTTAATGATATCCGCTAAGAGCCATTTAGAGTAGCATGCAGATTGTTGTTTTATCTTAAATATGAGACTTTGGTTTAAACATTTGTTATCATTGATAGAACATGCTTGGATGATTCGGACTTTCTTCAAATATGTCAACACTAGTGACTCTTTTCAAAACGCCATAGCTGACTACTTTGTTTAAAACTAGAATGCAATTAAAATGATTTATATGACCTTAATACGATTTGAATCGTTTTTAATAAATCTATTCAAAAAGAGCATTTAATAGCAAAAAAGGAACTTGTTAAAAACCGTTATGATAAATAAAGCATTTTTATCGAGCAAATGCTCTATTTATTACAATGGTATCAAAATGTGACTTTCACAGAGTTATAAAATGGCGTCAATATGACGGAATGCGTTACACAAGTTTAGTCATTGACCTTTCTGTCATTCTGATAAAATACAACCAAAGTGTTAACAATAATTTAGATATATTTAGACAGGTGGCAGCTTAATGCAGGGTGCAAGTCATACAGAAAGCTCCTTTGGAAGTTTTCTGCATTGATTCCACCCTGCATTAAGTAAACTGTCTTACAGACCGGCATCGTTAATGGTTGGATCACCCATTTGCAGAATATATATACTTCACAACAGCAGGTGTTAAGTGCTGGTGTGGCGGCTGTGAAATGTCGCCCCGTACTTCATTCTCTGTGTTGTTATATATTCTGGTCGTTCGGGCTCATTAGTTTTGATGTTATTAGTTTTGAAAATTGAATACTGCTTAAGCCGGTGCCAGTGGGCATGAGTATTGTTGCACTTTTAAGTACTACTCATGAACAGACTCAACAAAACCGACTTTGCAATTTTCTGTTTTTGCATTTCTTCTTTTGCTTTCGAAGGATCACCCATTTTCAGAATATATTTACTGTATAGACACTGTGATTAATTCAAATACTCATGCTGAAGTACTAGATAATATTAGATATTGTTTTAACCCCTCACCCGCTTTGAAAACTTATAAGATCCTTCCACCCAAACTTATTCATATATCGTCCTGATTTAACAAATCCGTACTACTCGCACAACTGTACATTCAGTGAGTGCAACAAGACAGACTCGCTTTATGTGTCAGACGATAGTCGCATGTTGGAACTTACGATGAATTAAGGCTTGCGATCTTTCGTAAGACGTGTCCCCGACATGATGATTCCGATACGTCCAAGAGTTTGACACATTATTTACCGAGTGTCAAACAGATGGGTCTTAATGAGACGCGGATTGATTCGGCGTCCTATTGGGATCCAAACTGTTTGTAAATGGCCGTTAGGTCGCGATCGTAAGGATAATAGTGACATATAAATTATTATTCCCATACATATCATTTGGAAGATTAAATTTATTCTGTATATACATATGTTGACTGTCTCTTATTTCTATTTTCAGGTCAGCAACATGTTCATCGTGAGTTTAGCCATCGCCGACCTGATCGTTGGACTCTTTGTAATGCCAATAAGCACTGTCTACATCTTCACCGAAGACTGGTTATTTGGTATAGCCGTCTGTCAGATATGGATTGGTATAGACTACACCGCAAGCACGGCATCCATTTTAAATTTGTTCATACTTAGCCTAGATAGATACTGGTCTGTTACCTCACCACTGAAATATATACGAAAGAGGACTAAGAAACGTGCAGTCATTATGATATCTATTGTATGGTTAGTGTCATCACTGTGGATTATACCTATCGCCGGCTGGCATCACTTTTTTCATGGTGGAGTTAGAACGGTACCCTCAGATACGTGTGACACGGAATATGCTAAAAACACTGGATTAAAGGTTGTGACAGCATTTTTCAATTTCTATCTTCCGTTGGCTATAATGTACGCTCTCTACTGGAAAATATTTCAAGAAATACGGAAACGATCGGAGTTAGAACTAGGCCAGCGGAACGTAAAGAATTCAAATACTTTGAACAGTTCATACATTCCAACGATCAACTCATGCAATGAAGACTTGTCATATAGTGATCCAAATGGGGATACAGGGTCAGACAATAATAGTCTTCATGTTGAAAGTTACGTGTGTCCTAATACTTCTCAAGAGGTCAGTCTTTATGATATGTCAGCAATGAAACCGCACAGAATACATCGAGGCTATTTTTCTATGCGTTTTCTCAATAGATCGCGATCAGAAAGGCTTGACCATCTGCATAGTTCATCTGAACGATTAAACTCACACTGTAAACGAGCTAAAGTGGAGTATGTCTATGATGAAAATGTAGTTGATGAAGAGACGGAAAAGGTGGAGAGATATTATTACGAAGACACATCGGGAATTCCAACCAATCATAAAACCAACCATTTAATGATTCAGAGTAGTGTATCAGGTGAAACCACAGGGTCAATGCCAAGTACACCATTAAGTTCATGTTCAAGTGCCGAGGACAAACGAATCAAAACAAAAGAAAGAGATAAATACTCTCTGATAAGTGGTCTGAAGAAGATTCGAGAAGCCGAAAATATTTTAGACACAACCGTAACAGCTCGAGGTAAAAAGGAAACTAAAGCTACTAGAACTAATGTTTTCGTGTTCCGCGACGAGCGGATGAGACGAACTTCGAATATGTTTAACATCAAAGACAGAATAAAGAATATCCGACAGAGCTCTGCTTTGACTAAAGAGATCAAAGCTGCGAGGCAGCTTGGAGTAATTATGGGTGCTTTTACTCTTTGTTTCTTACCATATTTCATTTTGTTTCTCGTTGTAGCATTTTGTGATGGTTGTATTGATCAAGGACTTCTACTTGCAATGACGTGGGTAGGATATTTGAATTCAACTCTTAATCCGTTTCTTTACCCCTTGTGCAATGCTAATTTCAGACGAAAGTTTCGGTCCATGCTGGGTCTTCGCAACAAGCGTGGCCGAAGGAAACGTGAGGGTCTCGATCGAAATAGCATAACAACTGCACGATATGACTGATAGTTATATTTAACCCTTTACCTGATGAATATTCATTACAAACTCCTGACATTATCAATATTGAATAACGTATAACTTTTTTTAATGAAAACTTAAGGTCTGGTCTGATTTGCTGACCTTTTGACTGAATTCCGATTAGCTAAATCCTTTGAGAAACTATTAACCCTTCGCTTGCTATTCACGTCAATATACCTACCTGTAAATAGTGAAGACTCAGATGAGACAGCTCCTGCAGGAGTTGTCTCATCAGGGTCTGCACTATTTACAAGTTGATTGTTCAACTAGTGCACTCCACAGTAGTGATTGCACAGCGAAATACTTGTACACAGTGAAGATATATGTAATTATACAACAGGGCATGGATAAATAAGGAGAAATGTATTTTAAAATTCAGCAAGAGAAGGATTAACAGAGTGTCAGACGGCTTGGATCCTAATAATACATAGAGAGAATCACCGTCGTCTTATCTGGACCGAAGCTGTTTGAAAATGCGAGTCAGATTGCGCTACACATAAGAAGGCTTAATTGTTATGTATAAAACAAATACATACATTGCTATGACAAATAATATAGAATCCAAACTAATTTATTCTATAAGCCAACACAGCATACCTAAATCAAACAACAGAGGTCACCTGTTATGGGTCTACACTGTTTGCAAAAGGTGTCAACAGTCGTCTCTATAAGGTAAAAGGTTAACCTTTATCCAGCAGATAAGATAAAATATCCGTTAAAACTTGTACGTACTTGCGTTTTGTTTGGGATTTTAGAATATTAATGAGGGTGTCACACAGCTTCGACCCTTATGAATGGTCGATCTCTCACCTGGATCAAAGTTGCTTACAAATACCAGTCATGTCGTGCTTATTAGGATAGGGGTTAAGATTTATCTTTTTACTCCATATATACACCTTTATACGTCTTTGCAAACATAGTACACCAGGGTCAAGCTGTAGGGGTCGCCTGATTAGGGTCTGCTCTGTTTGCTTATGATATGATATACTATAGATATAATTTTTAAAGTTTTTGCCATGGCCAATGAATCATTCTAAAACAAATATTAATCAATATGTTTTATGATGCAGTAAAAGGTTAAACTTGTGTATCTGTCTGAAACGAATTTCTTTGTTGCAAATATACAACACGACGCATGATTTCGCCATGTTTACACGCCGAGAACTTCATACATCTCATGACGATCCGAAACTTCATATAAACCCTTTCCCTCATATGTACACTTTTAAACGTCTTTGCAAACAGAATAGACCCCGATCAAACTGTTGATATGTGACTAAATAGTTATTAACTAAAAGACTAAAGTCGTTTGTTCGTACAGAAATATTCACCAGGTAAGGGTAAAGGCATAACCTATAATTAGATATTTAACAAGTGTATGTTTATAATGTTTGTGTCACTGTTACCGTGCAACTGAAACAATTTGACACGTATCCTCTTTGTCTGGCGCCAAATTCCATAGAACATCTTTAATTATTCCCATTGCTAAAACATTCTGATTAGTTACAGTTTGTTATATTCATCCAAAATGTTCAAGCTTTAACTCTTTCGCTGCCAATGCCGGATCTGTGATTACCTATGCAAACAGTTTGGATCCAGATGAGACGCCGAGTAACTCGGCGTCTCATCAGGATCCAAACTGTTTGTTACTGTTACTATGTTTTTGAAACAAAAATGAAGAAAATCAAAAGAATGAAAATTTGTAGCAGACAACAAAGTTAGCAGACGACAGAGTTTGGCAGCGAAACGGTTAAGGAAACTGTTGACTGAGTCTCAAACAGCATTGGTCCTGATGAGAGGCAGAAATACTCGACATCGCATCTGCATCAAAGCTGTTTGCAAATGACAATCTGATAGTACCTAGCATGAGGATTGGTCACCTTTTGAATACTGCTTTTCCAAATGTGGAACTATGGTCAACTCCTGTTTAATGTTAGAGTCCATTTAATATGAATTTTAGATCTGTGTCAGGATTTCAACGAAAAGCAGACTATCCCCTTAACAAAGGAGGATTTCTGGCACCTTCTGGAACATTCTGTTCCGGATCTATACTGTTTACAAATGCCAGCCCGTTAGCTTATCACGTAATGCACGCAGTGAGGTACGTTATGTTTATTGTAAGAATTTAAATAGGTATTTTATGACTTTGATAAATCTTGCCACTTAGCTATAATAATCATTACAATTTGTTGTTTTATCATTGTTATTATGTTTTACTTCGTTTTATTATATTAATAATAGTGATAATATTAATATTAATAATAATTATAATAATTAAACTTATTTAATATTATTATTTTGTTATTATAATTATTATCGTTACAGTAAAACCCAAGTCCCTCTAATGCGACCACCAAATATAGGTATTGTTCAAGGTCATGGGGGCAGTTGGTAGCTTGATACAGGGTAAAGTTTATGCAGAAAGCTCTTACAGGAGCTTACTGTATTATTTGTGATCTGCATTAAGCAATCGACTGTTATAGTTATTCATTTATTGGTCGCTAAAGAGAGGTTATACCGTATTGTTTTATTATTATTATTACCGTGGTGTATATTTGGTGTTATTTTCACCATGTATGTGTCGTTTTCTCATGATAAGTTGTTTAACTTATTCAATAGGAATTATAAGATATACACTTAACTGATAAACTATTACTTTTAACTAACTTACGCATAACTCAGATTGTTGTCTGTTTCGCTTGGAAACATAGGGCCATACCTATTGTGTATGTTCAGCTTCATTTTGAGATTATCCCATCCAGCTTATTATGCCCAGCTTCGTATGTGTTTTTGCAACTCCCAACCTATGTAAATGCACCGTTGCACCTTTACCTAGAAGATACAGTAGACTCCCTCTAATGCGTCCACTTAATGAATAAACATGGGTGTTTTTATAAGCAGGTGGTTGCTTTCTGCATTACTTTTGTCCTGCATTAAGCCACCACATGCGTCTAGCACCCAGAATTATACCTTTTTAGGTGGTCGCATTAGCGGGACTTTACTGTGCATGTATTTGTTTATTTGTGAACAATGTAGACACAAGTCAGACACTTGTCTCAGACCTGTCTGATTAGGGTCTTATTTTTTTACTTATGAAATAATATAGACCTGGGTCCAAAGTTATAAAACGTCTGAGTCTGAGTCTGAGATCATTCTCAAGTATTTGATTGGTCATATTATGAGCTGATCTCAGGCTCAAGTAAAATGTTGCATAACATTGGGGCCTAATTTGACAGGGTTTGCGATGGCCAAAATTTCTATGTCCATATTCAATAATATTAATTCAGTCAATTGATATTTATGATAGCATCATTTCTTGTGTGAATATTCACCAGGTAGGTGACGGGGTAGCAGTTAGCTGTATCGGAAAATAAAAACAGTGATTTGGTTATGTTCTAATAGCACATTGAATGGTAGTGAATAGTGATTTCGTTATTTTCAGTCAGCATTGTAATGGTAAGGCGCCTTCCTTATTTTCAAACAGCACTGCAAACACAGGGGGCCATTTCGTGAGTCTAGATGGTCTTAAAAGTAAAAACAAAATGATGGGGTCGTTTTAGTGTTATATTATATACAAGGGTTCCAACTCTCGATTCGCCGATTCCCCGACCCATTCGAAATAACGCCCATTTTCAGACAGCCTAGATGGAATAGCTACTAATGTTAGGTACGAACGTGAAGCTGGGACATTGCACTAAATAATAATGTAACTTTTGATACATTCCGACTAAGCCGTAGCCAGTGCCGACGTGAAATTTCTACAAAATACGCTGATTTTGCAGTCGCAACAACGATTGCTGCTCGACCCCCTTGTAAAACGGCCATAATCGCGATGTCTCGGAACAAAACGATTGTGCAATCAATACATATGACCAAAAGCTATCGTTTACCTCTCAAGCTCTCTGTAGACACTGATACAGATCCGAAATACAGACGAATGTCCGTGCAATTAGCAGATTTAAAGCTCTTTCAGGCCACTACGAGTCACATGACCCGGTGCCTTTACAATAACAATATCCTGGTGTTTACTTATCTTGTGTTTAATATCTTGTTTACCCTATACGTGTTAACGAGAACGCAGGGCACCATCGCTCGGTCAATCAGGTGCCTTGTTACTGACTAAGTAGGAAGTGGGTTACGTTGTTGCAACTTCTCATTCGAGTAAGAAATATTAGCGAATCTTTTAGGAATTTTACGTCGGCACTGGCTATACGTTTTAGTCAGAATGTATCACAAGTTATACTATTTGATTAGTACATGTCCCAGCTTCACGTTCGTACAAACCATTAGTGGTTATTCCATCGTGACTGTCTGAAACCGGGCGTTATTGCGAATGGGTCGGGAAATCGGCGAATCGAGAGTTGGAACCCTTGTATATTAAGTAACACTAAATCCACCCAATCATTTTTTCTTTACTTTTTAGACCATCTAGACCCACGCAATGGCACTGGTGACTGCAATACTCTCATAGCTTAGTTATAACAACCTCTATCACTCTTTGTTTGTAAAGACTATCACAACTATTTTCACAAAATTTATATTTATGTAAAATAAGAAAAAAATAAAATACTAATATTAGAATGACTTAGTTTTTATATCAACCGAAATAGATCTTTCTTTGCCGGTGACTTTGGATGAGCCAGACCAGGTATTATACAATGTACAGTAAAACCGCCCTAAAAGGTAATTCTAGTTAAGAAAAAATAGATACTTTTAAGCAGGTGGCTGCTTAATGCAGGGTGAAAGTCATGTAGAAAACTCCTCTAGGAGTTTTCTGCATGTCTTTCACCCTGCATTAAGCTGCCACCTGTCTCCAAGACCGATATTTATACTACATTAAAAGTCCGGTTTAGAGGGGGCTTGAGTGTATAGTGAGCAAATTTTCTTTCAGTGATAAATGTTTTCAAAGACATAGTTCTTCTATGATTTCAGTTTAATCCTTCCAGTGCTAAGCGCGACCAGACTGGTATCTTGAAACAGTTTAAATCCAGATGAGACATCGCCGTGTTATTAGGATTCAAGCTGTTTGATGGTCAATTGTGTGGATTAAAACATTGAACTTAACAGAGCAGCGAGTTTTAATAAGTTTATTTATGTATGTATCTATGTTTTATTCCTAAACCGTGACGGAACACAAGGTTATCCGTTAGAAATTGCTTCAGTGAGATGGAAATGTAAATATAGCTAAGATCATTTTATGGTTGAGAAAATCAAAAGGAGTATTGTAAGCGTTTAATTTATAGAGTACCTTACATGAGTGTTCATTACAAATTGTTTCTATGAAAAGAGTTTACTATGATGATATGGCACGAGCTTTAGCGAGCGAGTGTAATATTCATTATAGTAAACGAGTTTCATGAAAACAGTTTGTAATGAACCACGTGTACGATTATTTTTATTATTTAACCCTTAACAGACTATATCTGACGGCAGTTTCGGCCCTTGTTTACAGCGTAGTACAGCCGGATTCAACCTTCTCATTTGCATAAAAAATGCACTAGTACATGTACATAAGGTCTGGAAAATGGGATTTACGGCATTCTGTTTCGGCACTCCTACACTGTATATTATGTGATAAATTAATATACGACGTGGAAGTTGCGTTATAGGAGGATTATGCCATTTATGCAATGGTCAGCAAATGTTGCTGAACGTATGTGTCTTTTGTCCTTGCAATCATCGTCTTAATCTTATACTCCACAGATATGCTCTTTAACGCCTATGGGACAAGATAGACCTAGATCAGACGACTTTAATAGAAGACGTCTGATCAGGGTATGTTGTGTTAATTTATGAAAGTATATAGATATGACTATACAGTTTCTGTCATGGCTACACACTCCAGTGTTCATGTTACTATCAACATTCAGCTAATTACTTTTATTAATCTCGAACATTCGTAACTCTTTGAATGCGAGATAAGTGTACGCTATTATTAGCAGGCTGTGCAGACCCAAGTGGAAGGATTTATATAGGAGCGCTCTGACCCGGGCATGCTTGCAATGTTTGTTATTCAAAATGCTCTCGCATATTTTACTTCATTCTCAGTGTTATATTATCTGGTCCTTCGGGATCATTAGTTTCGGTGTTGTTAGTTTTGAAAATTGAATACTGCTTAAGCCGGTGCTAGGGTGTGTGAGTAGTGCTGTACTTTTAATCACTACTCATGAACAGACTCAATGAAACTGAGATTTTCTCTACTTGTATTGCTACTTTTGCTTTCGAAGGATCTCCCACATTCAGACCATCTGCCATACTATATGGACTATTTCACTATGAATTAAGGTAAAGGTTAGGGTTAAGGAAATATTCACGAGATAAAGGCACAATTATGTCGTTCTGTTGCGATCTGTAATTTGATCTAAATATCAAAACATTGACCTCAAATATCTCAACTGTTAGAGTGATGACAAATGTCTCAATACCTTGCACACAATGTTACAAGAAGGCATAGTATCATATCTGCTACAACATATTAACTTTGTGTTGAAAGTATGCAACGTCACGCAACACAGTTAACCTAAGTTTGTCAGTGCATGGCAATTTGCTACATTTCATTTTTGCCTTTCTTCATTGTCTGCAAACATTATGTCAGCTTCGAATTCATTTACTAATTGACTAAACTTGTTTCATGAATAAAATGACTAACACCAATCGTCTCAATGGGGCTTTAGACATATGAGATGAAACGAATACATAAACTTATTTTAAGTGATTCTATAATTGTTTATATCGCGTGACATGACTTGTATCCATGCTATTATAAAGGTTCCTTATGTTTTGATCAAATGATCTCCCATTTTTCCAGACTTATGTACCAGTAGGTGTGAATTGTTCGTATTGCGTCCGTAAACAGTCGCCCCATACTTCATGCTCAGTGTTGTTATATATTCTTGTTCTTCGGGATCATCAGATTCAATCATTTTAGTTACGTAAATTGAATACCACTTAAGCCTGTGCTAGGGGCGTTAGTAGTGTTGCACTTTTAATAACTGCTCATAAACAGACTCAATAAAACTGAGGCTACAATTTTCTCTGTTTGCGCTGCTGCTTTTTCTTTCGAATGATCTCCTACTTTCAGAATTTATGACTTATAAAGACGGTCCAACTCAGGGTCCTTAAAAAGCCACTCATCCAGACCAAAGGAATCAACATGTCTTCCAGACTATCTACAAAGACCGCAACTCCATGTGTGTGAACGGTTTATGGCGTTTTATGTAATGCATGTACCAGCCGATCTTTGATTGCTGAAATTTCAAGGTAGAATGGGCCATTATTGTTTAACTTGAAAAGTCAATTTACTATGAAAGACTGAAGTTCGCTGGGTGCTTTTGAATAGCAAACAATGCAGACCCTGATCAGAGGGATTATGTAGGAGCCTTCTGGTCTGGGTCTACGTTGTTTGCAAATGCCAATACATTCAAAGCTTAATATCGCTATGAAATGATAACAGTAGTGTACAGATGATTAAGCAGCCATTCATTTATTGAACATACGACTCTTAGGAGTCTTAAGAAGCAGACGGTTACTTAAAGCAGTTCAAAAATAATGCAGAAAGTTCCTATGGGATCATTAAGCTACCACCTGCCCTTCTGACCCATAACTAGACTTCGTTTTGATGGCAGCTTCTGACAGGTTCTTTTGCAGTCACGGTTTCACTACACTGATAAATACGTCCTTGCCAGCAGTTAACACTTTACATGCTGAATATTCAATGAATAATCATGTAAGAATAGGGGCCATAATTATATAAATTACCTGAGTTTTGTAATTGCATATGAACACAGGCACACATGGATCTGTAGAATCAAGTCCATGTGCAAACAGAAACAATCCCCATTTAGATGACTTCTACAGAAAGTATGCTGTTTGCAAAATCTTCAAATGCGACTCTATGGAGAAAATGGTTGATTATAGATTTCAGTAACTATAAAATTGTAATTTTGCAATATGATATTACATGACAAATAGTGCAATATCTGATCAAAGGGATCCTCTGGCTTCAAATTTCAGTGAATTTGACTCCGCATTCAAAGGTTTGTATTCCAAAGGTTGTAAAGGATTCCCAGTCCAGCACCTGCTGGACAGGATAGGAGGGGTTTTGCGATCAGTAAGAGCAATTCTGAGTAACACACGTGTATTGAAGTCCATTGTGTATAATCTGTGACTTCAGTAATGAAACGTGACGCCACTGTCTGACTTTGTTATTTGAAATGATAATGTACATCTGTAAGCCGCAAATTCTTATTTTCAAATGCAAATATAATTTCACTAACGTAATAATGTTCTTACGCTGCATTTAAAACATTGCTTCAGCATGGAATTGTTACCTGGTTTGATCAGCATATTTAGGTTTTAACCCTTCGCTTGCTAATCGCGTCAATATACCTACCTGTAAATAGTGAAGACCCAGATGAGACAGCTCCTGCAGGAGCTGTCTCATCAGGGTCTGCACTATTTACACAGCAGTGATTGCACAGCGAAATACGTGTACACAGTGAAGATATAGGTAATTATACAACAGGGCATGGGTAAAGAAGGAGAAATGTATTTTAAAATTCAGCAAGCGAAGGGTTAATTATTATATGCGCAGACATGTATGCGAATAACCAAAGCTAATCGCGCATGACAGGGCACCGAACGCAACAGAATGATAGAAGAAAGAGTTTCAGTTGTGATTTAACCATTTCTCATATAAACGCATTTTCACGCCTTTGCAGAGTAGACCAAGATTATACAGCTCCTGTAGGAGCCATATGATTTGCTTCTGTCCTAGTTGATTATGAAATTACATAAATCTGATCCTTACGTTTTATCTAAGCCAACAAATTGCATTCAATTTTTAACCTATAAAAATAAGGTATAGTCGTGAAGTAATAAGTTCATACATAAATCTTCATCAGGGAAAGGGTAAACGTCTCTTCGACACTTGAAAGTTACATTGACAAGTGAAATATAAAAATACACTTATCATGTCAGTCTCCTAGACATCACATGAAAGTTTTTCGATAAGAAACACAATAATAAGAAATGATATATGAATATAGATAAATTACAAAAGCCATTGCAAGTTATAACACAATAGGCAAAACAACATTATATAACATGACTCAGTGGCCAATTTTTGTATACGTTTGTGGATTGCTTTAAACTAATATAAATGTGTAAAAAGCAATAACTGACATTTTGTAGACATAGGTATTTTTGACTCAATGCATTGCTCAATGACCTAAGCCGATTGTTTAGCTCTTTCTCTTTATTGCTAGGAATTACTATTAACCTTTCTCATGCTATAGAAATGCTGTCAGCTGAAACCGCCATTACAATAATTTTTAAAACAACATTCCACTCGTCTTAATTGTCTGGGGAAATATTGGCCGGGTGACAAATAACTTATATTCCTATGCTGAGTTACTCGGTGTCTTATCTGATTCCAAGCTGTTTTTAAATTCGAGTCAAGATGCGTTTAGCATGCTATTTAGAATTTTACTGTAGCTTTGTTTCACACATACGCATTGAATTATACCATCAGCTTATATTGCAGTCTAAATTCCTAGCGAATGTTAAAGGACTGAGATCTGGGTCCATGCTTATAAAACGTTTAGTTGAGTCTGAGTTCGTTCTCAAGTTTTTGATTGGTCAGATTTGAGCCTCTGGCTCAAATCTGACCAATCAAAAGCTTGAGAACTCAAATCTGACCAATCAAAAGCTTGAGAACGAAACTCAGACTCAACTAAAAGCTTTATAAGCATGGACCCAGCTGTTGTTACTAACTTATCCCAGTCGTACTGGGTTTGTATGTGCAACTTTATTTGCAACTATCCTGTTTAAATTTTCAAGTAATAATATATGTTTAAACAGTCTGTAGGAGTACATAAATATTTATAAAGTGGATATTTTATGAACTCCAGGAAATGAAAAGCCTTCAAGGAAACTTCTCGATATTTGGATGATATTTTTAACTTAGATAACCCTTTCTTTCATGCTCTGATTCCTGATTAACCCAAAGAACTCAAATTGAATAAAGCTAACCCTTCTGACACGTATGCAGCTTTTCTTGATCTAGACCTTAAAATTGACAATGGAATGATTTCTTCTAAAAAGAAGATGATTTTGATTTTCAATTTTCTCTTTTTGTGTTGCAATTTTTGCTCTCGGGGGATCACCTCCCTTCAGAATTAATACATGTATTGTACCCTCATCTTGACGGATATGTTCCCCGTGCCCCATCTTACGGGGTTTATATTTCTCAACGTATTCGTATCGCTAGAGCTTGTTCATCTGTTGACGATTTTAACAGTCGAAATCTCATTTTAACTGAAAAGCTGCTTAAGCAAGGATATAGATACCAATAACTAAGAAAAACATTCTCTAAATTTTATTATCGAAATCTCTCACTTATTGGCAATTACAAATGTAATCTCAGGGCGCTCCTAAGACACGGTATTTCACATCCTGAATTTTATGGTGATGTGAATTACAAACTTCGTAAGATTGTTGGACATACCCATTTTCTCACTTTGTTCATCAAATATGTTTAAAAATCATTAAAAAGGGATATGATCCCATAGTACTACAACATACTGCATGTCTGGTTGTCAACCTTTCTACAGTTGGCAATCACGCTGGCCTCTTTGCATGTATGCCTACAAGAAAGGTTTATTACTCTATGAAGGCGACCTCTTAAATCCGACAACGGGAGGAGGACGTCGGATATGTGTTTGTCGTACCCTTTATTACTTTTCTACAGTTACTTATGTTTGCAGCTCAATCATTGTGTACATTAGCGATAGGTGGATACAGTTTGTTTCACTTAATTGTTTTCGTTTTACATGCATTTTACCACTGTATTTGCCATCGCGGTTGTTGTAGATTAGTCGGAGAGGGGATACGTTTATCTAGATTGTTTGTCTTTTAGGGTGGGGATGGAATATGTGTGAGGCTGGGCGCCCCAAAACCGGTTTAACTCCCCAGTGACATTTGTCACTGGCCGTTCCAATGTGGTACTTCCATCTTCCCCCATTATTTATTTGTTATGTCTGTGCGTCTCTTTGTGTCTTTTATATACATGAACATTTGTTATTTGTAGTCGTGGTGCTCTTTGGGCGGTTGTGTGTTTTGTATGCGGTGTGTTTCCTGCAAGCCTCATACATGTACGTTTATGAATATTGATTAACATGTATTAACTTGGGGCATTGCAAACATTGAACAATTAGATCTATAGTATTCCATAAGCAAATACGGCAGACCCTCATTAGGCGGCTCTGAGTTGGGTCTATTCTGGATACCTTAATTTACACTGTTTGTTAAGCTAGGGTGACTTTGAGATAAGGGTGAGGTTAGGACGTCCGTAAACCGGTTTAAACCCCCAGTGGTGATTTTGCTGCTGACCGTTCTAAGGCGGTACTCTCTTTGTCATCCTTACTCTTGTTTGTGTTGTGTCTTTGTACTTGTGCTTTTGTTCATGTTTGGAGTGTTTGTCTCTGATCTTTGTGTGTTTGTTGGTGTTTTCTGTGTTCATTTCGTGTGTGTGCGTGCGTTCGTGCATGCGTATGTGCATGAGTGCTTGTGTGTGACATGCTGTTTATCGATGTTTTGGTGGTGGTTGCTTCTTGCCTGCTTGACTTTACTAATTAAGAACTGTGAGCATCATTGTTCAACTATTGCAATAACCAACACTGGTTATCATGAACTAGGCATCTGCACATGGTATGTTGTAACAATCACTTTCAATAAAAGGTTGAACTCCCAGAAACATTGTCTATAGTTTGTTTCAACGGAGATAATGTTAATGGCATCATTTATCAAATGACGGTTTAAATTTATGTCACCTAATAGATGCTACAGGGCAATAACTTAAAGTTTTCATTGTCAAATGCATTCATCTGTCTGCATATCCTGAATGAATTGCTGGAACGTGGATGTAATTTATTTCACATCCATGTACCTCTCCCCAGGAGTATTTTACTATAACATAAGATGCAACCTAGCCATTGGTTTCGATAGTAAATGCTCCAACCATTTGAGATAAGATGGTATACATTATAAATTTCAAGATTCCTTTGTAATCTTAAACTGCGATCTGCACACTCTTACTGGGATATGGATCCGCATGAAACCCCGAATAAATCGATGTCTTATCCGAACCAAAGTTAGTATTTTCTTAAAAGTTAGGTTTTAGAACACAAGTAAATGTTGTTTAAGCAGACATGAATCTTTTCAACATTGTAATAGTTACACAGATTTCCAAAGCTGATGCTGGGTACGACATGATGCTTTAAACAGCGAACTAAGCTTCATCAAATTAACGCCTTCGTGATTTCTAGACATTTACTTCATCCTTATAATAATAGTTGTGAAATATATCGCAATATCGTTGTCAACTCCATTTTCTCTTATCAACGACGCTTTAAACTTTGAACATACAGGAAACGAGGGTGTTGAAATTTGTCAAGCATGTAGACCGAGATCAGAAGGCTCCTAGAATATGTTTTTATTCATCTCCTCTCGCAATACAATGATTAGGTTTCCACCTAGAACACTCGGCAATCAGAGGGTTAACACATGGCCAAAGTATTGACATCAATTAAATAATAAAAGATATCAGTGTCTGGTATTCTTCACTCTTCTGTGCGAAGATATGACTCAATTAATGGATGCAATGCAAACTATAAAAAAAAACATCTAAGATGTACTCTGCTCACATATCTTCGCCAATTGTACGTAACAAAATAACTTCAAAGTCGGAATACGTGTGACTATAAACTTAATGCTTAAAACATGTTAAAGCAAGATATGCTTGTATCGATTTGCTTTTATTAGATTGGAAAGAAACGATAACACGTGCACCATAGAGGGCATCTGTCGTTAACCCATTTGCTCCCACGATTCCGTATATGTCTTCACTGTTTGCTGGTAGGAATTTCAATATAAAACAAAACGAAATTGAAATTTAGGCCAGGCACCCCTTAGATAAAAATGGACTAATCCAATATATAAACATGGAAGAATCCACTGGGAACAAATGGGTTAAAATGTGTACCGGCCGGACTCGGTGTACATGTAGGTATTGTATTACACATAGGGCATTCTCTGTTCGCGTTTTACTCTCTCGACTGACACATGTCAGCCATTGTTGTGCTAATATCCATAGTGTTATTCCTAAATCGGAGATCGGATGACCGAACGTGTCCGTTGATTTCGGTGTAATCGACGACAATTCCCGGTTTTATATAATGCGGGACTTCTGGAAAATGGACAACAATTTAGCAACACTTTGATGATATAAATATGTGTACAAACTTTGGCGTTGATTGATTTATAAGAAACCATTGGCAGAATATAACTTTTAAGAGACAGCTAATCAGTTGGTTGAGTTATTCACTGAACACCGCTGATACATGGCACATATACTTCTGTCAGTGTAGTGATTAGTGTCTATAGCTACCTCATTCGGAAGGTTGTGCATACAGAGAGAAAGTGAATATCTTTACAAATACTTCCCCATCTCAAGAAAGACAATATCGGTACGTCAAACCATCACACTTTTATATCTGAATACCAAAGCCATGTCATTATTTCGCTATTTTTTTTAAATTGTAACAAAGTAACAGTTGTCGGGACGCCACCATGTTAGGTTTCATGATTTTGAAAAACTATATGGAATTGCAGTCAACATAATTCAGTGTTTTCTCCATAATATAAATTATGTCATGTTGCTTCTTTTAACCTTAAGCCTGATGAGCAAATTAATTTTACAGAAATTTTCACCTGCTACAGTTTCAAAATTAAAGCTATAATCAATTTGTCTACCAAAATGCAATCAGGGTGTCAAACAGTTTGGATCCTGATGAGATGCCAAGTTACTCGGTGTCTCATCTGGATCCAAACTGTTTGCATACTAGTAGGTATCCACTCATCCGCCCATAGCAGGCTAAATGTTAGGGATATATAATCGGCTCCTGTGTTAACTCATAGGTAACCTTTCTTTTGGCTTTAACCAGTACGATAGTATAACAATTAATGTCTGCCCTTTGTCTGGGTCCATGCTTATAAAACTTTTAGTTGAGTCTGAGTTCGTTCTCAAGTTTTTGATTGGTCAGATTTGAGCCAAAGGCTCAAAACTCAAATCTGACCAATCAAAAGCTTGAGAACGAAACTCAGACTCAACTAAAAGCTTTATAAGCATGGACCCTGATTTTGAAAACAAGAACTTTCTTCCGATAAGCTCAAGCATTTTAGAAACCACTGGCCGAGTGTAGAACCATTTGGATCTACTTGAGAATCTAAGTTACTCGGCGTGTAATCTAGATCCTGGCGTGTAATCTAGATCCTAGCGTATACTCTAGATCCTGGCGTGTAATCTAGATCCTAGCGTGTAATATAGATCCTGGCGTGTAATATAGATCCTAGCGTGTAATCTAGATCCTGGCGTGTACTCTAGATCCTGGCGTGTAATCTAGATCCTGGCGTGTAATCTAGATCCTAGTAGAGTTACGCTTAGCAGAATAAGGTTAAACCTGTCATTTGGAAATGCTATCTGTTTAACAGAATAAGGGTAAAACATGCTGTTTTCAATCAGATATTTAAAGGCAGTGTAATAAAATTTGAGATTCTTTATGAGAATGCTGCAATAAAAGGGAGCAGGAAATATTAAGAATTCGAACGTCAAGAAATGGCCATGAACATCTGTGAAGTACAGTTGGAACATTTAAACCATACACTGTGGAAATTAAATTAAATAGCTTTACAAACGGTGTAGTACCAGATCAGGCTAATCCTGGTGGAACACTATTATCAAGGTCTGCACCGTTTGCTATCTTTTACAGTTTACAGAAAAAGTTATCTTTCCAAATTCGGCATGAGACAGTCCAATGTCACATCTAGAAGGTCCATATGTGATAAGGGATAACAATAATAACTCAGAGTTACGTAAAGATGCGTACCAAAATACTAAAATCGTCATTTCTCCATCAAATCTTATATTGTGACCACTCTTTAGAATCATCTCTTCGAGACGATTCTAAAGTGTAGTCCCAGTATAGAGTTTTGGTGGAGAAATGAAGGAGCTTTTCTTGAAAATGTTGAAATTTACGCATCTTATCTGGACAACTGATATTAATTGTGTGCAGTTGAAAGGATGTGCTAATAAATGTAGTTACGTTTCATTACTGAAACAGTAAGTATGTATTTATTTGCCAGTACAGGTGAATGTGTTCGGTAGAAGCTTCACCTTAACCCCATCTCTAATATTTATGTAAGAAATAATGACACCGTGAATAGTAATTAAATCATGTTTACTAAGAAACGTTAACAGTAACTGAAACTGAAGACTTCGATTAATATCACCCTATAATTAAACGAAAATGTCTGGTCTGATTCCACTCTGTCTGCAAAGGTGCAAAAAGTCGTCTATATGAGGGAAACGGTTAAGCATGAACATATCAGAACAGCATTAATGTTTCTGAAGCATATGTTTAGTTGAAAACTGACTTTAATATATTTTCTTTTCAGCAGGCTTATATAATAGAAGTACGAGTATGAATTTAAATTCAGCAAGGATCAATGTAGGTGTATAGTGACGACATCCAATTGTCAGTGAGAGTAGTACATAATTTAGACGTCCCTTTCCCCCATATAAACACTTTTCACGCGTTTGCAAACATAGTAGACCCAGAGGAAGCGTCAAATCCAGGTCTACTCTGTTTGCTAATGAAATTGTATTAGATCTGACATTGATTTTTTCTACAAAGTTCAATACGTCATGTGTACGTCTGCTATTGGCGACGTTCATCTCATAAATATACATACAGTAAAACCTGTCTATAACGGCCACTAAATTACATCAAGTATTTTGTGTTAAAGGCAGGCGGCTTTCTAAAAGCATGGTGAAAGTAAAACAGAGCGCTCCTATAAAAGCGTTCTGCTTTACTTTCACATTGCTTTAAGCAGCCACCAGCCACCTTATACTTTCTGATATTAGTATTACCGTCCTTGACCTGTCTCAAGCTAAACGTCACGTCACTGTCATTTGCAAACCACTTGTATCCATATGAGTTGCATGGTAACTCGGCGTCTCAACCCTTTCCCTGTTTTGTATTTCGGCCAAATTTCGATACCTACTGAATATTCATTAAGAAAATAGTTACAACAAAATATGGAAGGTGAAACAATGTAGACTTTTTAGAACGCAATGAAACAGATCTATCAAATTCTATTAGCAAACAGAGCAGACCCTGATCAGACGGCTCCTCTAGGAGCCGTCTGATCTGGGTCTAATCTGTTTGCAAATGCGTGAAAACACATTTATATGAGGGAAAGGGTTAACAGGTTCCAAGCTGTTTGTTACTCAGTAAATAACTGTCTGAGACCAAACTGCTCGGTAACAGATACGTAAACCTTGTAACAGATCAGGGCTTTTGCAGATTTTATTGTTTCAGTATGAGAATGGCCAAGCTTACCTAAAACCAGTAAAACCCCTCTAAACCGGACGTTCAACCTAGTATAAATATCGGTCTTGAAGACCAAAGCTTTCTGCATGTCTTCCACCCTGTATTAAGCAGCCACGTGCCTAAAGGTATCTAAATTCGACTCTACTAGAATTCTGGTTTAGAGGGATTTTACTGTAGCCTATAATATTTATTACAGCAAAAAATAAAACCTTCCCGGAGCACACTTATCAGTTTGAGATAGCTGAAGTATTTCATTCGGAAGGATGCCTATGCCAGATATAGCCCGTTATTCCGTTAAGAACATTTTCCCATTATAAATATACAGAAAAACCTTTCTTAGGAGAATGTTTAGTTAATAAACCAGCTGATTTTAAACACCTATGACTGCTTAATGCAGAATGTCCGGGATAAAGTCCATTTAGTTAATAAAGCAGGTGATTTTAAACACCATTGCTTGCTTAACTTTTAACCTGCTATGGGCGGATGAGTGAATACCTATGCAAACAATTTGAGACCAGATGAGACGCCGAGTAACATGGCGTCTCATCAGGATCCTAACTGTTTGACACTTTGGTTTCATTTTTGTAGACACATTCATTATAACTTGAATTTTGAAAATGTAGTAGGTGACACATTCTGAAAAAAAATAGTTTCCTCAGCAGGCTAAAGTTTAATTCAGAACGCCCGGGAAAGTTATTGCCCGCGTCACATGTTTTAACCATTAAAGGGGGTGTCACACTAGAGCGTATGGCACGAACGTATGCGAAAGTATAAGAAAAAACGCTCATACGCTCGCATACGCAGATACGCTAGGAGTAGCTAAGGCACACGTCGTATACGTTTCAGGTACGCTGCCATACGTCTGTGTCATACGTACGCAAAGGCCGAAAATATTTATTTTTTGAACATGTTCAGCGTATACGAGCGTATACATTATACGTTACGTATACGCTCATCATAAGCTAAGCACACGTTGAATACGTTAGAGTGTCAGTAAAGGTACGATACTTATAGCTCAAATATGTTTCACATACGGTGACATGATGGCGGCCAGTAAAGCTACCGTACAGATAACGTATCAGTAACGCAATTGTAACGTATATCTGACGAATGCCTAATGTATTTAACCTATTTCTGGCTATCCATACGCTACATATGCGTTCAAATGCGGTAAGAATCTATTATTTGGGACTACGTTCACTTATATGTTACAAATGGGCTCTCTATTATTTAGGACTACGTTCACTTATATGTTACAAATGGGCTCTCTATTATTTTGGACTACGTTCACTTATATGTTACAAATGGGCTCTCTATTATTTAGGACTACGTTCACTTATATGTTACAAACGGGCTCTCTATTATTTAGGACTACGTTCACGTATATGTTACAAATGGGCTCTCTATTATTTAGGACTACGTTTGCTTATTCTATACGACATTAACTCTTTACTCAATAACATTTAGCCTGCTGAGCAAATTATTTTTACAGAATCTTTCACCTACAACATTTTCAAAATTCAAGCTATAGTCAATATATCCACCAAAATGCAAACAGGGTGTCAACCAGTTTTGATCCTGATGAGACGCCGAGTTACCTGACGTTTCATCTGGATTCAAACTGTATGCATAGGCAATCACAAATGCGACGTTGGCAGCGACAGAGTGAAGTTGTTTAGTATGGAACACGCAAAGGATCTTTCCATTTCGGGCTCCTGTAAAACCTTTTTTTATGATCGGTGCCATCCTTCCTTTGCGCAAAATACACCTTTACCTATATACAAATTACCATTCAGAGACTTATGTAAAACGGTATAAATAATGATAAGTAAACGGTTCAATGTTGTGTTACATGTATATGATGTCACGTAAGACATCGGCGCACATATCAGTGGTTTTGTCGAAAAGCAGATCATTGTATGAACCATTGCAATGCGGGGAATTAGTTTGCTGACGTATTTATACCCAGATCAAGGTCTGCAGTGTTTGGCAATCAAACTCATCTAGCAAACTATTCCCTTTCATACTGATGTCACCCTACACTCAAACGATGATGGACCATTCACTTTCAATATTCGACATTCAAGCGGTTAAGAATAATTTGTCCAGCTTAATAATGAAATTGATTTCTAATTCAACGCTCCTTGTCACGACGGAATTGAAGATTCTGGTTTTTTATGCAATTACGGTCTCTGGGTGAAATCTTTTCCCATAAAGTTCAGCATTATTCATTCAAACATGGATTTGCAAACGACCTGGGCCCCGTTTTACTAAACTTAAAGTGTACGACTGACATGATCGTAACTTCTATCATACGACGATCGCAAATGGAAGCTGCGGTCGTCTTAAAATGTTAGAACTTACTATATACTTTCTGCCGTACAAATGTAGCCTTAAATGATATACACTGGACTGTGCGATGATGTCAGCTGCACCAGTCCTGTAGTAGCGATTGTCATAAATGAGGGCTTATGAGTCTTTAGTAAAACGGACCTTTGATGGTATTCATGCGCTGTAGTATTCTATTCCAGTATTTCTGAAGGATAAATGCACGGTCTTGTATAAGCTAGTAATAGTCGCTTATTTGAGTTTTTCGGATAGGTTTACAATACTGCTAACTTGGTAACCAGCTAGTATTTATGGCAGGTGGCCGCTTAAAGCAATGTGAAAGTGAAACAGAACGCTCCTATAGGACCGTTCTGATTTACGTTCACCTTGCTTTAAGCAGCCACCTGCATTTAACACAAAATACTTTATGTAATTTAGTTGCCGTTATAGAGAGGTTTTACTGTACACATTAAACACCATCGATACTTACAGTGCGCACCCAGCCCATGCTGCCCGCAAATCCAAGGTCAAGGTCAAATGACTTCGAAATTTTCCGTGCACACTAATTGTCTTTAACCCTTTCCTTCACGTAAACACCTACGTCATATTTTGCAAACAGAGTAAATCCAGGCTAGACCTGTAGTACCCGTCTGATCAGTATATGCTCTATGTTTTCTGTTTGCATATGAAATTATAAAGAACTGATCATACAGTTTCTATCTGAGTCAACAATTCACGTTTAGATGTTTAACTTATAAAACATAATGTTCATGAACTGAACAATTCGTGCACAAATGTACATTATTGAAAGCGTTAAACGATTGCTTAAAATAATTAACGGATCATTAGTACACTGTACACATTTTGTCTTGTGACATACATCTTATTGCAGTACTTATATTCATATCAATAAATTATAAAGTAGGTTTACAACGCTTCAGATACAATGTGACAAACACTTCTTATCAAACGTGCTGAAGATAACTAGATTCGTCACCTTAGAGAAGAAAATGAAACTCATAACACACTTTGTCTGAGCGTGTGCATGTAGTACTTGTACAGCTTTCTGATTAAGTATACAGTGGTCATTTTAATCTCGCCAGTCATCATGCTTACAAAAAAGTATGTTTACGCAAGGCCTGATCTGGGGCAGTTTTATTATGCCCCCGTTGACGATAGTCAGGGACATGACCGTCCGCCTGTCCGTGTGTCACGCTTTTACGTGCAGTTAGTTGTTACAGTTTTTTCAAGTGTTATATGTCAGTATTTTCTTTACGTATACACATGAAATTTCACGTACACATTAATCACCATCTGTGCTATCATTTGGCACCCAACCTATGCTGCCCACAAGCCCAATGTCAATGTCAAATAACTTTTACGTGCAGTTGGTTGTCACATTTACGTGAAGTTGGTTGTCACATGTTTTCATTGTCTTATATCTCACTAACCACTATAGCTATTGGCATGGAATTGCATATACACATTGAACACTATCCATACTTTCATTGCGCACCAGCCCATCATGTCCGCAAGCCCAATGTTAAGGTCAAATGACTTAGGAAATTTACGTGCAGCTAGGCAAGCATCACCACGGGGGCATCGCTGTGTCTTACAGACTCACTTTTCTAGTTTACTAATCGATACTTTGGCGGCGTCTCATCTGGATCAAGATGTCACGTGTCGCTTAGCATAATGCGGATAACCCTTTACCACATACCAACGCGTGTTCACGTCTATGGAAACAATGTACCTAGATCAGACGGCTCCTATAAGGGAGTCTGACCAGGATCTGTTCTTTATGTTTATGGAATTATAGTGATCAGATTCTACATGTTCTGTAATCAATCCTGTGTTTATATACTAGTGTGATTAACATAGCAATCTGTTATAACAGTTTCTACAGTTTCTGCCCTGGTATAATGTTCCGTTATCATACTGTATCTATACTAAATAAAGTAACTAATATTCATGATATCAGTATTTCTTACTGAATTTTAGAGGGTCCATGGGTTAAATCTAAATGAATGTTTGGATTAAATGCCTTTGGTAGCATGACCTAAACGGATCATTAGGGCGTACGCCGATGTCCCTTGGTTTCAGTTACATTACATCAGGTTTTCATATAAGTATCAACGCTGTCGCTTGTTTGTATATCGGCTTATTTCATGACATAACAGAACGGACCATAGTCATTCGTCAGCATTAAAGGATTGCCGGAAATAAATGGAATTGTCCCGGTCGATCTAACCTGAACATGTCTGGTATCTGTCGTAATTAGGAGAAACTCGATCGCTTTAATACAAAAGAGAAAGGGTCCATGGTATATACAGTAAAATCTCGATTATTCGAACACTGAAATTCGTATCATAATCGATCTTTAAAACAGGTGGCAGCTTAATGCAGGGTGAAAGTCATGCAGAAAGCTCCTCTAGGAGCTTTCTGCACGACTTTCACCCTGCATTAAGCAGCCATCTGCCTAAAAGGGGTCTAAATGCTTCTATATCAAATTTCGAATAATTGAGGTTTAACTATATTTATGAAACTAAGACATGTTACAACCCATACAGAAAAGCCTATCCGTATGTTCAGAACAAGACCATCGACAACAACAGATAACGGTGTTTTGATGTAGAAAGTTAGTAACTGTACTAGTAAAACATAACCCTTCCGTCATTGGAAAGGTAATATCTGCTGCAACTCTGATCTATTAAGCTTTTTACGTTTATCCGATTCGTTCAAGTTTTTAAGAAATATTATTGACAGAGTGTTAATAAACTTGGACACTTGATGAGAAACTCGGCGTCTAATCTGGATCTAAACAGTTTACAAATGCCAGTCAATCCGCGCACGCTTAACCCTTTTACCGCCGATGTCGCATAAATACACCACGACAAATAGCGCAGTCCCAGATCAGACGCCGCCTTTTCAAGGCGGCGACTGATCTGGGACTTCACTATTTGTCTCAAACTCTATTTCTATATATGTGCTTTATTCCATTGAAGTTTGCATTTATTTATTTTATTTCCTTATTTTACCGAATGGTTTAACAAACTTGGATTGCAGACGATAATTAGAAAGTTGGCGCCGAAAGGGTTAACAGGAGAAGAGTTAATCCTTGGTAAATCAAACTTCAGCCATATCCTCTTTCTACCCCTTCCTATTTATCATCGGTCACATTTGTGAATAAATACTTTAATTCAAAATGGAATGCAATATTACCCCTTACAATGCTGAATGTTTAAATGGACTATTCCAAAAAGGCCACGAATACGGTTAATATTTAGGGATATTTTTCTAAAGGAGAGTGTATAATATGACGAACATACCCTGATGAGAGGGCTCCTCTGTGAACCCTCTCATCTTGGTTACAATGTTTGTAAGGGACATTAGAGATTGATTTCCTGCATTGTAAGGATTAAATGATGTGCACTCCCTGCATGTTGTAAAACTAAAATAGTTCAAGATAGAATTTAATTCAGTTTCTATGGAGAAGTTCTTGTTAACCATTTGTACGCAGGAAAAGGTAGGTCTCACTAGAAAACGTTATTGACCCAGAGGAGTTCTCGAGGAGCCCTCCGATCAGGGTATACACCATTGTCATTCAAGCTCATCGTGGATTTCATACTGACTGGACTCTATAGTTAAACACAATTCAACATATGTATTTTTATTATATACCTACCAATGTTCTGCCTAAATTATTGCCGTATTTTACCGAGCAAATACAACAGGATGGATTGAAATTCCGTATTACCCTAGTACCTAACGGAATCGGAAAACGCAAGTACCGTGTGTAGCCGGAACTACTTTTTCATGCCATGATGGTTAATTATAGCATGTAATCTGGATTTCCAAAGTTCTTATTATAGCATTATACGTCAATTATTCGTCATTGCAATGATGCCGTCATCTTCACTGGCAAATAGATTGCTTGACATGTTGCTTAAAAGGTATTCATCTTGAAGCAGGTCAATAGTTACACATCATACAATGGCTAACAGGTATAATACTTTTATTCAAAAGAAAATGATTTAACAAGAAAATCCACAGTCTGAAGCAAAATGTCAGTGCTGCAGCATCTGAAGATTTTTACAGTGACATATCCGGCCAATATGTACACAACGCTTGATCAGTACCCTGAAAAGAAATAACATTCAAAGCATTACCAGCACATCAATATTGTGGTGTGTGCAATATCATGTCAAACTGAAGAACTGTTCAGTTGCATACATAGTGACTTATATTATCAAGACTCCTCACAGCCTGTGTTCCATCCATCCATGGATGTATATATGAATAGATGGACGGATGGATAGATGGATCGATGGATGGATTAGTTAGATAAGTTATATCGATAGTTTGGTTTGGTTTTTATCGGTTTAACAGTATGTCATCATAATTATCTCGACGTCCAGCTATTTACAGGTGGAGGAAGGCCCCAGAGGTTCTGTTGTGCACGGAACAAATTGCACAGAAGAACATCCAAGTAAGTAGAACTACCAACCTACCGCAAGCCAGCCGGAAGGGTTCCTCACATGAAAAATCCAAATGCCCAGATCGGGATTCGAACCAACACCGATGAGTGGCTAAACGATTATCAATTGAAGGCCATAACCACTCAGCCACGGAGCCCATAATCTAGAAAGATATAGATAATATATACTCGGTCAAACACGTACCTCCGCGAATTCTGTAAAATCATTCAAATACACAGCTCATTGTCTTGTCCAATCCGTTGTCTGAAGTACGCTTACACGGTGATCAAGCTACTAGTTTTGATTGCTCACCTAAATTGCCGCCGAATCCAACCTTTGATCATCACATATTGTGATAGTGATTAAACCTCTCACATACACATTATTCCGGTGTTAATATTATTCACTTAAACACTTTAAATAAAGATTGTTTTGTTGAATCGAAGAGGTCAAGTCAACCGCTATTTTTGTCAGTTTTTATGCTGTTTATATGCATATATTAATACGCAATGTGTTCAGACGCTCTTGAGAGCACTGCGGCAAATAATATAGTTCGGAATATTGCTGTCATTTTGAATTATTTTTTACTATTTCAGGTATATCGTTGTGTGTGTAAAGGCTATATCCCACTTGACCTTTGGTCTCGCGGGATATAGCCTTTACACACACAACTCGAGTGATCCGGTGCCCAAGATATGCAAAGTATCGTAATATTCCCTATATATGTTTAGTTTAAACATATTTTCATTCGAAAAAAATATACATGCTACTCACAGAGTATCACTATAGGATTAGAACGAAAGCTAAACATTTATTGAGTTCTATGTTTATCTAGATGAAGTGCGACCATTTATCAACCCGAAGACACTAATGTTTGAACATGTATTATTATGCGCCAGTGGCAATGAGTGTTTAAGTTGAGCCTTACTATAACATAGATGGATAACATATTTATAGACGAGTCTATTACGACAGAACAAATGTACACATTCATCATGATTCGCCCATTTATCATTATTCGCCTGTATGTGGCAGACAATGGGGTATAAAATGGTCACTAATTCTGATATTTGCTAGGTTCTCAAAAATAGGTTATCATCATCAACTACCACGATGTCATTTGTCAGACAAGTAATACAGTAAAAGCTCTCTAAACCACACGCTCAATCTAGTATAAATATTGGTGTTGGAGACATGTGGAAGCTTTATGCAGAGTTTTCTGTCTTACTTTCTTCCTGCATTAAGCAGCCATCATCCTATTTTTTTTCTAAATTCTTCTCTTCTAGAATTCCGGTTTATGTTTTTGTTACTGTATTATAATAACCCGATCAAGACTTCAGACGGTGTCTTGATAAATTTGAGAATTGCGTTTGAATGTTTCTTTAATCAGCTTTAGTTTCCGACTTGATCAAACGAAAGCGTTGGCGAACGTCATATTACTTAGGCTGCCAATCTTGATAAAATGAACCTAGCCTGATTGTAAGATCAGAATTGATGATACAAACAACATGATTAGCCCACTTTCTTTATGCCGCCAAATAAATTGTTCGGCTTCCATATTGTTATGCGGAGAACATAATGAAGCGACTGGATTATTTGAAGCATTTGCAGTCAGATGTCACTAGTATTTGACTTTGTCGAACTGTATCGTTGCATTTGTTCTGAACGGCTAACACTTTACTCCAAAGATACGTTCGTTAACGCCATTGCAGACAGAGTGGCACCAGATCCAACAGATCCAGACAGGTTATGTGTGCTTATGGAATATTCTTCAGTTTCTGCCATAAATAAAATGTCGTGTGCTCACATGCTTTTATAAAAATATATACAGTGCTCCCTCCCTACAACGGCCCTCTCAATAACGATTCCCTCCTTACAACAACGCATGTCACTGTTTCCGAAACAACAAGGCTCCAGAAACAACTTTTTCCATCGTATTTTCTTTATGCCTCCACCAAACCCTATGTTGTGACCACTCTTTAGAATCGTCACTTTGTGACGATTCTAAAGAGTGGTCACAACAAAGGGTTTGATTGAGGCATAACGGTTTTAGTTCTCGAAATACACCTTATCTAGGGATCTGCAAACAAGCTAATTATGTTTGATTTTCCCTCCCTATAACAACTCCATCTGAACAACACATACAATATTCGTATCCCAAAGGGTGTCGTTGTAGAGAGGGGGCACTGTATAAATAATGTCACTATGTCTCACATGAATAATCATGGAGTAAACGGTTTATAAATGATTTGGTATTATTATTTGCGATCTCATTTACTTAGACTAAACGCGACAGGCGACAGCAACACTTGTACAGAGGGAATTTGTACAGTGTTAACACCGAACTGGCATAGAAGTCCATAGTGTAGACTAAACTGCTCCATTGTTAACAGTTTGGTCATGGTTCTCTTGGAACTCTTGTTCTTAGTATGTTGTCTGAATACTAACGGTAATTAGCCTAAGGGTATGATCAGTATTAACGTGAGCATTCGATTATGTGTCATTGTGGTAGTAAGACCGTTACAGATCTAAGGTTTGCCCAGTTTGCCCCAGGTTCCAATATATGGGACAAACTTAAATATTGTAGATCCATAATTATAAGAACCATTTGATCAAGGAATGGACTGTTCGCTTTACCAATTAATATCAAATGTTTTCACCAGTATATATTGCATGAACCCCTAACATGAAAATTTGATATGTTGCAAAAGAAAATAGTGTCGGATTTACTTCTTAGGGCAGTAATTTGGTTAAAGAACAGAAGTCATCCACTGCATCTGTTTGGCCAATTAAGCGTGGGAATTTTGTCATATTGTTCACTATTGTCCAGCTTATAATCCTGAATTTACAGTTGTAGATGCTATCATGCAAAGGCTCCATGTGGTGCCTATTGACTCTCTCTTTGCCTCGCAGTGTCTTCAGATTAGACTGCTGCTAAATTTCGTTTCATATTGTTTTTTCAAAGCATCGCAGCATTACAGTTTGGATCCTGTTGAGATACTGAAATACTTGGAATCACAGTCGACTGACTCCAGACTGTTTGACGAAAGAGTTAATAAGATGATTAAAGCTTTAACCATGCCCCTCATGAAAGTCATGTAAGAAACACTGTCACAATATTCATAAGCAAACCTTTTATAATGGCATTTCAAACAAAACAATTTCTACCATGGCAGAAACTGAAGACTCAGATCTATATCATTTCTGCAGCAAACGGAGCAGACTTAAACTGATTAGACGGTTCCTACATCAGCCATCTGATCGGAGTCTACTATGTTTGCAAAGGTGTTAAAATGCGTCTCAATGGAGAAATGTGTTATATCAGTATCAGAAAATTTAAAATCTGTTTAAAATGGTTGATCTGCATAATAATTATTACAAAGTCCATGTAGTCTACACCAGCTTAAATAGTTCTATGAATTCCGTATGTGTCTTTGTGTACTTATTTCATCCGTGCTTCTGGTATTGTGGTGCACTTTCGTGTGTCATTTCCAAATTCCCTACCTGATTGCTATTCTATTTATGTTACATGACATTTAGTTTATAAGATTCGATATAAACTGGAATTTGATGGCATATTATTTTATTCTTGAAACTTCGAAAATTAGTGTTATATTTTGAGAATTCTATAGATGTTGCACACGTTTGAGGAAAATGAACCGGGTAAAATACTTATGTGATTTAATGTGTACTTAATAAGGCAAGTAAAAATCCGAAGTCAACCTTGACAATATACGAGGTGCTGCCATTTTCAGTAAACATAATACTTAAGTTGTGCAAATCGAGTGTTCCTTTGTCAAATATTTTTAAAAAAATATTCCATTGAATAATTATTTTCGGTTAAAAACGTTATGTATTAATGTCGGTTTCTATGTTCAGGGTTTAATCGTAATAATAATGTTAATACCTTCGGACTAGAAGTTATTCAGTTCGGAAACACTGTCAGAAATATCGATTTTTAACACTTCCCTTCATACGAGAATTCAAAAGGTAGAGGGTTAACAGAAAAGCCAGATGCATAACAATTATGTTTGATGTTTTATAATATATAGATTATGGATTATATTTTATGTTCAAATGAATCGTCATGCTACTGTTAGATCTTCTGGCATTTTGCTCCAACATTTTTGGAGCATTATAACAATTAAGAAACAGTGCCAGTGAGGGAACCCTGTGGTTTCTTTACAGTAAAAGACGATTGTACTGTCACGGTAAAAGAAAATTGTACCTTTCAACCCTGAATTATCAAAGTGGAATAACCCATTAGTATTTAGCCATATTGCACACTCATTAAAACATGTTGAAACTTGCTAGAGGATGCTGAATGACAAACAGTGCATACCCTGTTCAGAGGCACCTTTAGGAACCCTCTGATTTGGGTCTTCACTGTTTGCAAATAGCAGTTCTTGTGTGTCCCGTATTGAAAGGGTAAAATGGATTGAACACAGTCAGGGGATATGTAGAATATACTGTAGATACGAACAGTCAGGGGATATTTAGAATATGCTGTAGATACGGACAGTCAGGGGATATGTAGAAAATGCTGCAGATACGGACAGCCAGGGTATATTTAGAATATGCTGTAGATACAGACAGTCCGGGGATATATATAACATATGCTGTAGATACGAACAGTCAGGGGATATGTAAAATATGCTGTAGATACGGACAGTCAGGGGATATGTAGAATATGCTGCAGATACGGACAGTCAGAGGATATGTAGAATATGCTGTAGATACGGACAGTCAGGGGATATGTAGAATATGCTGTAGATACAGACAGTCAGGGGATATGTAGAATATGCGGTAGATACGAACAGCCATGGGATATGTAGAATATGTTGTAGATACGGCTTACGGAACATTATAACTGAGGATATAAATGTATTTTATATGCGGCGTGAGTGTAATAATCAACCATGAAACGACTTATTAAATGGCTTAAGATTTAAAATTAAAATACCATATATGAACCTACTAGTGTAGGTGACACGTGCAATACAATATAAGATCCAGTATTTATAAGCGATTCAATATCTTTCTATCACGAATCTGTAGTTGAAGTAGAGATAGACCTATTAGTAAATAAAATGAGTTAAGTGAACCAATGTTGCAGTGAATGAAACAGTTTTCAGTTTTATAGATAGGGTGATTGCAATGTAACTTGAATAACTTACATACTGGCGATATACAGCATTTGAATATGGCCAAACACTGACTTTGCAAATCAAGACATTTTAGTATATCGTCGAAACTTTAGAAACAAAATACTGTTATAACTAAACTCGGGGATGCACTTTCAAAATATCACAATATTGTCAAAATATTTGCCAAAACTGTTTATATAAGGTTAAAAGAATATCATGATTCGATGCTCGACATTTTCCTGATTTCAAACATATCGAACTGGAGCCGCATGCAACGTTCGAAATTTGCATAGATTCCAAAATATTCAATTTGAGTAGAATTTGTCATTCAACATTTGCATGGTTTCAAAAATATCAAATTTGACATTCGATACCCACCATAACTTCAAAATGCGAAATGTGTCAAATCTGGACGATCGCCAGTTCGACTTTCGCCAGTTACAAACATCTTGGATCTAAATTAGACGCAGAGTATCTGGACCCAATTTGTTTGCAAATGCCAGTCAAATCGCTTTTTTGCGCGATAAGGATGAATACCGCTGAGGCCGGTGCTCCGGGATGTGAGTAGTATTGCACTTTTAATAACTGTTCATTGACTCAATCAAACCGAGTCTGGAGTTTTCTCCTTGGCATTGCTGTTTTTGCTTTAGAAGGATCTCTCCTTCAGAACGTTTAACTTGTTCTAAAATGGCGTTCATCTCGCAGATACAACAATACAACACAATACAAGTTGTTCAGTATTTAGAAATTGTATTAATTTTTCATTCGAATTTCTGATCCTTACAATGTTTTTCCGTGGATTTTACATATGTTCCAACAAATGAAATACCTTTCTGAGACATATGAATAATTAACAAAAGTATTTGGCTTTTTCCGTTTTAAATTGCGTTACATAATGTTAATTGGTTTGTTGTAACCCTTTACCAAGCAGGGCCAGATGAAATGGCTGCTTATACGGGTCTTCTCTATTTGCTTATTGAGCGTACAGATCTAAATCTACTGTTTCTCCTATGTCCAAACTTCCCTCTGCTCATTGGCCATATACCAAATCAGTTAATGAACATTCACAAAGCCAAACCGGTGCTAGGGGACGTGAGCAGTGTTGCACTTTCAATTACTGCTCGTGAACAGACTCAATAAAACTGAGTTTGCTATTTTCTCCTTTTGTGTTGCAATTTTTGTTTTCGGGGGATCACCTCTCTTCAGAATTTATAATTTCACAACAGCAGGTGTTAAGTGCTTGTGTGGTGGCCATAAAACGTCGCCCCGAACTTCATCCTCAGTGCTGTTATACTTTCTGATCCTTCGAGATAATGTATTTCAGTACTTTTTGTTCTGAAAATTGAATACTGCTTAAGCCGGTGCTAGGGGGCGTGACGTGACGTGAGCAGTGTTGCACTTTCAATTACTGCTCATGAACAGACTCAATAAAACCAAGTCTGCAATTTTCTCCCTTTGTGTTGCAATTTTGTTTTTTGGGGATTACCTCTCTTCAGAATGTATTTTATTCTTGTAAAAAATGTCACGAGTTAAAGGCTTAAATAAACGATTCAGGATTCTTTGGTCGGTGGAAAAACAATGCCAGTATATGGAGGTGAATACACTTGCTTCCAAACACAAATGATTTCGCAATGTAATGCATTTTGTCACAGGTAGAATTTATCATATAATGAAAGTCTCTTTATGGCAGCTCTTTGTTTGGACTTCGATATGACTGTTGTAAACAAACACTTCTACTAGTCATAAACAAACAAACAAACACCCCTACTAGTCATTATATTATTTACATAGTTTTATAGTTTTTACATGTACCTTTGACGGACATGCGTGTGTTTATCACAGGCTTATGTTTATTAATGGAAAAGTAGTAAAGTCAAGCAGGCAAAGCCACATACAAGATGCAACCACCACCAAAACACCGACAGACAGCATGACACACACGTACACACAAACAACCACACACCCAAACGCACACTCACACACGAGATAACACAGAAAACATCAACAGACGCACAAGAACTAGACAAACACTCCACACATGAACAAAATCACAAGCACAAAGACGTAAGACAAACAAAAGGAAGGGTGACAAAGAGAGTAACGCCTTGGCACGGTCAGTAGCAAAAACGCCACTGGGGGTTTAAACCGGTTTACGGACGTCCTAGCCTCACACGTCTCTCAAAGTCACTCAAGCTTTACAAATAGTGTAAATAAAGGTATCCCGCCGGACTTACCCACAACATAGACGACGGTGAGCACAGGACAACATGTAAAATATAGCATAATAACTGTGACAATCCGTCAAATATGTACTCAATGACTTTGCTGAAGTCAGAGCACCTGCATGCAAGCCATTAAGGGCACGGCAAGGAAAAAGTCTGTTACGGTCATCCCGTATCCGAGTTTAAGAGTATACCATCATAGAGTACTACCCTCGGCCTGTCATCGCGCAAGCAAAGAGGGAAGCGTAGCTACCGACTGTAAAAGGATCGATAACCAAACATGCAGTGCGTTGCAATATAATGGGATCATAACCTTTCTTCTTAAAAGTTTTAATGCGTTTTATAAACAAATCATGAAAATGAATATAACCCCGAATTTTCCTAAGTTTGTAGATACCATCCCCATAAAAGTCTGGTTGAGAAATGCCTTGTTGCAGTAACGTCCGTAGGTTGCAATTATATTTACTAATGAGTGGTAAATTTTGATAATAAAATTTAGAAAACGTTTTCCGAAGTTTGTGATATCTGTAACCTTGCTTAAGAAGTTTATCAGTTGAACCAAAATCTATGAATATTTTATTATATTTATTTCATCGTAAATTTAGTGGAATACTATTAACTAGTTACAGACGACCAACAAAATGTGAAGTATACTCACCGTCAATGATACAAAAATACATTGGATATATATATACACTAATTTATACTGCACCTGGCGTTCAAAACTGACATGCTGACCGACGGATTACCAATACGTCTGTGGTCAAAGCATTGGATTTCACTATAAACACCAACATGTCAGATATATGCACCTGGTGCATTTCCAGAACGTTATGGGGCATTACGTAGATAGTAATTTGTCACTGACGGAGAAATGTATACGGATATCGCATTTGTAAATTAACTGAAAGAAACTATACGCTTGAACATTGTTTTAACCCTTCTCTTGCTGAATTTTAAAATACATTTCTCCTTCTTTACCCATACCCTGTTGTATAATCACACATGTCTTCACTGTGTACAAGTATTTCGCTATGCAATCACTGCTGTGGGGTGCACTTGTTGCACAATCAACTTGTAAATAGTGCAGACCCTGATGAGACAGCTCCTGCAGGAGCTGTCTCATCTGGGTCTTCACTATTTACAGGTAGGTATATTGACGTGAATAGCAAGCGAAGAGTTAAAACTATTTGTATTGTTCCGTGCATTAATTTTGTCGTTTGCATAGGTATACATATTACATTTATAATTATCACTGCAATCTATCCAGTTGTTAAGCATTGTGTATAATTAATAAGGTTATCCATATGGCAATATTATTGTATAATTCAGTCGCTGCCAAGTTCGTCGAAAGCTAGGTTCATAGCTGAATTAAATTGGATTAAATGTACAAGCCCCGTTTCATTTAGGCTTAAATGACATTATTTACCAGACTGGTAATATTTCAAAAGATCATAGACGTGTTTTCATTTTTTCTATACGTGTTATATATGTGGCTTTTCTAGATCAAGACCTTAAACTTGACAATGGAATTATTTCTTCTAAATTTAATTACACATGTTCCCCGTGCGGAGTTTATATATTTCAACTTATTCGTTTCGTTAGAGCTTATTCTTCTGTTGACCATTTTAACAGTCGAAATCTCATTTTAACTGAAAAGCTGCTTAAGCCAGTGCTAGGGGGTATAAGTAGTGTTACACTTTCAATTACTACTCATGAACAGACTCGATAAAACCGTGTCATTAAGCAATGATATAGATACAATAAACGAAGAGAAACTCGAAATCTCGCCCTTATTGGCAAGTACAAATTTACACTTAAGGCGCTCCTGCGACACGTTATTTTACATCCTGAATTTGATGGTGATTTGATTTACAGCCTTCGTAAAATTGTTGGCCATACCCATTTTCTCATTTTGTTAACTAAATACGTTAAAACATTCATGAAATAGGGATATGATCATATGATTCTACAACATACTGCATGTCTGGTTTTCAACCCTTTTACAGTTTGAAATCACGCTGCCCTCTTTGCATTTACGCCGACAAGAAAGGTTTAGTACTCTATGAAGGCGACCTCTTAAATCAGGAAACGGAAGGAGGACGTCGGATATTTGTACTCGTGTTTGTCGTACCCTTTATTAATTCTCTACAATTACTTTGTGTGCAACTCAAACATTGAGTACACTAGCGATAGGTGGATACAGTTTGTTTCACTTAAATATGTTTTGTTTGCATGCATTTTACCACTGTATTTGCCATCGCGGTTGTTGTAGATTAGTCGGAGAGGGGATACATTTATTTACACTGTTTGTCTTTTAGAGTTGGGATGGACTAAGTATGAGATTGGGCGTCCTAAACCGATTTAATCCCCCAGTGACATTTATCCCCAGTGACATTTGGTAATGAAACAGTTAGAAATTAAGAATGTAAACAATGTTGTTTGCCTAGATGCTACTGCTATATAGTATCTATATAAAGTGTCTTTCTTATAGAACATGGTTTGTATTTTTGTTTCAAATTACTAAAATTTGAAGGTCAGCGGTTACACTATTATCTCATTTCTGCTACTTTTGCTTTCGAAGGATCTCCCACTTTCAAGATGTATTTATAAAGTGCTCATTATTAACGCGTGGCATACATGCCCTGTCATTTGCAAGCAGTGTAGACCAAGATCAGAGGGCTCCGAGAGGAGCCCTCTGATCAGGGTCTGTGCTGTTTATCATTCAAAATCTTCTACCAAATTTAAGCCTTTCATACTGAGTGAACTCTATACTACTTTTCCATCTATAGTTATCATTGATGGGCTATACCTCTTTCACTGGAACATCTCTTATTGCAAACATTGTTAATACATATTAGACGAAGAGTAGCTGAGATTCTAATCGGGATCCAAACTGTTTGTATGTGATTGTGTTGTTGTTTTAACGAAAAGGGGGAACTGGAATTGTTAAAGAACTGGAATTGCTACCCTACATTACTGAAACACATATTTACAGCGACATTTGCTTCATGCAAGACGGTGGTTATGCAGACAGACCCTCTGTACGTTTGAGTACACCATTGACTAGCTGCAAGATGGTTGTTGCCTGATTAGGTATTGAATGGTCTTCTATAGTTCTATTAACCCATTCTCTCATAGGCTATTTTTATGTACAACCTCTTTGAATAAATCTACCAAAAAGGAGCATTTAACTAGAGAAAAGGAAACTTTTAGAATTTTGTAGTTTGAAACCATTGTGATAAATAGAGCATTTGCTCCTATAGGAGCAAATGCTCTATTTATCACAATGGTTTCACAAAGTGACTTCTACAGAGTCGTCAATATGAGGGAATGGGTCAAACGACGATGGTCATATATCTACAGTCTTCCATATGCCCATATTGTATTAAATGTACTACCTGGCTGGGTTAATATAATTATTTAAAACATAGATCCACGCCAGTATCTTTACTTTCGCTGATAATATATCGCTACTTTTTATAACAATCGGAATTGTTGCTTGCTAGTACACAGCCTTATTTCATGACATAGCAAAACAGGTCATTCTAATTCGATTGAAGTAGAGGATTGCCAGAAATAAATGGAATTGTCTAGGTTCTTTCTCAGCTGAACATGTCCCACTACATCTGATAATTAGGAAAATATATCTGATTGCCTTATTTAGGTCTGTGGTATGATTTCAGCGCTGTGGATATGTTTATAAAACTGCGATGTGGCGGAACTGAAACAGTACACCGTATCCGTTTGTTTACAAAAGACGAGTACAGTTTGACCTCTATCAAACGACCACTTAATGACCAGACATGCGTGTTTGAAAATGCAGGAATAATGTAATGCAGAAAGCTTCTATTGGAACTGTCTGCATAACTGTCGGCCTGTAAGCTACTACCTGTCTACGAGACTCAGCTTTATACCGCCATCTGGTGGTAGCTTTAGAGAGATTTCTCTTGATAGCATAATTTATCTTCTCAAAATTCTCGTATCAATGGGTATACGTACTGATTAACCCTTTCCCTTATGTAAACGCATTTTGTCGCATCTGCAAACAGAGCAGACCCAGATCAGACGGATTCTATAGGAACCGTCTGATCTGGGTCTGCTCTGTTTGCTAATGGTGTAATCTGATTCTACAGTTTAGTTTCCGTCTGAGCCGAAATGTCCAGTGTTCATATGCCATTATAAAACATAATTTTATTGATATTCATGACGTCATTATTTCCTACATGAATATTCATAAGGGAAGTGTTAACCCTCATCACGCTATTCGTAAACAGCTTGGATCCTGATGAGACGCCCTGTAACTCGGATCCAAGCTGTTTGGAACTCATTTAATGATTTCTCACAGGCCTGAACGAATTTTGAATGTAGTTAACTGCATCAGGTCATTGATTGAGTAAACTTATGTTTTCAGCGGGATAAGAATACATGGTGAATACATGATTTGGGGGCGAAATGTGAGCTAATATTCTATATACATGTATGTTTTTTATTTATCTCCTTTTACCTCTGTAGTAAAATTATCTGCCATTAAAATGCATGTTCAGTACATACAAACAGACTTAAGAATCACATATCAACGAAAGTTACCCTGTAGAATTTCATTTTACTTACGTACTTAAATTAACAACGATCATATACTTAGGCGAAAGTTCTAAACACTATATTAAATTTACTTTTGCCACTTTCGCTGCCATAAATGTCGCTTGCAAACTTTAACGTTTGCTATTTGTTTTGTTTTTAATATGTTTCCTTTGTGTTGCAAGAAATATCAACACCAATCAGTCTGGATTCTAACCGGCATCTCATATGGATCTAAACTGACGTCATACGTAATAACAGATGCGCAATGGCAACGAACGGGTTAAACAACTTTGAAAATGGTAGATTATTGTTTTGCAGGTATTCTACACCTTTGCAAATATAGTTGACAAAAATCAGACGGGAGCTGTCTGATCATGGTCTGCTCTGGTTCCTTATGATATACTATAGATATGATTGTACAGTTACTGTCATTGCCAAACACTTATTCAAATTAACATTCATAACGCCGTTGTATTTTACATTTATGTTCATGGAGTAAAGGGTTAAAAAAGAGACGACTTTTAATTCTCTACTTCATGAATGTTCATGCCAACCTCCATCCATTTTAGATATCAATTAATCTAATGACTTTAATAAAACACAAAATAAGGAGAGTTATTGCAATGAAAATCAACCGACAATATCTATGATGTAAACACACAAGACAGATAATATAGACGCTTATTGGCCAGGGTCTACTTTGTTTGACGTGAAATGTGTATATAGAGAAAATGGTTAAGAGCAAATTTAATCCGAGTCTACAATTTCTCTTTTCACATTGCTGCTTTGGCTTTCGAAGGATCTCGTACATTCAGAACGTATGTATTTCACAACAGCAGGTGTTTGTGTGGCTGCCGTAAAAAGTCGCCCCGCTCTTCATCCTGAGTGTTGTTATATTTTCTGGTCCTTCGGGATCATTAGTTTCGATGTTATTTGTTAGGGAGCGTGAGTAGTGTTGCACATTTGATAACTGCTCACGAACATACTCAATCAAACCGAGTCTGCAATGTTCCCTTTTACATTGCAGCTTTTGCTTTCGAAGGATCTCCTATTTTCAAAACTTGATACAAAACGTATACCAATAAAAGTAGATTACCTAAAGTATTGTAACTGACTATTATTTGCAGTAAAGGAGTGGACAACAGCAATCAGATGAAGGCGTTGGCGAGGATCATATCGTGTTCAGCAAACGAGACTAAAATGGAATGAAAACACGCGAAGGAGAGATTTATCACATTTACCTATACAAAAAGCATGAGTAGGTCCTTTCTGTAGAATCTGCCCCTAAGCGATCTCACTGAAAACATTAGGTTTATACAACAAATACGACAACAATACGTAGTTGGTGAATTAATCGCTTAACACTCTCCATCATGAATATTTATGTAAGGCATAATGGTATCGTGAATATTACCACCTAAATTTGGATAATGACATATGAGCGCAGGATGATTTGGCGTTTGCGCAATAGTAGAATCAGACCTATTTGATTCTATAACTCCTACAGAAACCGTTGTCTGATCAGGGTTTACCCTGTTTGCAAATGTGTGACAAGGTGTTTATAACAGGAACAGGGTTTAAGAACCGAGTCAGGTCTAAACTCGATTATAAACCCGACAGTCATCAAAAGAGAAGTAGTCATAGATGATAAAAGAGTATAATGCAATGCAATGAACACACTCAGTTGTTAATAACATTAATTGGTTTAAATACCAGAGTCCATTTACTGCTTAGACTTCATTACGACTCGGTTACATTTGCAATCGAGATACGAGTAACACTCGACAATTAATGTCACAATAAAGTATGTTCAGCGACTTAATCAACTTACGAATTCAAAGAGAATCTGAAATCATTGTTTTGCGCAAGCGTTTAATTAAGCAGATAAATAAGGAGCTGAAAGTAGTGTTCCAATTTTATACCATATAATCTATTCCGTCCCTAGTATGTGCTAAAAGTTAGTGTAAATTGAGTTTGGAACCCATCCCTTTTCATGTATAGGTGGCACCGTTAAACAATGTATATGCCAGTATAAAAGTGCATGTATGAGTCATGCAGGAAACAACCACATACAAAACACACAGCCACCCGAACAGCACCACGAAGAAAACAGTAAATGTACATGCATATGAAAGACACAGAGACGCACAGACATAGCAAACAGACAGCCCATCTTTGGCAAACTGTACAGACCCTGCTCCTTCTGGAATCCTCTACTCTGGATCTACACTACGTGTCTATTTCTAATGTATCGCTTTGCCTAATGGATTTATGACTTACTGAATATCAATAAGCTCAGGTTTTATAATACCAAGTAAACAATTGATTTTATTATCATTACAGAAACTGTAGAATCAGATCTTTGTCATGTCGTTTGTGAAAAGAGGAGAACCCGATCAGAGGGTTTTCACTACAGCCGTCTATCTAGATCTAGGTTTACTCTCTACTGAAACTGACCACTTGATTGACGAGCATAGATATCTTTAAACACGTGTGGTTGATGAATGCAGAAAGTGCAAATATAACCCAATCTTAGACCTCTTTGTGGTGATTGCTTTAGAGAGTAATACCATGATTCCATACTCAAATGAGCAACACCTGCCCCGAGGTTATTCTAACGTCTTGTTTGAGTCTGAGATCATTCTCGAGCATCCCAGACTTAGACGCAGAAGTTTTATAACCTTGGCACCAGGAATAAACTTCAAATAGCAAAGACAAAATTACTTAACTTTTTCGCTGCCAAATATGGTTGTCTGCACAATGTGTCGTCCACTACAAGTGTTATTTGTTTATTTTCTCCCATTTTCTTTTAAAAAACGCTTTACCACAGTAACAATAAACTGTAGATTCTGATGTATAGCCGATTTATAGCGTCTCATCTGGATCCAAACTGTGTGCAAGAAGATAATAAAAGCGACATTGGCAGCGAATAAGTTAATAAGCTGATGGTTTAAATTAATTATTTACCTCCATAAATACGCTCTTCTACACTTTTACAAACATAGCAGGCCAAGATCAGACGACTTTTATAGAGGACGTCTGGTCAGGGTCTGCTCTGATTGCTTTTCATATAAATATATGATTCTACAGTTTCGGTTGTGGTAAAAACTCTTGTGTTCATATGCTGTTACAGCAATTAATCTAATGAATATTTATGATGTCATTAATAGCTTACATGAATATTCATGAAGTAATAATTGGTTAAAGTATGATACAACCATTTCTTCATCGTAACTAAGTTCATAATACATTCACATTGGGGTGTACAGCAACGCAAAATTGGCGCAAATACATTTATAAGCAGCATACTTTAGATACTACTACGAACACTCAAATACGTGCCATTATTGATCTTCAACAGAGGTGGCATCTTAATGCTGGGTGACAGTCATACAGAAATCTCTTCTAGGAGCTTTCTGCGTGACTTTCACCCTGCATTAAGCAGCCACCTGCCTACAAAGACATAAACTCTTCATTACTAAAAGTTCGTAGTATCGAGGTATACTGTAGTTACAACTTCCTTTGTTACTTGACAATACAGTAAATCCTTCTAATGCGACCACTTCATGAATAAACGTTAGTGTCGTTATAAGTAGGTGGTTGCTTAATGCAGGACCAAAAATGCAGAAAGCTCGTCAAGAAGCTGTCTACATTACTCTTGTCTTGCATTAAGCTACCACCTGCCTCTACCACCCATAATTATACCTCTTTTAGGTGGTCACATTAGAGGGGGTTTACTGTATAATGTATGCGTTTCCGCACAATATGTTCAAAAACCTATTTAGCAACTTGTTACATGTAGTACAAATACCAACTTATAATTGGAAAATTGAATGAGAGTACCAATCCTTACATTCAACTCTGAAAGCATACCAAATTCAATCATTGTTATTTTTCCAATTGGTGTGTACTGCTGGTTCAATATTAATCAGGAAGACAAACCTAATTCTGTCATGTCTGCTAAATCCTTGATTTGTTGTTATATTTACCTACTTCAGATTCGTCCAAACCCATTTGGGAAACTATTATGGGAGTATCACATAGTTTAGATCCTGATCAGAGGCCGAGTACTCAGTATTTCATCTGGACCATACCAATTTAGAAATTGCAGTCAGTAGGCAATTTCAACGAGTTTTGACGTTGATGATTACCCTAACATGAAAAATCATCGTCTCATCAGGATCCTATCTGTTTTCTTAAGCGGGCCATGACGCGTTTGTATCAGGAATTATTTATGTATAATTTGCAGTAAATAATAATTGTATCATTTAGAAGAGAAAATAACTTTACAGGCACGTGCATGTTGAAAATTATTGTATGGTACAATTCAAGAATCAGAAAATCATAGCTTGTTGATTTCAGCGAGACATCCATTGATGGCATATTTTATCATATTGTATCTAATCAAATTACAATAAAGTTACAAGAAACATGTGTAACAGTTGCTATATCAAAGGCATTGATCTGTCTGCAACCACGAGAAAATAAGTTAAAAACATATACTCCAATATCATATAGAATGAACTCTTCCAAATCAAATTTTGGAACCCATCAATGCATCATGATAAGGAAAGCCGTAAACAGTACATGCTGCTATAAATAAACCAGTGTCATTGGTAGTCTAACAAACAAATAATATCCTGGGTACAGGGCACATTCGGGATCCCTTTGATAAGTGTCTACACGGTTTTCCGATGCCACGTTTATGAGATCGTGGGAAACATTCTGCTCTGGGTATTATCTGTTTGCAAAGGGGGAAACACTTCTCTGTGGATGTAAAGGGTAATACATGTATGTCAGTTTGAAAAACGCGTGATCAATTTTGAAATAAAAACAATAATCTGATTTGGTGCCTATAAAACTGTTTGTGTCTGAGTACGATTTCGATCTAAGGAATTTCCCAGTCATATTTTGACTAAAACTTATACATTATAACCTAAAAGCATACTCAATCACCAGATTGGTCAGTTTTGACTTTGTCAAACTCTGACCAATATGAAGCTCGAGCAAGAGTTTGTACTCAGACTCAAAATGTTGTATAGGCACCAGGCCGGATCATTAGAAATTAGTTCAGCTTCGTTCATATGTCTTGCCTTTTTGTCTTACTGGATAAATAATTATAGTTATTTATTGCAGAGCACATACTGAGACGTTTGCCGTGTAAAACCTCGAAAGGCAAACGGTTGTTTGTATTAGAACTAATACACATTAGGTATTGTGCTTGCCTGAGACCGTCGAACAGTTACAATAGTGGATCACCATTAACGTAATAACATTAATACTCTTCCGAATATACAGCAAACTAACACATACAAGAAAAGGCGTTTCATAAAATATACCAACAGACAATATATGTTCAATCTGATGTTCGATCCAACCGTTTCCCTGTTTACCATATGTTCAAGATTTTATCACTTCATTAATATTCACGAGAAGAATCAATAAAATGGAACACGGGAGAGGATTTCTTTTCACTTCACCAAGGTGGAAACTAAAATAAAATCTATAACATTCCATAAGCAAGCAGAGCAGACCCTGATAAGACGGTCTACTCTGTTTGTAAATGCGTGAAAAGGCGTTTATATGAAAGAATGGGTTAATGGCATGGTTAGATCTTAGTTAATTGGTAAATAGGCTTTCATCAATATTTCTTGGACTCACTAATATAGACATCAACATTTTTATACAATAGTGGTTAGTTGTCACTTGCTAGTGTATCGACTTCTCCCATGACCCAACGAAACAGACCAATGTAATTCGATAGCATTAGAAGATTTCCAGAAATAATTGGAAATGCTCTAGCCCTTCTCAGCCGCATCTGTCGCGGAAAACTTGTAAAATAGGGGAAAATCTGATCGTTTTTGTATGACTGAGAAAGTCCCATGGTTCTGGGGAAATGTTTACGAGACTACAGCCTTGGGTGGCGGTAGATGTAAAGGAAATTACTCCACAAGTGTTCATTTCCTTCCATGTAGAACAACCAATTAGAGAAAGCCTATAAACATTTGAACTGAAAACAACAGAAAACGCATTTTCTGCATGGAACAAAGTGACAAAGTTCAAAACCATTTGTGCTTCATTTTCATAAAAGGCCATTTTTCAATTCCTTGTACAATAAAATCGCTATGAACCGGACTTTTCAATCAGTAAAATAGGTAGCAGCTGAATGCAGGGCGAAAGACATGCACAAAGCTTCCAAAGGAGCTTTCATTTTTGCATTAAGCAGCCACCTGCCTAAAATGAATATTATTCTTGGTAACGAAATCCCGGTTAAGAAGGGTTTTACTGTATTTGGACCTAATTTGAATTTCACTCGAAGGGATGTATCTGCATGAATTGACCGATATGGCCTTCCGGAAAAAGCAAACAGCGTAACCTGACCACATAGTTCTTTCACGATGTCCCTATTTTGTGAAACATATTTCATTACATCAACACATTTTACGCGCTAGCAAACAGAGTAGGGGCGGATCAAACAGCTAATGGAGGGTGTTTTTCTGTTGCTTATGACATCCTATAGATGTCGTTCATAGTATTCATACACCCATTATGTATTGAATGAATATTCACATGATAACTAAAATGAATATTAAACTACCAAACGTGTATATTAGGAAATTCTCTATTCAATGTTTACCTTCTTATTCGATGTTTACCTCCACAGCAAAACGTTTTGCATGTAATAATTCAGTAACTACTATAGCTGCAAAAATGTTAACAATGTTACAAGGAGCAGAGCTACAGAAAACGGTGCGTACTCAAATACTAAAATCGCCATTTCTCCGCCAAACCCTATGTTGTGACCCCTCTTTAGAATCGTCTCTTGGAGAGGATTCTAAAGCGTGGTCACATCATAGGGTTTGGTGGAGAAATAAAGAAGTTATACTTGAACATATTCTAATTTAGGAATCTTAACTGGACCTCTGACCAGGAGTGTGTTCAGTTAGCACAGACCATTATGTAATGCAGCTCTGAGCAGGTTTTAAGACCGAAATGTTGTAATTACAGCATGTTTTGCAAACGCATAACCGGTATCTTTGAAGTTTTTTGTTTATTTCGATGTTTTTATACTTTTTAGGTATTTGGGAGTTGTCTTTTGGTAAATACATCCCACGCATGAATGTCTTGTGAGTTACAAATTCAAACTTAAACTACTATTTGTCCAACAAAACCTATGCTTATTAATCAATTTCTAGTTGATGGAGACTAGTTTACTGCTTTGACATTTGCAGGCTGCACGACTTGTACTCTTAAATCATTACATTCCCCCATCAGAGACATTAGGTTTTGCACACATATTTCCACATGACATCCCAAATGCAATAACTTACGTACATAAACAGGGACATGTCTATCTAATAATGTTGTTAAGGAATATTTGATTAGACCGTGACGTATCGTGTAAAACAGGATAATTTGTTAACATTTGTCGTGTGCAACAATAATCCATTAAGAACGTTTAGACATGTTTAATTTGTTGTCAGTAGCAAATGCCATATACATCAATTGTAGCTTCTTGTGTGCTTTTTTCATCCCTTTCAGTCCAGGAAAAGGGTCATTAACGTTGTTTGCAAACAGTGTATACCAATACGAGAGGGGTTCCTAGAGAATCCCTTTTATCAGTCTGCATTGTTTGTCATCATACTTGACTTGTTTGAATTTTGGTTAAAAGTTAGCGCAGTGTTATTGCGTTTGGTCCCTGTTGAGACGCCATGTTTTGATGAGACGCCATGTTCGCCACGTTTTGATGAGTCGCCATGTATTGATGAGACGCCAGGTTATGATGAGACGCCATGTTTTGATGAGACACCATGTTTTGATGAGGCGCCATGTTCGCCATGTTTTGATGAGGCACCATGTTTTGAAGAGACGCCATGTTTTGATGAGACGCCATGTTTTGATGAGACACCATGTTTTGATGAGGCGCCATGTTCGCCATGTTTTGATGAGGCACCATGTTTTGATGAGACGCCATGCTATGATGAGACGCTATATTTTGATGAGACGCCATGTTTTGACGAGACGCTATGTTTTGATGAGACGCCATGTTTTGATGAGACGCCATGTTTTGATGAGACACCATGTTTTGATGAGACGCCATGTTCGCCATGTTTTGATGAGACATCATGTTTTGATGCCATGTTATGATGCTTCTTATTCTGACCCAAACTCTTTACTGATGTTACCACAAGGTAACGTACCTAATGCTAAAGTTTGATCTGTTGCAAAGCATTGATAACTGCAGGTCATTTTCAGGTCACTATGTGTTCCAACTACCTTGTGTACTCTTAGCAATTGCAATCTTACTCGCAGTCTCATCTGGATCCAAACTGTTTTGCATATGAAATTACAGACCCGTTCATGGCAATTAAGGGGTTAATGTCTGCAAATATTGTCGTCTGCTTCTTTTTTTTCCTTCAATATCTATACAAAAATAAATGTCAGAGTGAAAAACAGTTTTGATGAGGTGCCAAGTTAATCGGTGTCTAATCTGGATCCAGAATGTTTTCAAAGATTGTTATAAATGCTAAGAACCAAAGCAACAGCAGCTGGAACAAAATTCATACCTGAGGAACAGTTGCTTATATTTCAGAAGTTGATTGTCTTTGGTCAGAACTTTGAATATAAATAATACAACTCTCTCTTTTATCTTCTACCCTGCTTAAACATGCTTTACGCAGCCATCTTACGCTTGCTTAAAACCTCGGTTGTTTTAAATGATATATATCTGATTAACCAATTCCCTTAGATGCTATTTTAGTCCCAACCTCTTTGAATAAATCTACCGAAAAGGAGCATTTACTAGAAACAAGAGATGTCACAGTCACGTGACAAATGCCCCATAAACAAAAATTGTACCCTGTGACCTTGACCTTTGACCCATGGACCAGGGAGTTGACACATCGTCTTTGTGTGGTGAAAATTTGTGCCTGGTTCCTTTGAAATTCATTCACAGATAAACAAGTAAGTATACCCCGTGACCTTGACCTTTGACATATGGACTAGGGAGCTGAACGCGACACATCGTCTTTGTCTGGTGAACATCTGTGCCAAGTTATATTGAAATACATTGATAGATAAAGATGTTACAGACCAGACACGAAATTTGTGACAAAGTAATTGTATTATGTGACCTTGACCTTTGACCCATGGACTAGGGAGTTGAAAGCGACACATTATCTTTGTCTGGTGAACATTTGTGCCAAATCATATTGAAATCCACTGATATATAAAGAAGTTACAGACCGGACACGAAATTTGTGACAAAGTAATTGTATTCTGTGACCTTGACCGTTGACCCATGGACTAGGGAGTTGGAAGCGACACATTATCTTTGTCTGGTGAACATTTGTGCCAAATCATATTGAAATCCACTGATATATAAAGAAGTTACAGACCGGACACGAAATTTGTGACAAAGTAATTGTACCCTGTGACCTTGACCTTTGACCTATGGACCTGGGAGTTGAAAGCGACACATCGTCTTTGTGTGGTGAACATTTGTGCCAAGTTATATTGAAATCCATTGATAGATAAAGAAGTTACAGACCGGACACGAAATTTGTTACAAAGTTATTTTACTCTGTGACCTTGACCTTTGACCCATGGACCTGGGAGTTGAACGCGACACATTGTCTTTGTGTGGTGAACATTTGTGCCAAGTTATATTGAAATACATTGATAGATAAAGATGTTACAGGCCGGACACGATATTTGTTACAAAGTAATTGTACCCTGTGACCTTGACCTTTGACCCATTGACCTGGGAGTTGAACGCGACACATTGTCTTTGTGTGGTGAACATTTGTGCCAAGTTTTTTTGAAATCCATCCACAGATAAAGAAGTTATAGAAGGGACACGAATTTGGGACGGATGGATGGAAGGACAGACGGACGGACGGACGGACGGACGGACGGACGGACGGACGGACGGACGGAGGTTCTAACGGATTGAGTGTATGTGGCTATTCTTTTGTTCAAAATAGCCACACAAACTGAAAATAAGCCACATAAAACCGATGAGAACAAAATATCTTTTGTTCTCAAGTAGTAATTATCTAGTCACATAAACAGGAATTGTTAGCGCGGACAGACGGACGGACAGACGGAAGGACGGAAAATGCGATTACTATATGCCCGCCTTTGGGGCATAAAAAGGAACATGTTAGAATCGTACTGTTTTGAAACCATTCTATCCTATGGAGCAAATGCTCTATTTATCACAATAGTTTTTCAAGAAGTGACTTTTACAGGGGCGTGGATAGGAGGAAAGGGTTAAGACATTCTCTTGTTCATCTGCAATTATCAAAAATCAATGAGTCAATATTCATGATGTCAGATGTAATCAATCGGTCAATATTCATGATGTCAGTTGTTTCAATTAGTCAATATTCATGATGTCAGTAAATCAATCAGTCAATATTCATGATGTCAGTTTTTATCAATCAGTCAATATTCATGATGTCAGTTGTTTTCAATATTCATAATGTCAGTTGTTACCAATCAGTCAATATTCATGATGTCAGTTGTTATCAATCAGTCAATATTCATGATGTCAGTTGTTACCAATCAGTCAATATTCATGATGTCAGTTGTTTCAATCAGTCAATATTCATGATGTCAGTTGTTTCAATCAGTCAATATTCATGATATCAGTTGTTATCAATCAGCCAATATTCATGATGTTAGTTGTTATCAATCAGTCAATATCCATGATGTCAGTTGTTATCAATCAGCCAATATTCATGATGTCAGTTGTTTCAATCAGTCAATATTTATGATGTCAGTTGTTTCAATCTGTCAATAAACATGATACCTGTTGTTTCGATCAGTCAATATCCATGATGTCAGTTACCTTGTTATCATTTTAAGGGTTAAAACGTTCTGTAAAAGAGATGTGATAAAACGGTTCCTTTGGAATGTTTTACCCATGGTCTACTGTTTTTATTCAAAGATCGCAGCATAGGGTTTGGGGGAGAAATGACGATTTTGGTAATTGGGTGCGTAGCTTTATCTGTAGTTCTATTTATTATCGCCTTTACTTTAACCCTTTTTCCTGTAGAATATACAACTTAGAAATAATGACATGCTGAATATTTATTACCTGATTTTTAGAATGACTTATGTACACATGGTATTGGTAGAAACTGCATAGTCAGATATATTATAATTTCATAATCAAACAAAGCAGACCTGATCAAACGGCTCCTATAGGATCTGCTCTAGGTATACTTTGTATGCAAAGGCGTGAAAAGCGCTAGTATGAATGAAAGGGTTACCTTACAGTGTGCCATACGATTAAAACCATGCCATTATAAAAATCATAAAATTTAAACTAATAAGTATGTATACATTAATGAATTCTTACATGAATATTCAGATTAAAATTTAACGGATTTAGATATCAAAACATGGAAAATATTGTCCCTAACTCTTCGATACACCTAAGACGTTTGTGGAATATTTAGAGCTGACGCCAACTGACCACCGTTCGCTCGAATTTGCTTGGAAATAATTTTGTCTGAATTTCTTGATATTTTCATCTAAGTAGAATACTATTATCAATATTTAAATCATGCTGATAATTGGACAGTCCTTAGGAACATGCTATTTCAGTCATTCAAACATGAAACATAAAGATATATTGCATCCACTGCCAAGACATTATGCAGAGAGTTTCACGAGAAAGCATCATTCGATAATTAACGTAATAAATAGAGACTTTTCACTGATTTAATCGCCTTCCTGAAAGTAATGAAAAGGATTGGTTTTGAATTATTAATAACCAGCTTTAAGTGATTAATTAAGCAAAGATACATGTACCAGGATAACTCTTGTTTCATTCGGGAAGAATGGCTTATGGTGGTTCAGTAGTAGAAGCAGAATCAATGAATGAATAGAATACTGTTCCATCTCTCTAGTACAAACACTCATATAACAATCATAATAGAATACAGTACCAACTCGCTAGTACGTACATTCAAATAAGAATCATAATAGAATACAGTACCAACTCGCTAGTACGTACATTCAAATAACAATCACAATAGAATACAGTACCAACTCGCTAGTACGTACATTCAAATAAGAATCATAATAGAATACAGTACCAACTCGCTAGTACGTACATTCAAATAACAATCATAATAGAATACAGTACCAACTCGCTAGTACGTCCATTCAAATAACAATCATAATAGAATACAGTACCAACTCGCTAGTACGTACATTCAAATAAGAATCATAATAGAATACAGTACCAACTCGCTAGTACGTACATTCAAATAAGAATCATAATAGAATACAGTACCATCTCGCTAGTACAAACACCCAACTAGTAATCATTATCGGTCTTACCGACAGGTGGCAGCGTAAACAAGGGTGAAACTCCGGCGGAAAACTCCCAAAAGAGTTAATTGCACTACTTTGATCCTGTATTTACACTGAATGTCTCGCTTTAGGAGCTGTAATGGCACTCCGTCGAACAAACATGCTTTCTCAAACAATAAAAGAGGACAATATCTAATTGATTTAAGTACAGTAAAACCGCTCTAAACCGAGTTTTTGTGAAGACTCGATTCCGGGAGCACGCATATCAATGTCGAAATTGTAAACTAAATTTTCTTTTGTGCCAACATTTTAGGAAGTCTGGCCATTTTTAATGATAGTTTAGTCCAACCTGTAGATCAGATATTATATGATAAGGATGCTACTAGCAGTTTTAAATATGAATTAAATTGGATTAAGAATTTGCAAACACCGTTTCCTTTAGACTTAAATGATAATATTTACCAGACTGGAAATATTTCAAAAGATCCTGATATATTTTTTTCTATTTTTCTATACGGAAACGCAAATCTCGATCACATGGCATTCGTTAAAATAGCAATATTAAACGGAAATCTCGTATGAAGCTGACTATCCTTGATCTACATACTTTAACTCTAACTTCTGGTAAAAATGTCATGCTTTCTAGACTTTCCTCTTTATCAATATCTTCATTAAAGAAATTAACGAGCAAGCCGATAAAATCATTTTAGATCAGATCTTCCCATAGGAACGGCTAGTTTGATACAAATTTTTACACTGCATTTTCTCAGACCGCACATTGACAAATTATCTGACGACCAAAGATTCTTTATGAAAATTCCCTTTATAAATAAAGGTATAGATATTATTAACCTCTAAAGTATATTTAGAGACAAACATGTAATTGACACTATTCCTAAATACTTTAAAAATACAGAAGCTACGATTATCTGCTACAAATATAACAAACCCATCAGAATTACAATTTCAACTATAATAAAATTGTTGCCGACCTTAATATTGATTATAATAAATCCTGATAATTGAGATTGCGCCACCTCAAAATGTTGCTATTCTCCGACTGGTCATGTTATTACTTGTAATTACGAGATACTTAGAGATAAACGTCTACGATATCTTCTGAATAAAGGTCGAACATATAGAATGCCATCCCTGATAGAAATCAGATTGCTGAGGCTTTACAAAATTTTAGAATCAAAGGGAACATGTTGAGTTATATGCTCTTCCAAATTGGAAAAAAGACTAACTTTTGTTATATAATTGACAAACGCATTTCATTTTATAGCTCTAATGACCACCTTCCATTTAGACATCTTAAAAAGGGTTTAGAGGATTGCCATTCAAAATGCGTTTTTCTTCCTGCTGATAAGGCATCGACTAATGTGATTATCATTTGATGAATACATTATATCGATGTCTTGATGCAGGAAATTATTAATACCAAAAGTACAAAAATGAGTCATGCAGGAAACACCACATACAGAACAAACAGTCGCCCGAACAGCAACACAAGGAAACAGCAAATGTACATAACTATAAAAACATCAAGAGACGCACAAAGACAAAACAAACATACAATAGGGGTAAGATGGAAGTACCGCCTTGGAACGGTCAGTGACAAGTCACTGGGGGTTAAACCGGTTTAACAAACTGTATCCACCTGTCGCTAGTGTACTCAATGATTGAACTGCAAACAGAGTAACTGTAGAAAAGTAATAAAGGGTACGACAACAACGAAATAGTACAGATATCCGACGTTCTCCTTCCATTTCTGGATTTAAGAGGTCGCCTTCATAGAGTACTAAACCTTTCTTGTCGGCGTACATGCAAAGAGGCCAGCGTGATTGCCAATTGTAAAAGGGTTCACAACCAGACATGCAGTATGTTGTAGTACTACAGGATCATATCCCTTTTTAATGAATTTTTTAACATATTTGATGAACAAAGTGAGAAAATGGGTATGTCCAATAATTTTACGAAGTTTGTAAATCACATCACCATAAATTTCAGGATGTGGAAATACCGTGTCGCAGAAGCGCCTTGAGATTACATTGGTACTTGCCAATAAGCGAGAGATTTCGATAGTAAAATTTAGAGAAAGTTTTTCTTAATTTATGGTATCTATATCCTTGCTTAAGCAATTTTTTCTGTTAAAATGAGATTTCGACTGTTAAAATCGTCCATAGATGAACAAGCTCTAGCAAAAACGAATAAGTTGAGATATATAAACCCCGTAAGATGGAGCACGGGGAACATCCCCGTCAAGATGAGGAAAATTTACAATATTAAAATCAAAATCATCTCTTTTGTCATATATTTTAGAAGAAATCATTCATTATCAATTTTAAGGTCTAGATCAAGAAACGCTGCATAATTGTCGGACGGGTTAGTTTTATTCAATTTGAGTTCTTTAGGATAAATTGTAGGAATCAGAGCATCAATGAAAGGGTTATCTAAGTTAAAAATATCATCCAAATATCGACAAGTTTCATTGAAGTCTTTTATAACATCTTCTTGTGATTGAGGATTCAAATGCAACATGAAATCTCTCTCATAGCAGTACAAAAACAAATCTGCGACAAGTGGTGCACAATTCGTACCCATAGGAATACCAAATACCTGACGGTATATAGCATTCCCATAACGTACAAATATGTTATCCAAAAGAAAGGTTAGTGATTCGCAAACTTCTGAGCAAGTCCAGTTGGTGTAATATTTCATTTGCTCGTCAGTAAAGAAAGCTTTTTCAGCATTACATGCCAAGAATGATGTTGTTTTCCCGGGCAAATACTTTCTGGATTAAGTTAGTAAGCTTATCCTCAATTAAAATATGAGGAAGAGTTGTGTACAGAGTAGAAAAATCGTACGTGGATGCAAGATTCCTCTTGTTCTTAAGTTTGTTTAAGACTTCTGAAGAGTTCTTAATAGACCAGAAGAGATTTATTCCAGAATTTTCATAAGTCTTATCACAGTAGATTTTTACATGTTCCTTTATCTTCGTTAAACAAGAAGTCAAAAGTATAGACAATTTAGTAGTTGTACATGAACTAGAATTTGCAATGAAACGCGCCTTATATGTTTTTTTGCTCCCATAAACCGGTTTAAACCCCCAGTGACTTTTGTCACTGACCGTTCCAAGGCGGTACTTCCATCTTCCTCCTATTGTATGTTTGTTTTGTCTTTGTGCGTCTCTTGTTGTTTTTTCTACCCATGTACATTTGCTGTTTCCTTGTGTTGCTGTTCGGGCGAGTGTTTGTTCTGTATGTGGTATTTCCTGCATGACTCATTTTTGTACTTTTGGTAACCAATACATTGCAGGAAGTTTATGTTGTGTAATTTTAATATCGGTTCCAAGTTGTTCACACTTTTTGACATGGTCTGAAACGATGGTCTTTTCGTCAGTAGTAACTGAAATGTATGGCTTGGTATTAATAATATCCTGCTTCCAGACATCGATATAATGTAATCGTCAAATAATAATCACATTATTCGATGTCTTATCAGCAGGAACAAATACGTATTTTGAATGGAAATCCTGTAAACCCTTTTTAAGATGTCTAAAAGAAAGTCTAAGTTTAGGTGGAAGAGGGTGTTTATTAGAGCTATAAAAGGAAATGCGTTTATCAATTATATCAAAAATTAGTTGTTGTTTTTTTTTTCAACTAGAAAGAGCATTAGACTCAATATGTTCTCTTCGACACCATTTAATACTAAAATTTTGTAAAGCCTCCGCAATTTGAACTCGACAAGAGCTAAGATCTATCAAGGATGGTATTCTATATTTGGGACCTTTATTTAAAAGAGATCGTAGACGTTTATCTTTAATTATCTCAAAATTACCAGTAATCACATGACCAGCCGGAGAATAGCAAAATTTTGAGGTGGCGCAATCTCAATTATCAGGAATATTATCATTAATCTTAAGGTCGGCCACAATTTTATTATAGTTGAAAATTGTATTTCTGATGGGTGTGTTATATTTGTAGCAGATGATAGGTGGTTCTGTATTTTTAAAGTATTTAGGAATAGTGTCAATTACATTTTTGTCTCTAAAAATACTTTGGAGGTAAAAAAATCAATACCTTTATTAATAAAAGGAATTTTCAAGAAGAATCTTTGGTGTTCAGATAATTTGTCAATGTGCGGTCTGAGAACATGTAGAGTAAAGCTTTGTATCAAACTAGCCGTTCCTATGAGAGGATCTGATCTAAAAATAATTTTATCGGCTTGCTCGTCAATTTCTTTTAATGAACATATAGATAAGGACGGACGTCTAGAAAGCATGGCATGTTTACCAGAAGTTAGACGTTAAGTATGTAGATCAATAATAATCATTTTCAAACGAGATTTTCGTTTAATATTACCATTTTTGCGAATGCCATGTGATCGAGATTTGCGTTTTCTTATAGAAGAAATTGAAAAAATATCTGTATCTGGTTCTTTTGAAATATTTCCAGTCTGGTAAATATTATCGTTCAGTCCTAAAGGAAAAGGTGTTTGCAATTTTTTGATCCAATTTAATTCAGATATAAATCAAACATTTCAGTTACTACTGACGAAAAGACCATCGTTTCAGACCATGTCAAAAATCTGAACAACTTGGAATTGATATTAAAATTACACAACATAAACTTCCTACATTGTATTGGTTACAAAAACTATATGAAATACCATATAAAGCGCGTTTCATTGCAAGTTCTAGCTCTTCTATTACTAAAGTGTCTATACTTTTGACTTCTTGTTTAACGAAGATAAACGAACATGTAAAATTCTACTGTGATAAGACCTATTTAAATTTCTGGAATAAATCTCTTCTGGTCTATTAAGAACTCTTCAGAAGTCTTAAACAAACATAAGAACAAAATGTTTCTTGCATCCACTGTAAGCACATACGTTTTTTCTACTTTGTACACAACCCGTCCTCATGATTTAATTGAAGTTAAACTTACTAACTTAATCCAGAAAATATTTGCCCGAGCAAAAACATAAATTCTGGAATGTAATGCTGATAAAGCTTTCTTTACTGACGAGCAAATGAAATATTACACCAATTGGACTTGTTCAGAAGTTTGCGAACCGCTAACCTTTCTGTACGTTATGGGAATGCTATATACCATCAGGTGATTGGTATTCTTGTGGGTACGAATTGTGCACGACTGGACGCCGATTTGTTTTTGTATTGCTATGAGAGAGATTTCATGTTACGTTTGAATTCACAAATACAAGAAGATGTTATAAAAGCCTTCAATGAAACTTCTCGTTGTTTGGGTGATATGTTTTATTTATGTAACCCTTTCTTTGATGCTCTGATTCCTACAAATTACCAAACAACTCATTGAATAAAATTAGCCCTTCCGACACTTATGCAGTTTGTCTTGATCTAGACCTTAAAGTTGACAAAGGAGTGATTTCTTCTAAAATATATGACAAAAGGGATGAATTTGGTTTTAATATCGTACATTTCCCTCATCTTAACGGAAATGTTCCCCATGCCCCATCTTATCTAAATTCATCCCCTACTAATTCGTTTTGCTAGAGTTTGTTCCTCTGTTGACTATTTTAACAGTCGAAATCTTATTTTAACTGTAAGCAAGGATATAAAATTAGATACCATACACTAAGAAGAAAATTCTCTAAATTTTATTATCGAAATCTCTTAGTTATTGGCAAGTACACATGTAATCTCAAGGCGCTCCTGCGACACGGTATTTCCACATCCTGAATTTTATGGTGATGTAATTTACAAACTTCGTAAGATTATTGGAAATGCCCATTGTCTCACTTTGTTCATCAAATATGGTAAACATTAATTAAACAGGGACATGATCCTATAGTACTTTAACATACTGCATATCTGGTTGTCAACCCTTTTACAGTTGGCAATTACGCTGCCCTCTTTGCATGTACGACGACAAGAAAGGTTTAGTACTCTATGAAAGCGACCTCTTAAATCCGGAAAATTCGGATATCTGTACTACTTCGTTTTTGCCGTACCCTTTATTACTTTTCTACAGTTACTCTGTTTGCAGCTCAACCATTGCATACACTAGCGATAGGTGGATACAGTTTGTTTCACTTAAATGTTTTCGTTTTACATGAACTTTACAACTCTATTTGCCATCGCGGTTGTTGTATATTAGTCGGAGAAGGGTTACGTTTATTTACACTGTTTGTCTTTTAGGGTGGCGATGGAATAAGTCTGAGGTTCCATCTTCCCCCTATTGTATGTGTGTTTTGTCTTTGCGCGTCTCTTTATGTTTTTGTCAGTAATGTAAAATAGCTGTGTTATCTTGTGCTGCTGTTCGAGCGGCTGTTTGTACTGTATTTAGGTGTTTCCTGCATGACTCATATTTGTACTTTGGTTCCTTTTCGAGAGATGGCTGCTTAGTGCAGGGTGAAAGTTATGCAAAAAACTCATATCGGAGCCTTATGCGTGACTTTAAAATGTCTTAACCCATTCCCTCATAGGCTGATTTTAGACCCTACCTCTTTGAATAAATCTACCGAAAAGGAGCATTAACTAGAGAAAAGGAAACTTTCAGAACTGTGTAGTTTTGAAACCATTGTGATAAGTAGAGCATTTGCTACTATGGAACAGTTCTATTTGTCACAATTGTTTTAGAAAGTGACCTTTGCTGAGGCGCCAAAATGGCACGAATATGATTGAATGGGTTAATCTAACACATGTCTTGAAGACCAGCATAGACACGGATTTGAATGGGTTAACCTACCACATGTCTTTAGGATCAGCATAGACACTGATTTGAATGCCAGGTTTAGATGTGTTTTAAGATTTACGTTCACCGTCGTCTATGTTGTGAGTAAGTCCGGCGGGGATACCTTTATTTACACTACTTGTAAAGCTAGGGTGACTTTGAGAGAAGTGTGAGGTTAGGACGTCCGTAAACCGGTTTAAACCCACAGTGGTGTTTTTGCTACTGACCGTGCCAATGCGGTACTCTCTTTGTCACCCTTCCTTTTGTTTGCCTTACGTCTTTGTGCTTGTGGTTTTGTTTATGTGTGGAGTGTTTGTCTCTGGTTATTGTGTGTCTGTTTGTGTTTTCTGTGTTCATCTCGTGTGTGAGTGTGCGTTTGGGTTTGTGGTGGTGGTGTGTGTGTATGTGTGTCATGCTGTCTATCGGTGTTTTGGTGGTGGTTGCGTCTTGTATGTGGCTTTGCCTGCTTGACTTTACTACTTTTCCATTTACGAGAGCGCTGCGACCGTTTGGCGTACTGGTATATATAACTGTTTGTTATGGATACATGTTAGACGGTTACATCAAGTTTGAGTTTTCGACGATCATAATGATTATAATAACGGTAATTTTTTTACCTGATAGAGCCTTTTGACGCTTGCTTCAGATCAGATGGTCTTTTAAGGAGTCGTCTGATCAGTGTCTGCTGTATTTGCTTATGAATTAATATAGATCGAACTATACAGTTTATGCCATGACCAACAATCATGTGTCCATATGGCAATGTAATACTTCATTTTATAATATCCATACGTCATTGTTTCCGACGATTATTCATTATGCAAAGAGTCAAGCACGCACAATGCAAACACAATACAGTATTAATCCTTTGAATGAAGGTCACGAGTGTAGTCCCTGATCAGAGAAGCCCTCAATATTTGGTATTAATTGTTTGTCATTATAGCAAAAAAAATTATCCTCTGATAGTGAATGGTCTATACAGTAACACCTCTCTATAAGGACCACTAAATAGTTTGTGTTAAAGGCAGGTAGTTGCTTACAGCAAGGTGAAAGTAAAACAGAACGCTCCTATAGGAGCGTTCTGTTTTACTATTAACCTGCTGTAAGCAATTACCTGTCCAAAAGACAAACTAATTAACACAATTTAGTGGTCGTTATAGAGAGGTTTTACTTATCATTAAACACTGATGGACCTTTAAAAGTTTACTTAATCATGCATTTTGTCAATGACAAAATTACGTTAATTCTGTGCATCGTTAATAACTGTGTCGTCTGCAACAATTAACATCTGCTTCAATTTCTATACTAAATTTTCACTCATTTCTTTGCAATAATATGGCCAAAGTGTCAAACAATTTGGGTCCTGACGAGCGCCGCTTTATTCTGCGCCTTATCTGGATTCTAACTATTTGCATCTGTTTATTACTAGGTAATCACGATTCAACTGCTAGTGGTCAAGGAGGTAAAACTTAAGACGTAATAACAAGCCTTATTTCGCTGCCAAATATTATCGTTTGATAGGAACATTCTTTTGTTTAATTATCTCCACTTTGCTTCTACAAACATTTCCATGATAACACACAGTTTGATCGTGATTAGAAGCTGAGTATCCCAGTTTATCATCTGAATCCAAACCATTGTAAAGATATTCACAGATGCGTCATTGGCAGCGAATAGTTTTATCGAGGAGGCATTCTACAGTTAACATAGTACACAATGTCAGTCAACCAGTACCTCAAGATAACCTGGCAAAAAATTAGGTTTCTATTTTCAACTACATGCTTAAACATTAATTTGATAAAATGAAATTGGGAATTAACATGTTCAAGAATCTATAAGATATACGACTCATGATCTATTCAGCAGCCTGAACCCGAATCAGTCAAGAAATGGAATAAGCGATACGTTCCTTAACCCTCAATGTTCGGAAACCGGGTATATACTATCTTTTCAAACAGTGTACACCAAGATAAAGGGAGTTCATAAAGGAGTCCTTTATTAAAGGTCCGCACTGTTTGTCACAATACATTTTGATACAATTTTTCGTTTGATTAATACATAATACAAGAAACCTTATTTTCAGTCGGGTTTACAGCAAATTACATTAGCTATATCAGAAGCTATTTTTCGAATTAATATTCAGAATGGGAGGAGCTGGTTTTACACATACATATATTTATATAATATATATAATGTATATATATGTCGGTCTAATTGTCATTAATTTTGAAAGGGGTATTTCTGCATGTGTGAGCAGTTGAAATAACTCTGAAGCTAGTAGTGTAGATCATGATCAGAGGGTTTCTCCTGGACCATTTTGGTGTTGTCATGAACGATCATCATTACTATTACTATTATTACTATTATTATTACTATTGTTATTATTATTAATGATAACATTATTATGTTTTATTATGTAACTATTATCATTATAATTTATAATTAGTATTAGTAGTAGTTGTGGCAGTATCATTATTATCATTTATTTATTGTTAATAATAATACATAATGAATATTATCAATATTTGGTAATAATAATACTACAACTAATAATAATAATAACGTCATAATAATAATGAAAATAATTATATTAATATTGGTTGTCCATCGATGACCGACGATGACCTCATCTGAGCAAGCTTCTATCATGTCTCATATGACTCCTGAACCTGACGCTGGCAGCGTAGTACCTCTAGGCGTCCGCAACGTTGATATTTGACTACTAGCTCTGAGGTTGATGAGCAAGTGACCTTCTGTCACTCTCAAAGGCTGCAGTAACTTTGTTTGTCAGTGATCCCCAAACGGTTTTATCATCAGCAGAACGTTCAAGTTCCCGTGGTTGGAGGTTAAACCACTTTAGGTTGACCATCAGTGTGCCCTTGTAGTCTTTATTTGAATGATGCAATATGAATAATTAGAAATATTTGAAATATGCAATTTCTCTCCCCTCTCTCTGGGGCGTCCAATTAGCCCATAGTGAGCAGAAACGGACGTTAAACAAACAAAACAATTTCTAAATCAATTAATATAATATCAAAGAAAAAAAACACATTTTATATCGGTTGGTGATGAGGTTTAACGGTGCAGTATTCTTGATAGTTTCATACTGGTCGCATTGTCAGTCTAGTTGTTCATTTATGTAAACAATCAAACTATTATACACCAGCGTCAAGATCACCGATACAGGCTGATTCAACATTGTTCCAAGATCGTATTATTACTCACACCATATAAATAAAATATATGTGAATTATTATCAATATAATGCCATATTTAAAAATGAGTTAACAATTGCCAATTTGAACCCTCTTGTTTTAGATGAGTTAAGAAATAAGCAGACTAATACACTTTCAGACGTAACTTTAACCCTTTCTCTGTTATTCATTCGTATTGGAAATAATGAAATCATGAATAATTATTAGCTGACTGTTAAAATGGTTGCCAGCATGGGTAGAAGCTGTAGAGTCATATATATTATATTTTCATCAGGAAATACGCCGTCTGATCTGGATCGACTCTGTTTGCATTGGCGTGAATAAGACTTCGAGTTTGTACGACGGAAAGGGTTCAGCATAGTTAGCACGTTATTATCATTGTTTATTAATGAAAAAGTAGTAAAGGGAAGCAGGAACAGACACATACAAGACCCAACCACCACCAAAACATCAATAGAAAGCATGTAACATACTCACCCCACACACTTACACACACTTACACACACACACACACACACACACACACACACACACACACACACACACACACACACACACACACACACACACACACACACACACACATACATACATACATACATACATACATACATACATACATACATACATACATACATACATACATACATACATACATACATACATACATACATACATACATACATACATACATACATACATACATACATACATACATACATACATACATACATACATACATACATACATACATACATACATACATACATACATACATACATACATACATACATACATACATACATACATACATACATACATACATACATACATACATACATACATACATACATACATACATACATACATACATACATACATACATACATACATACATACATACATACATACATACATACATACATACATACATACATACATACATACATACATACATACATACATACATACATACATACATACATACATACATACATACATACATACATACATACATACATACATACATACATACATACATACATACATACATACATACATACATACATACATACATACATACATACACACACGAGATGAAAGTGTTTTAAACCTGAACAAATGCACAATTCAGAGACACCAAATAAATATAAAAGCACAAGCACAAAGATACACGGCAAATACCAAAAGCAAAAGTGACAAAGACAGCATTGTCAGTGGCAAAACCAAACTGATTTATTACATAAAAGTCTGATTTAAACCGTGTAGGAAACGGTGTTAAACGTGTTCGTACACACACCATTGCACATATCAACTTTTTAAAAACGTTTTTTATCCTGCATTAAGCCGCCTTGTTTCGCTAAGACATAAAATGATACTTATTTGTGTGCTAGGAATTACTGAACGAGTTGGGCCATTTAGTTTCAATAAACCATGATTTACAGTAGTAAATGATTATTATGATGAGGAGAATGAGGAGGAGGAGTAGGGTGATTTACCATGTATGGGTTCACGGTAGTTTATAGGTCAGTCTACATTTTAGTGCATTCAAATGTTTAGAGTATGTAATTATATCAGCAATATCTCTTCAAATAAAATTGAAATAGTTCATTAGAGCCAATTTATTTTCATTTGAACGGATATTTCTGATATAATTCAGACGCAGACATGGCCGTTGGAAAATAGTGTGTAAATCGAATAATGAATACTCTATTTAGACGGTCCCTCTGCACGTATAGATTTACAACGTTAGCATAATTATTTCCCATTTGTTAGAGATAAGCCACAATGGGGTCGAACACTTATATTGGAAATGTATGGATGGTTTCCACACTGCGTGGTTTGGTCTGAATGAAATTCCTTGCATGAAATAATTTACCTCTCCAACCATCTGTTTATCTTAAGATTACTTTTTTTAAAATGCAGGTCAATGTAATTACAATGAAACGTGTCTGATTCTATGATAATTTCTCTTATCCTGTTTTATATGTCATCAAATAGATGATAGCAGAAGTCATTACAGGATATCATCTCGTTATTCCGCGTACAAGAACGGGTTATCCTTTAATCTTTATTGCACTAAATATGTAGTTTAACACTCTGAATGCCGACTACGAGTGTCATGTCATTGCAAACTGTGTAGTTCGAGGCTATAAGGCTACTACAGGGACCTTATGATCAGGACCGGTACGTTTTGTCATTCAATTTCATCCAGCAACTTTAGTGATTTCATACTAAATGGAAAATATAGTTAAAACACTGATAAGCAATTTTGTTTTCAATATTCAGTAGTTGAAGGGTTAAAGGATGCAATGAGTTCTTCTCAAGTGTAAGGCGGTTAAGCAAACAGATCATGAGAGTATTGTATTGGTAGGATCAAGCCAATTAAAACACATCAAACAACCTTAATATCATTTCTATAACCATCCAGGCTCCAATGTTATAAAGCTTTTTGCTTGAGTCTGAGATCATTCTCAAGCATCTGACCAATCAGATACTTGAGAATAACCTCAGACTCAGAAGTTTTATAACATTGGATCCAGTTGTTGTTTCTATCTTATTTTCTCTCATTTGTCATAAACTAGTTTCTTTATGATGAGGATACACTTTATTTGACACTCTGAGTGTGAGCTTTTGAAAGAATAAAATGAAAGAAAATACTGCTATCAGAGCATTAGAAGAGGACATTTTTGTAAATTAGTCGCTCTCTATGAATATGGACTTATTGTATTGTAAACAGTGCGCAGATCAGCTGTCGGGTGTTCAATGCTGTGGTTTGTCACTATATCAGCATGTCTACCATTCAATACAGTGTAAAACGATATAACACGTCCTCAAAAATGTGGTGTCCGAGTTTGGCAAATACTATTTGCAATAACATTAGACCCACAAAATGCCACTCATTTGCTCATACTCTCTACCAGCCGAGGTGAAGTTCTGCACACATGTTGGACCAAATGCCTCAACCCTTTCCCTAATATAAATGCTTTTTCACGCATGTGTAGGAGCTGTGTGACCAGTTCTGCTCTGTTTGCATATGAATTTATAATACATCTTACTCTACACTTTATATCAATACGTTATGTGTACGTATGCTATTATAAACACACCAGTTAATAAATGTTCATGCTGTCATTATTTCTAACATGAAAGGTCTAAAACATTATATCATCAGTCAAATCTATTCAAAGCGTTGTACGACGACCCCTTTTGCTAAATATGAAACAACGACGAATGTCTTGATATATATTTTTAAAACTTACAATTATTGTTTAACCCTTTCCCTCATATTGACGGCTTTTGACGACTCTGTAGAAGTCACTTTGTGAAACGATTGTGATAAATTTATCACAATGGTTTAAAACTACACAATTCTAAAAGTTTCCTTTTGTCTGGTTTATGCTCCTTTTCGGTAGATTTATTCAAAGAGGTTGTATCTAAAAATAGCTTATGAGGTAATGGGTTAAATTAAAGAATGATGTTTTTGTTTTTGTTGTTTGAGATTGGTTATAACATGATTTTGAAACCAAACACATTAGTTTGGTGAAACACATTGTTTTTGTGATAAAACAACCAATTACATGCAAGTTAATGCTATTTATAGTGTCTGCAATTGCTCTCCTAGTCAACGCTCGTCATCTAAAATTGGGCTTTTGATATTATTAAGGTCCATAGAGATCACTGATTTGCATAGAATTTCAATGAATTTCTCAGTAATAATATTATTCAAGCATGAAATGTCAAACGACCACTTGATGATTTGTTAATGTCATGCTAATAATTGTTCGCTCGTCTTTTCTTTAAGTAAACGCTTTCGCTGCCAATGTCGCAGCTGTGATTAACTATGCAGTTTGGAGTATATCGGCGTCTCATCAGGATCCAAAGACGAATAAACAATGACAATTGTACCAGACGACATAGTTTGCAGACGATAACGAAAGAGATATGAGCCAGTATATGCCCAACAAGAAAGAGCAGAACTCACAACTAAAGAAATGAAATTCGTAGTGGCTTTTCATCTACCGTTACCAATACTTTTCAAACGCTCCGCGTATTAGTCGTCTCGTTTAATAAATACTAATAAAGTAGAAACATTTAAGTAAGATCCTCTATATCACCATAATCCTGAACTTAGAAAAACACTTTCGTGGAATATAGATATGTATATTATTTTCTTTCGAATAATATGTGAATAAGTATAGTAATGAAACTATGTCGTTTTTAAACATTAAACAAATCATCTCCGAACAATAGATACTGGTGCGTATTCAAACACTAGCATCGGAATTTCTCCACCAATCCTTGTTTAGTTAGGACCATCTTTTCGAGACGATTCTAAACATCCGTCACAACATATGGTTAAGTTGAGAATCTTGAAAATGTTTAATTTTAATTTACGCTTCTTGTCTAAGCCTCGGTAATCATTTTAAGGTATAGTGTAGAACCTGTTTTAAGCGGTCATCTCAAGAAGGTCGAGTTATGGGTTGTCTGTAAGGTAGGCTGTAGGTTAATGCAGTTCAAACGTAATGCAGAAATTTCCCTATAACATATTTCTGTATTACTTGTGCCCTGTATTTAGTAACCACCTGCTTTTTAAAGATTCCCGTGTTCAATAAATGAATGTTCGCTTATGACAGGTTCTACTGTATATCTGGAAACTTCTTTATCAAATTGCCTTCTGTAGTTTCTATTATGACCAGTGTTTGATATAGTATACTAATGACAGCACAAACAATCTTAAGATTCGCAGTGGTCTCTGGGGTATTTTGGTGAGTGGAAAACAGCACTATTTTCGTATCACCTGCGGAGAGGCAGTGTGCCACTTAAGGATCACTTTTCCGTCGACTGTAGGTCCGTCTGTCTGTCTGTCCGTCACACTTGTTTTATTGGCACACTTCTCCCAGCAGGTAACACATGTGTTCCTTTGACCATTCTTGTTTTATAAGTAAAACCCCGCTAATGTAACACATAAAAGAGGTATAATTATGGTTGCTAGATGCAGGTGGTAGCTTAATGCAGGACAAAAGTATAGCAACCACCTGTTTATAGAAACACCCGTGTTTATTCATTAAGTGGTTGCATTAGAGGGGTTCTGCTGTATTACCTTTGCACAAGTCTTCATTTCAAAATTAAACCATATCCCATTCTTGTTCAAACTACTTTTAATTCATTAACAGAACAGGTTTGCATACACTGGTTAGAGAGTAAACGTTGAATCTAAATATGCAGGGGTATATTTTTACATTTATTTGTAAGAAATGTGAATCTTCAGACATGTGAATCTTTATCAAATTTAAGCGAAACAGTTAAGTTTATGAAAGGAAATGGGACTATAGATACGTATCGGTCCCCAACAATATATACAGGGTTAACATTGTATTAAAAACATACTTGGTTTCAAGAAAGTTTGTACCATGAGAAGTCTTAACCCTTTTACTCCATATATTGCAAACAATGTAGACCCAGATAAGACGACTCCTTAAGGAGCTGTCTGATCAGGGTCTGCTTTGTCTGATTATAAAATAATATAGATATTGTTCTGAGGTGTTTATCAGGGCCAACTTTCGTCTATGTAAATATTACGCCAATTATATTATAAATATACATACACCAACTAATCCTTATATGAATATTCATGGCGAAAGGATTAAACGATTCACACGGACCGAGCGCAATGATAAAGAAAATTTCCCTCCCTACATTTACATGTACGTGTTGGAAATAATTGAATTCCATTTCAAGTCGTTTTTTGCCCATTGGGACACTATCTATTATACAATTATAAAACCAGTTTGATCAAAGACAGTTCATACGCTAGTGGCATTTTTATGTTTTACAGTTAAATAATTATATTAGCCCTGGTCCCGCTATCGTCGACTTGATTCGCATTTGTAAACAGCTTTGATTCAGATGAGACACCAAGTAACTCGGCGTCTAATCAGGATCCAAGCTGTTTGACACTCGGTCAATATAGTTTCTGTAATGTTATATCGAATCGTATGTAGTCATACTTGCACCATATCCAAACTTCAGTAGGTATGATTTTATTCACAGCTGTACAGGGAATAGTAAAAACGTTATGTTCACAAGTGGGCGAACGTGTCCTCTCAGGATTATGCGTCATGATTAATGTGATGACGATGATAATGTGGGGAAGTCGAATCCCAACATACTTGTACCGTACATGCAACTATTTATTGTCTAATACTCTAATTAGACCTTTACTCAATAAATACGACTTTCTACGCCTTTGCTAACAGAGGAGACTTTTGATCAAGGCCTGCTCTGTTTGCTTATGATATGATATAGATATGATTCTACTGTTTCTAGTACGGCCAAAGATTCCCGTGTCTATGTACCAGTGTAAAACATAGTCTAATTAATATCTATTATGCCATTATTTCTTACATGAATATTCATAGAGTAAAGGGTTAGATTACACAAAATAAATTGGTAAGTTTGTGGTCAACCTTGATTCTAGAGTCTATATGTGTAACAACTGTGTGCTACCTGTGTGTAATCATTGTTCTATTTATCCCCTTTCTGAATAGCAGGTCAATAGCTAAAGTCTTTAGTGGTCATATTTATTACCTCCCCTTGTGTGACAATGTATTTATTACTTCCCTTGATTGGCAGCTTGAAGCAGTGTTTTGATTGCAAACCATGGTTGGTTAGGTAAGTAATTCATATTTATTTGCGTTTTATAATATTTACGAAGCTGTAAGCAGCACGTGCATCTAATAGTCATATCACCGTCGCGTGTAGGCAACGGCGTATGTGGAACTTCACTGTGTATCACCACATTGGTGTACATAGGCGTGGTAGTGCGTGTTGTTATTGGTATTCGACATGATTGGCATATTGGCTTAATATACAGTTATGAATCTGTATATGTATGACATACGGGCATTTATGTGACATGTGAACAGTAGATTTGCTGTACTTAGTGACGTGACGTAAATTATAAGGCTGCCAGTGTTTATCATTTAATTAGTGTTATCGCTGAGGCAAAACACTTATACTGGTTATATTGTTGTAGCCAATCTTCCTTGAGATACAGAGGCATGCACGCAGCAGACGCCATAGGGATGTTCTGATATGCCGAGCCATACACATTGGTGTACCTACTCTGCGGGGTTTTCGAGTCATACACGTTGGTGACCACCCGGGATCTGAGTGTGAATATTGGGACGACGTAGCGAGACGTAAGATAAGAGTTGACAGCAACTCTATTTTGAGAGGCGCTATCATACATTGTGGGTAGTGTACATTATACACCCTAGTGTAGCTAGTGTTACGGAACTGAATATGCATGTGTGCGTAATATTATGTAGTTGAATACAGCAAGAGACAATGTAACAGAGAAATAAATGGTGGTCACAGACAGTGAGGGGAAATGAGAGTTTTTTTGTCTTTACTTATTATCTGTATATTTATGTAATTCTTTGTAAATAGATTTATTTGTTAAATTTACTTATTGCTTATTGTTGGTTGACGACCAAGGGTATCACCCTTGGTAGCTTGGCGTTACAATGTGCATAAAATAGTTGAACAAAATTAATCTTACTGTGACTAAGGTTAACAACAAAATGGTTCCTCCTTACATGGAGGAAATTTAGTTGCCCAAACCTCTATGCATTCTTACAGTACAAGACTTAGACACAAAGGAGGCTTCCCTTTTCTTCAAGCTAGAGGTTCTGGATCTAAATCATACAGTAAACATACATCAATTGGCAGTAAACTCTGGAATAACTTACCGGCAAACATTGCCAATATTAATGGATTGTTGTGGATGCGTTGCTTGCTAACTGCTTGTGTTGTGGTGTTTGTTTCGTTTTGTGCGTGTCCTTTCCTGCTTGACTTGACTATCTTTTCATCTAAAGTGGTTTAGATAATGCGTTTACATTACTTTATACTCTTATGATTACTTCTGTTTTATTACATAAATGTTTGGATAATAGATCTAGTTTCTTAAAACCTTGACATGTTTCACCTGTAATATATTGCATTAAAGTAGACATTTTGCCTTTCAATATTACACAATGTGATAATTTGTTTGTAATAATTTAAAGCAGTACACTAATACCAGTGTTCATATCTATTATTCTATGTGATATTAAGTTCAATTTTATACAATTAACATATAATCAGTCATATGGTGATTTAGAAAAACTCCCTGTTTGATATTCAATAAGATGATTTTGTTATGTTGCAATATGACTAATTCTGTGATGATGTCTAATGATACTGTTTTCATCGTCATACCTAATATTGAATTTTATAGATGTATTTTGTTATTGTGTAATGTGAGAAATTCTGTGATAACGGATAATTATTTGCGTCTGGGGTTATTCAAGTTAATAGTTTTAGATCAAAACAGTTTAACACAATTCTATGAGATAACGTCTGTGATGAATACTTACTATCTTACTACATGCATGTGATATCATCTCTGTGTCATGCCACCAATGCTAAGGAGCATGATGGAAATAACAGCTTGCTCTTCATTGTGTTATCCTTGGTAATGTGATGCATTCGTGGTTTTACATGTACAGTTTAAAGTATATCATAATTCTTTTTACCTGATGATGTATAATGTATGTGAACCATTATTGTATATTACTATATCCTATGACGAAATAAATCTATCTATCTAGACATGGCAACACAAACGATGTTTATAGTAATTCAATGCTCCCTGACAGCATTGATGTCAACACAAATGCTGTCTGTTCGGATCTTACTCGTGTTTTTACCCGCACCCTGAGTAATTGTCGTCTGCAAATAATGTCGCCTTCTTCAACTCTAACAATATGTGTTTCTTTCAAAAAGAATTTTAGAGTGACAAACTTCTTGGATCCTAATGAGACGCCGCGTTACTTGGCGTCTCATGTGGATCCAAACTGTTCACAAAGGTTATCACAAAGTCGCCGGTAGAGAGCTAAAAGTTAACACTAGTTGGCATATTAACACATAACTTGAATCTTGGTGTGCCATCGAACCACTCGGTGTTTCACCTTGATCTGTGCTGTTTACGAATTCAATTCAATTCTTGTTTTGTTGTATTCCGTGTGAGTTATACAATATACACTGACATGAAATTGTTAATAAAAAATAGTGCCTTCGCCGAATGTAATTAGTATCCCCGCAACACCGCATTAACTCTCCACATTTTATTAAGTCGACCATTTTGAATCTGAACTGAAAAACATGTACACTTCATCTGAAGATGCCAATCATGCTAGTGAATGTACAATAAAAAACAATGAAAAACTGTAAATGGTTGGCTTCACTCAAAATAAAACAAAGCTGCTATTTTGAAACTGATCCCGAAACAATGTCACGCAGAATTGCTTAGCATGTTGATATTTGGACAAGTTTCATAAAACAAAGTTCGCTCGAGAGTTATCACGAACCGACATCGGCGAAGATCACGACACCAACGACGCACTACTAGTTTACACCTAAATATCCTTCGTTTTAGTGGGTATAATAAAACTAGAACAGACTTCAGCACACGTGATTAAGCTATGGTCTATAAATATTTATTCGAACTTCTGATATACTTTTATAGATTTTGTTAACCCTTTACTAAATAAGATACGCTTTTCTACTTTTTTGAAATTGGTTGAAATTACGTTTTTGAGTAAATCCAGATCAGCCGGCTCCAAAGAGTCGGTTCTGTTTGTTGATGGAATTAAATAGATCTGATTGTTCAATTTCTGTCATGGTCAAAACCTTTTTTGTTCATACCATTACAACACCTATCTAACTAATACACATTATGTCATCTTATCTTACATAAATATTCATGGACTAAAGTGTTAAGTCAAACACCTATTGCTATTCACGGTTTATCTCCGGAAAACTATCCCCAAGAAAGAATTGATAAAAAATAATTTATACACATTTATTTCTGTTAGTTTTGCTTTCTTTAACTTTGTTAACACAGGAATGTTCTATGAAGATATCGAGTCTTAAAGATGGATACAAAACAAAGTCATACAGGGATCGCCACACACATATTGGGCACGGCACCAACGCTTATTCTGTCAGAGGTTTATTAGGATCAAACTTTGAGGAGACGTTTTCTTGCAGCAGGTTAGGGGTTAAGTGTATACATTTATAGAATGATGTTTCGGTTAACCAATAGTAATGTAAGTAAACCCAGAAGTAAAAGAGGTCACTTCAGTAATGTCATTGTTCATTCATTTACAGTGTTCTCCTTCAGGCCATCTTCACATACATATAGGGCAATAAAGCTCATTGATAAGTAAAGTGTGGTTGGTAAGAGGTGATGTAGTGAGTTGTGTAGAAAATTAGAAAATTGGATTAAACCTTCACATACTAATACCTTTATCTGTGGCAAGTTGTACTTCCTTTATATTCAACATATTGACCGAATGTTAAATACTGTAAAAACTCGATACTACGAAGTTTTAGTGAAGAAGAATGTATGTTTTTGTAGGCAGGTTGCTGCTTAATGCAGAGTTCATGTCATGCAGAAAGCTCCTAGTGCTGATCAACTAATTAATAGTCATATAGTCCTTATTTCTGAAACAAATATGTATAGAATAAATCATGTTCGATTTTTTGCTTAAACTAATAAGTTTGTGATCTATCAAGTTCATTCAAACATTTCAAGGCGTAAAGAGAAATATAATGAAAACAAAAGTTGCAAACAACCTACGATGTAATTAAAATTCCTTCTTATTTGACACGTACGAGTATATAGTTACCTGGATAGTTTGATGATAAAATGGGGGCGTGCCAATTACGGTCTTGCGCACCAAATACTTATATATTTTAAAACAAATAAAATCATTTAATAATTTTATTCCAGGTATTTTATGCTGAAACTTCATCACACAAATTATTTAACTGTGAAGCATTACTGTGTATGTTTTACGATACTGATTATTGTTTTAACATCGAGTAGAAATACGTTTCTTTGTAGATCACAAATTGTAGGAAAATATGCACTGCATTTACCACAGTGACTTATCTTGATATTAGATATTATGCATACAACATCAACCCTAACCCACTTAACCCATTCCCTTATAGGTTATTTTAGATCCAACCTCTTTGAATAAATCTACCCAAAAGGAGCATTATCTAGAGAAAAGGAAAATTTTAGAATTGTGTAGTTTGAAACCATTGTGATAAATAGAGCATTTGCTCCTATAGGAGCAAATGCTCTATTTATCAGAATGGTTTCACAAGGTGACTTTTACAGAGTCGTCAAACGTCGTCAATATCAGGGAATGGATTAATGAGTCTCAAACGCGTAACCATTCTCTTCAATATGAATGTGTTTTCACACATTTGCAAACACAGTAGACCCATATCATTTGCTTTCTAAAATGCCTACAATGTTCCACCTGTCAAGTGTCATAATAACTATTTTGTCTATGAATATTCAGTAGGTATTGAATATATATAGAGCAGGGAAAGGGTTAATCAAATCTGATGTAAAAATTGCAACAGATTAAACTTTGAGCAGCCACGTTTTCCCCCAGGGTAATAAGGGTTTAATTAATCCGTTGTCTGCTCAGGGCGACCAGACAGAGATTTGCAAACAGCTTGAGTCCAGATTAGACGCCGATTTACCGAGCGTCTAATCTGAATCCGGGCTGTTTGACTCTTCGGTCAATAATTCCTCAAAAGTTTGAGCGAAACATGATCTTGTAAGAGATCGGAAATGGAGCAGACATTGCATGTATAGCAGGCCTACGGTTAGGCTCTTTATCTCCACTTTATTACGTGCATGCTTGTTATAATATCGTTGGCGTAACCAAGGGCAGAAAGTAAATATTCGATTATTTACCATGTCTGCCTATATGTATTATATAGAAGGAAAAGACACAAGAGCAAAAATCATATCCTTAGCCAAAATTATATTAATTTCTTCAAATATACAACGTACCGATCACGTTTTTGCATTGTCATTTGGCATTTATAACAAAATTGATATTAACTATCCCAATTTGGATGGTGATGTTCCCCGTACTATATCTTATGGGGTTTACATTTCTCAGCTAATTCGTTTTGCTAGGGTGTGACCTTCAGTTGATGATTCTAACAATTGAAAAGTTATTATCACTTGAAAACAAAGCTAAATATGTGACATGTTTCGTAAGCGGATGAGCTTATAAAAGTACAAGTATGAGTCATGCAGGATAAACCATATACAAAACACACAGCCACCCGACCATCACCACAATAAAAATCACAGCAAATGTACATATCTATCAAAACACAAAGAGACGCACAAAGACAACTCTAACAAACATTAGGGTGTGGGGGGTGGAAGTACCGCATTGAAACGGTCAGTAGCAATAGTCACGGGGTGGGGGGGATAAACCGGTTTAGTATAGACCGAGATCCGATGATGCACTGCTTTACACTGGGAATCTCAAAGAACAGAGAAATCTGTCGATAACAAGAATAGGGCATCACAACCGAGTTTCTCTATATCATCTCCCCTCTCTCCGAGGACGTCAAATCAGCCTTTACACTACAAGCAAACGAACAAACTTCGCAAAACCTTTTCGAAATTGTATCCCCGTAGTGTTCTTCTAATAAGCAAATACAACTGTAATTTACGTATTTATTTTGAAAATTTATATATTTCACATCCGGAGTTTTACAGTGATGTCATTTACAAACTTCATAAACTTGTTGGGCGCGCATATTTTGATACTCTGTTTGTCAAACGTATCAATTATTCATTAAAAGGGGCTATATAACCCATCTACACTGCAGCGCACTACATGTACATGCTTGGTGACCGACCCCTTTATAGTTGGACTGGGCATTATGTTTCTCTCTTTGCTTGTGCGACGAATGGAAATACTTAATACGCTTTGATGGTATCATCTTAAACCCGTTTAAATTATAACGTCGAATGTTTATTGTATCAGTTTATTTGAATAACTGTTTTAAGCAGTATCTCTTTTGGGCTACTGGCCGTTGCAAGACGGTACTCCTACTTTCACCCGATGGTCTTCTTTGTTATTGTTTGATGTATTGATATACGTCCCGTCATGTTTTGTCTTGTAATTGTGCCGTTTCTTGTTTGATGATGTTTGACTCCCTGCCACTAAGTTCTGTATCCAATCCAATACATCATTTGCAGAGTAGTAAAACTTATTTTGAAACGATAGCTAGGCAGATTTACAGATCTGCTCAATTATGACAATTACACTCCAGCTTTACAACACCATGTTCATTCTGTAAACTAAGTGTAAAAGTAGATAGAGTATGCATGGCTGAAAATTGCCTGCGATGTTGAGGTTATGTGAATGTGACCATGGGTGTTGAAATGTATTTAGGAAAATGTTCAGTGAGAACCCGACTCCGCCTATTTTCACCAGGCAGTTGGATGATAGTAATCAATCTGAAATTCTAGGCACAATTCCTCTGAAATTAACGTATAAAACAGACAGTGCTGAATTGATGGCTTAATTTTCATTACTATTCTATTTTACTTGTTTTTTGTCATAAAGCTTGCAGGATAAATATGTATTAATTCTTATTCACGTGGTTAAAATACTTTTGAAATATAACTATATATTATTTGTGAAATTTACAAACTTTGAAAAGGTTAATACTCAACGAAATCTAACATAGGCATGATTGTACACGTATATTTTTTCTAACGTGCTTTTTATGTACAATAGCTAATGTGGATGTTTTCAACCGTTTACCTGATAGATAGCCATCGAAGATATAATCACATCATTATAGCATCAAGAATATTTATACAGTAAAACCCCTCTCATTCGACCACGAAAAAGTGACATAATTCACAGTGGCAAAGGCAGGCGGTAGCTTAATGCAGGACGAAAGTTATGCAGAAAGCTGCTATATATTTCTGCTTAACTTTCTTCCTGCATTAAGCAACTACCTGCTTATGAAGACAGCTATGTTTCAATAAGTGGTCGCATTAGAGGGGTTTTACTGTAACATAATATCAAAACATAACATAATAATTATAAACTGAACTTGCAAATGCATGGCTAGACATCTCCATAAGATAAACGGTTAAATCAAATGAAATTCAGTATATTCACAAGAGGACTAGTAGTTTCGTTGTTCTTCGCATCAAGATATAAGGTATCGTTATACAGTAGAGTCGCGATACGCGATCAAATGACGAGACTATAAAAGCAGGTGGTTGCATAATGCAGGACAAAGGGGCTTTCTGTATCAATTTTGTTCTGTATTAAACTATCGTCATTTTAAAGCAGCAACGCAAAAAGAACAAATTGCAGACTCGGTTTTATTGAATCTGTTCATGATCAGTTATTGAAGATGCAACACTACTCACGTCACCTAGTACTTGCTTAAGTGGTATTCAATTTGAAAAAAAATAATAACATCGAAACTAATGATCCAGAAGGACCATAAAATATAACAACACCGGGAATGAAGTACGGGCGGTTTTTACGGCCGCCGCGCTATTGTGACGTACATAAATTCTGAAAGTCATCATAATGTTTATACCATAATTAAGGTTTGCCTTGTATATCTTTAAAATAGAGTCATATAGACAACAAAAATCCTTTCTAGACTTCAATATGTTTGACCTCTATTTATAGATATTGCATACCGTTTATCTGATAGTTAACATTAAGTAATCAAAATAAAAGCGATAAAATGTTGTGGAACATTATGTAGAATGTCAAAACAACTTGAGTAATATTCCATTTCATTCTATATCATTTATATAAGGTATAGCATTCTCTGCATTAATCATTCACTCTATGGCCGATGTATCAGTGATTTAAGCTGGACATCTAAAGAAACGGGATAAACTTTTTCGATTGGGCATCGCGGCTGGGTTTCTCTTTATTCTCTCCCCTCTCCCAGGGGCGTCCAATTAGCCCGTATTGAGCAGAAACAGACGTTAATCAACACAAATATACACTCTATGGACATTTCTGTAAGATATTATGACATTATAAATATCAATTCAATGATTATGTTGTTTAAATGCACAAGTAATATTCGGCCATAGCAGAAACTGTAGAATCCGATCTATAGTATCCCTTAATCAAACACAGCAGTCCTACTGGAGCTGTCTGACAAGGGTCTTCTCTGTTAACAATGGTGCAAAAGGCGTTTCTATTATGTTAAGGGTTGAATAGTAGTCTTTGAGTATTTCAATTGGAGTGCTTTAGATCCAATTGGTGAATTTTGTAATTTGGGAATATAATACAGTATAACCTCTCATATGCGACCACTTAAATAATAACCATAGCTGTCTTTATAAGCAGGTGGTTGCTTAATGCAGGACGAAAGTAATGCAGAAAGCTCCTATAACTGTTTTCCTGCATTAAGCTACCACCTGCCCCCACCAGACAGAATTACGCCCCTTTTTGGCGGTCGCATTAGGGGGGGGGGTTATTGTATTTGATTCATGAGTTTCATTCGGGAGGCATTCCAAAGTTTAGAAAGTCCGTCTGTGTTGATATAAAACATAGCATAGAAGTCAGGCAGAACATTTGAAACTGACACACGACAGTGCATCTTCATTGTTTATACATTACCTGTTCAACAACAACATGATTTAGGGCACTGCAACACAATAAGGTAACCAAGCTTCAAAATATGTAGAACATAAAGGAACTCCACCAAAATCGATTCACAGCAAACAAAAAACGCTCTTGTATATGCAGCATACACATATACAATACACATACAGTAAAACCTCTCCATAACGACCACTAAATTGTGTTAATTATTTGGTATTTTGGACAGGTGGTTGCTTAAAGCAAGGTGAAAGTAAAACAGAACGCTCCTATAGGAGTGTTCTGTTTTACTTTCATCTTGCTTTAATCATCCACATGCATTTAACACAAAATACTTGATCTAATTTAGTGGTCGTTATAGAGAGGTATTACTGTACTTATAAAATTGCATGTTCAACGCATATAACATAGCTGTTTCCTTAAACCAAACATAAAACCCTTCAAAACAAAAGTCAAGATGTAAACCGACATTAATATTAATGAAAATATTCCTGATAATTGAGATTGCGCCACCTCAAAATTTTGCTATTCTCCGGCTGGTCATGTGATTACTGGTAATTTTGAGATAATTAAAGATAAACGTTTACGATCTCTTTTGAATAAAGGTCCCAAATATAGAATACCATCCATGATAGATTTTAACTCTTGTCGAGTTCAGATTGCGGAGGCTTTACAAAATTTTAGTATTAAATGGTGTCGAAGAGAACATGTTGAGTCTAATGCTCTTTCAAGTTGGAAAAAACTAATTTTTGATATTATTGATAAACGCATTTCCTTTTATAGCTCTAATAAACACCTTCTTCCACCTAAACCTAGAATTTCTTTTAGACATCTTAAAAAGGGTTTACAGGATTTCCATTCAAAATACGTTTTTGTTCCTGCTGATAAGGCATCGAATAATGTGATTATTATTTGACGATTACATTATATCGATGTCTTGAAGCAGGAAATTATTAATACCAAGTCATACATTTCAGTTACTACTGACGAAAAGACCATCGTTTCAGACCATGTCAAAAAGTGTGAACAACTTGGAACCGATATTAAAATTACACAACATAAACTTCCTACAATGTATTGGTTACCAAAACTACATAAAAAACCATATAAAGCGCGTTTCATTGCAAATTCTAGTTCATGTACAACTACTAAATTGTCTATACTTTTGACTTCTTGTTTAACGAAGGTAAAGGAACATGTAAGGTTCTACTGTGATAAGACTTATGAAAATTCTGGAATAAATATCTTCTGGTCTATTAAGAACTCCTCAGAAGTCTTAAACAAACTTAAGAACAAAAGGTATCTTGCATCCACTGTAAGCACTTACGATTTTTCTACTCTGTACACAACTCTTCCTCATATTTTAATTAAGGATAAGCTTACTAACTTAATCCAGAAAGTATTTGCCCGGGAAAAAACATCATTCTTGGCATGTAATGCTGAAAAAGCTTTCTTTACTGACGAGCAAATGAAATATTACACCAATTGGATTTGCTCAGAAGTTTGCGAATCACTAACCTTTCTTTTGGATAACATATTTGTACGTTATGGGAATGCTATATCCCGTCAGGTAATTGGTATGCCTATGGGTACGAATTGTGCACCACTTGTCGCAGATTTGTTTTTGTACTGCTATGAGAGAGATTTCATGTTGCGTTTGAATCCTCAATCACAAGAAGATGTTATAAAAGCCTTCAATGAAACTTGTCGATATTTGGATGATATTTTTAACTTAGATAACCCTTTCTTTGATGCTCTGATTCCTACAATTTATCCTAAAGAACTCAAATTGAATAAAGCTAACCCGTCCGACAATTATGCAGCGTTTCTTGATCTCAACCTTAAAATTGATGATTTTGGTTTTGATATTGTTAATTTTCCTCATCTTGACGGGGATGTTCCCCGTGCTCCATCTTACGGGGTTTATATATCTCAACTCTTCCCAATAAGGGTGAGGTTGGGCGCCCATAAACCGGTTTAAACCCCCGGTGACTTTTGTCACTGACCGTTCCAAGGCGGTACTTCCATCTTCCTCCTATTGAATGTTTGTTTTGTCTTTGTGCGTCTCTTGTTGTTTTTTCTACCCATGTACATTTGCTGTTTCCTTGTGTTGCTGTTCGGGCGAGTGTTTGTTCTGTATGTGGTATTTCCTGCATGACTCATTTTTGTACTTTTATTATCACAACAGTGTTGCTTGTGCCGTGTGGTGGCCGTAAAAAGTCTCCCCGTACACGTAATCGATGTTGTTATCATTCTCTTGCAGGATATGCAAGTAACATACACAACTCTCATTCGCCTCTTACATCATCATAAGTATGTCATGCACCTCGTGGTAGGTGTTGTGTTCACCAACAATTTGATGCACTTGGTAGCTACACTTATGTAATTGACGTGTTGTTGAACACAATACAGGTGCCCCTCTATCACTTTCCAATATGAATAAAGTTAAAATACCTCGAATAGAACTAAAAGCTTTAAATATGCAATCTGTGTCGTCTGTACAAGTACCCAGAAATATTTCTAATTTCTCTTCCCTTCAACCTTTTGTTCGTTTAAAACAACTTAATCTTCAGTCGGCTTCATCTTTTCACATACCATCTCTTTCTATTAATAAATGTTTTTTCAATGGACCAAGAGTTGTACTTTCACCTTTAAAATCTGTTATCCAAAATGTTTCTTCTATTCGTAAACGGTCCTTATGCAGACGACACAGAGTGTATCCAATTATCCAAAAGTGCTTTGCTAAGAGGTGCATATGTTGTAGTAACATTTCTTGTAATTCCACTATAAAATCTACAGTTAATGGTAGAACATTTAATGTCAAGATAAACTCAGACGTTGATTGTACTACTACTAACGTTATTTATGTTTTAACTTGAAACGCGCCTAGTTGCGGTATACAGTACGTAGGACAAACAGGACGTGCTTTGAAAACTCGATTTCGTGAGCATGCATATCAGTGTCGAAATCGTAAACTAAACAATTTTTTATACCAACACTTTCGGAAATCTGGCCATTCTTTTAAAGATGTTTTAGTACAAATTGTTGAGCATATAACATACGATAAGGAGGCGACTAGTAGCTTTAAATCGAAAGCTAGATTTATATCTGAATTAAATTGGATCAAAAAATTGCAAACACCTTTTCCTTTAGGACTGAATGATAATATTTACCAGACTGGAAATATTTCAAAAGAACCAGATATAGATATTTTTTCAATTTTTTCTATTAGAAAACGCAAATCTCGATCGCATGGCATTCGCAAGAATGGTAATATTAAACGAAAATCTCGTTTGAAATTGACTCTTCTTGATCTACATACTTTACGCCTAATTTCGGGTAAACATGCCATGCTTTCTAGACTTTCCTCCTTATCTATATGTTCATTAAAAGAAATTGACGAGCAAGCCGATAAAATTATTTTTCGATCAGATCCTCTCATAGGAACTGCTAGTTTGATACAAAGCTTTACTCTACATGTTCTCAGACCGCACATCGACAAATTATCTGAACACCAAAGATTCTTCTTGAAAATTCCTTTTATTAATAAAGGTATTGATTTTATTGACCTACAAAGTATTTTTAGAGACAAAAATGTAATTGACACTATTCCTAAATACTTTAAAAATACAGAACCACCTATCATCTGCTACAAATATAACAAACCCATCAGAAATACAATTTTCAACTACAATAAAATTGTGGCCGACCTTAATATTAATGATAATATTCCTGATAATTGAGATTGCGCCACCTCAAAATTTTGCTATTCTCCGGCTGGTCATGTGATTACTGGTAATTTTGAGATAATTAAAGATAAACGTCTACGATCTCTTTTGAATAAAGGTCCCAAATATAGAATACCATCCTTGATAGATTTTAACTCTTGTCGAGTTCAGATTGCGGAGGCTTTACAAAATTTTAGTATTAAATGGTGTCGAAGAGAACATGTTGAGTCTACTGCCCTTTCTTGTTGGAAAAAACTAATTTTTGATATAATTGATAAACGCATTTCCTTTTACAGCTCTAATAAACACCTTCTTCCACCTAAACCTAGAACTTCATTTAGACATCTTAAAAAGGGTTTACAGGATTTCCATTCAAAATACGTTTTTGTTCCTGCTGATAAGGCATCAAATAATGTGATTATTATTTGACGATTACATTATATCGATGTCTTGAAGCAGGAAATTACTAATACCAAGTCATACATTTCAGTTACCACTGACGAAAAGACCATCATTTCAGACCATGTCAAAAAGTGTGAACAATTTGGAACCGATATTAAAATTACACAACATAAACTTCCTACTATGTATTGGTTACCAAAACTACATAAAAAACCATATAAAGCGCGTTTCATTGCAAATTCTAGTTCATGTACAACTACTAAATTGTCTATACTTTTGACTTCTTGCTTAACGAAGGTAAAGGAACATTTAAGATTTTACTGTGATAAGACTTATGAAAATTCTGGAATAAATCTCTTCTGGTCTATTAAGAACTCTTCAGAAGTCTTAAACAAACTTAAGAACAAAAGGTATCTTGCATCCACTGTAAGCACGTACGATTTTTCTACTCTGTACACAACTCTTCCTCATGTTTTAATTAAGGATAAGCTTACTAACTTGATCCAGAAAGTATTTGCCCGAGAAAAAACATCATTCTTGGCATGTAATGCTGAAAAAGCTTTCTTTACTGACGAGCAAATGAAGTATTACACCAATTGGACTTGCTCAGAAGTTTGCGAAGCACTAACCTTTCTTTTGGACAACATATTTGTACGTTATGGGAATGCTATATACCGTCAGGTAATTGGTATTCCCATGGGTACGAATTGTGCACCACTTGTCGCAGATTTGTTTTTGTACTGCTATGAGAGAGATTTCATGTTGAGTTTGAATCCTCAATCACAAGAAGATGTTATAAAAGCCTTCAATGATACTTGTCGATATTTGGATGATATTTTTAACTTAGATAACCCTTTCTTTAATGCTCTGATTCCTACAATTTATCCTAAAGAACTCAAATTGAATAAAGCTAACCCGTCCGACAATTATGCAGCGTTTCTTGACCTAGACCTTAAAATTAATAATGGAATGATTTCTTCTAAAATATATGACAAAAGAGATGATTTTGATTTTAATATTGTAAATTTTCCTCATCTTGACGGGGATGTTCCCCGTGCTCCATCTTACGGGGTTTATATATCTCAACTTATTCGTTTTGCTAGAACTTGTTCATCTATTGACGATTTTAACAGTCGAAATCTCATTTTAACTGAAAAACTGCTTAAACAAGGATATAGATACCATAAACTAAGAAAATCTTTCTCTAAATTTTACTATCGAAATCTCTCGCTTATTGGCAAGTACAAATGTAATCTCAAGGTACTTTTGCGACACGGTATTTCACATCCTGAATTTTATGGTGATGTGATTTACAAACTTCGTAGAATTATTGGACATACCCATTTTCTCACTTTGTTCATCAAATATATAAAACAATTCATTAAAAAGGGATATGATCCTGTATTATTACAACATACTGCATGTTTGGTTGTGAACCCTTTTACAGTTGGCAATCACGCTGGCCTCTTTGCATGTACGCCGACAAGAAAGGTTTAGTACTCTATGAAGGCGACCTCTTAAATCCAGAAATGGAAGGAGAACGTCGGATATCTGTACTATTTCATTTTTGTCGTACCCTTTATTACTTTTCTACAGTTACTCTGTTTGCAGCTCAATCATTGAGTACACTAGCGATAGGTGGATACAGTATGTTCAATTAAATGTTTTTTTGTTATACATGCACTTTACCACTGTATTTGCTGTCGCGGTTGTTGTAGATTAGTCGGAGAGGGGATACGTTTATTTACACTGTTTGTCTTTTAGGATGGGGATGGAATAAGGGTGAGGTTGGGCGCCCATAAACCGGTTTAAACCCCCGGTGACTTTTGTCACTGACCGTTCCAAGGCGGTACTTCCATCTTCCTCCTATTGAATGTTTGTTTTGTCTTTGTGCGTCTCTTGTTGTTTTTTCTACCCATGTACATTTGCTGTTTCCTTGTGTTGCTGTTCGGGCGAGTGTTTGTTCTGTATGTGGTATTTCCTGCATGACTCATTTTTGTACTTTTATTCGTTTTGCTAGAGCTTGTTCATCTATTGACGATTTTAATAGTCGAAATCTCATTTTAGCTGAAAAACTGCTTAAGCAAGGATATAGATACCATAAACTAAGAAAAACTTTTTCTAAATTTTACTATCGAAATCTCTCGCTTATTGGCAAGTACCAATATAATCTCAAGGAGCTTCTGCGAAACGTGTTTCACATCCTGAATTTTATGGTGATGTGATTTACAAACTTCGTAAAATTATGGGACATACCCATTTTCTCACTTTGTTCATCAAATATGTTAAAAAATTCATTAAAAAGGGATATGATCCTGTAGTACTACAACATACTGCATGTTTGGTTGTCAACCCTTTTACAGTTGGCAATCACGCTGGCCTCTTTGCATGTACGCCGACAAGAAAGGTTTAGTACTCTATGAAGGCGACCTCTTAAATCCAGAAATGGAAGGAGAACGTCGGATATCTGTACTATTTCGTTTTTGTCGTACCCTTTATTACTTTTCTACAGTTACTGTGTTTGCAGCTCAATCATTGAGTACACTAGCGATAGGTGGATACAGTTTGTTCACTTAAATGTTTTCGTTATACATGCACTTTACCACTGTATTTGCCGTCGCGGTTGTTGTAGATTAGTCGGAGAGGGGATACGTTTATTTACACTGTTTGTCTTTTAGGGTGGGGATGGAATAAGTGTGAGGTTGGGCGCCCATAAACCGGTTACCCCCCCCCCCCAGTGACTTTTGTCACTGACCGTTCCAAGGCGGTGCTTCCATCTTCCCCCTATTGTGTGTTTGTTTTGTCTTTGTGCGTCTCTTGTTGTTTTTTATAGTTATGTACATTTGCTGTTTCCTTGTGTTGCTGTTCGGGCGACTATTTGTTCTGTATGTGGTGTTTCCTGCATGACTCATTTTTGTACTTTTATAACTTACGCAAGAGTATGACACAAGTTACTGTTATATTTACATTGTTATTGAGGAAATAAAGTCGTGCTGGTCTTTCTCTTATTGTGCGATTTAATACAGTTAATTAGTATGTGTGTATGGGGTGATACATATTTCGTTTCGTTTCATTTGTACGTCGGGTGTTGCTTTTAAACTCTCGCGTGCCATTTCCAATTTCGAGCAATTCTTGATATACATCAGTCAAAGCAGAGAAAATAAAATATACCTCGGTGATTCACACTCAGTAAGTTGGAACATTAATACATTGACAAATGTGAAATTAATCTGGCGGTTAAATTGAAGTATATGAGTCGTTAGGATTCAGTAGGGACCATGATGATTTTATATGTACATATATTACAAAATAAATGGATACCGGTGTGATTATGGCACCGATTGAAAAGTACAACTTCCATGTACATGTTATAATAAATCGACAATGCCAAACATGTCACTGATTTTCTGATGAACGTCATATTTATTAACGATCTCGGACGATGCCCTGTGGAATTTACCCTCTTTGTTCACGTGCGCACACCACAGTGTCTTGTAGGTCATTTATATATTTAGAAAGCTGCTGAGTCGGAATAATTCATTAAAGAAGTCTTGTTAAAGTTTGATGTAAGAGAGAATCATTTTCCGGTCTCGATAATCTCGTAACCAGCTGTAGTAGAAGTATTTCCAAGTGTTGAGAGAGTTTTCAACGTGAGGCTGTCATTCTAAACAATATATAAAACAAGAACTATGTAGTTGTATGTATGTAGTAAATGAAAAAGTAGTAACGTCAAGCAGGAAAAGCCACACAAAAAACGCCACCATCACCAAAACATCGAAAGAAAGTAATTTATACACATTCACACACACACCCTAACACACACACATACACGCACACACACATACACACACACACACACACACACACACAGAGGAGATTGAAATATTGAACACGAACGCACAAGTACAAAGACACCAGACCAATACAAGGGCGAACACACACGCACAAGACGAAAACCACAAACCAAAGCAAACACACAAGTACAAAGACACAAAACAAACAAAAGCAAGGGTGACAAAGAGGGTGCCGCCTTGGAACGGTCAGTGGCGAAACCACCACTGGGGGTTTAAACCGGTTTACGGACGTCCTAACCTCACACTATTCTCAAAGACACCCTAGCTAAACAAACATTGTAAATAAAGGTATCCCCGCCGGACTTCCCTACAACATAGAAGACAGTAACCACAGTACAAAATGTAAAACATAGCGTAACAACCGTGAAAGTCCGTAAAATATGTACTCAATGACTTTGCTGCAGACAGAGCAACTGCAGGGAAGCCGTTAAGGGCACGACAGAGAAAAGGCAATACATGAGTCTGGTAAGCTCATCCCAATTTTGTGTTTAAGAGTATACCATCATAGAGTACTAACCTCGGCCTGTTATCGTGCAAGCAAAGAGGGAAGCGTAGCGACCGACTGTAAAGGGGTCGATAACCAAACATGCAGTGTGTTACAATATAATAGGGTCATAACCTTTCTTCCTAATTGTTTTTAATGCATTTAATAAACAAATCGTGAAAATGGATATGACCCCGAATTTTCTCAATGAAAAAGTAGTAAAGTCAAGCAGGAAAAGCCACACACAAAACGCCACCATCACCAAAACACCTACAGAAAGCATAGCAATTTATACTCGTATACACACATACAGTAGAAAGTCACATACAAGACGCAATCACCACCAACACATCAATAGACAGCATGCCACAAACACACAACCAAACACACGCAAACACACGAGAAGAACACATAAAACACCAACAAATACACGAGCACCAGAGACAAACATGAACAAAACACAAACACAAAGACACAAGACAAACAAAAGTAATGGTGACAAAGAGAGAACCGCCTTGGCACGGTCAGTAGCAAAATCACAACTGGGGGGTTTAAACCGGTTTACGGACGTCCTAACCTCACACTTATCTCAAAGTATCCCTAGCTAAACAAACATTGTAAATAAAGGCATCCCCGCCGGACTTTCCCACAACATAGAAGACAGTAATCACAGTACAAAATGTAAAACATAGCATAACAACTGCGAAAATCCGTCAAATATGTACTCAATGACTTTGCTGAAGACAGGGCAACTGCAGGGAAGCCGTTAAGGGCACGACAGAGAAAAGGTAATACATGAGTCTGGTAAGCTCATCCCATTTCTGGGTTTAAGAGTATACCATCATAGAGTACTACCCTCGGCCTGTCATCGTTCAAGCAAAGAGGAAAACGTAGCGACCGACTGTAAAGGGGTCGATAACCAAACATGCAGTGTGTTGCAATATAATAGGGTCATAACCTTTCCTCCTAAAAGTTTTAATGCGTTTAATAAACAAATCGTGAAAATGGATATGACCATGAATTTTCCTAAGTTTGTAGATAACATCACCATAGAAATCTGGATGAGAAATACCTTGTTGCATTAACGTCCGTAAATTGCAATTATATTTACTAATGAGGGGTAAATTTTGAAAAAGCTTTCCGAATTTTATGATATCTGTAGCCTTGCTTAAGAAGTTTACGAGTTATAATTAAATTACGACTATTAAAATCTACTAGCAAAGAACAGGCTCGGGCAAAGCGAATAAGTTGAGAAATGTAAACCCCATAAGATGTAGACCGGGCAACATCTCCATCTAGAAAAGGATAATTAACAATTTTGAAATCGAAATCTTCCCTTTTATCGTATATTTTAGACGAAACTTTATCATTAGTGATGGAAAGATTCAAATCTAAAAAGGAAGCCTGAATGTCAGATGGGGTCGCTTTGTTTAAAGTAAGTTCTTTTGAGTAAATAGAAGAAACCATATTTTCAAAATAAGGATTATCCAAATTCAAAATATCGTCTAAATACATAGGCGTTTTATTAAAAGCGCTAACAATGTCAGATTGTGTATAAGGTTTTAAATTAAACATGAAATCCTTCTCATAGCAATATAAAAACAAATCTGCAACAAGAGGGGCACAATTTGTTCCCATAGGTATACCAACAACTTGACGATATATGGTATCCCCATAGCGCACAAATATGTTATCTAAAAGAAATGTTAAAGATCTACAAACATCAAGGCAAGTCCACATTGTGTAATTTTCAACTTCAGAATTCGAAAAGAATGAACGTTGAACATTATAAGCAAGGAACATTTTATTTTCTCAAGTTTGTAGATAGCATCACTGTAGAAATCTGGGTGAGAAATAGTAACGTTACAACCTATGACACCTTAATGGCAGTATGGTAGAACCTGTCTTCAGCGACCATTAAAACGATGTTTAAATCTGGCTCTTTACGTCAGATGGTAGTTCATTGTAGGTCAAAAGTAATGTAGGTCAAAAGTAATGTAGGTCAAAAGTAATACCGAAAGCTGCTATCTGAACTTTCTGTTGTACTTTTGCCCTGCATTAGGCAACCATCTGAATTTTCAGACTCCTATGTTCAATAAATGAATGGCTGTTTGAAACATGTTCTACTGTTTGTTAGCTCTATATAAAACAACTCATGACAGGCTCATTCAGGAATGGATATCAGTTTGTTTAAAGTAGGTTCTTTATGAAACAGTTGTGTCAGTACAAAATATGTCTGACACTTTTAATTTTGTTGTTAATTTTCAAAACTAATAACACCAAAACTAATGATCTCGAAGGACCAGAAATATAACAAGACTAAGAATGAAGTACGGGGCGACTTTTTACGGCCGCCACACAAGCACTTAACACCTGCTGTTGCAAAGTAAATATATTCTGAAAGTGGGAGATCCTTCGAAAGCAGTAGTTGATAACACTAGCCTTAAAGATGCTCCCATTATGTCATACAACAGAAGAAGGCCTTGCCAATACTACTGCTAGGGTAAGATTGCTTCACTAGACTGTGGTCCTTATAATGGTTGGTAATTGAGTGAAACCTGATAGCGATAACGTATTAACAATAATTCTGATCGATGTTAACATTCCGCACGACACAGACGATTACTACTACAACAAAGGTTTTACCAGTTCCATCCTTCGAAAAGTGGACAAACTACATGGGTTACAAATGCACCATTTAACATTATTTGGCAAATAGACCAACTCGGGAGTTTGCTATATTCAGCCGCAAAACAAGACTTTCGGGTTTAGATTTTGTTCAACCCTGTATTTACTAAAATATATTATTCAAATACGTTAAATACAGGAAACGAATGTATTGGCATTTGCACGCAATGTAGACTTAAATCAGAAAGTTATTCGTTCCCCTCTCAGGTTTACTGTTTTTCATCCAAATGCCCAAGCACGTCTATTCCTTTTACATTGATTGAAGTCTATACTTGAGCATCGACAAGCCATTATTCGGCCTTCAAAGGCTAAATTTCTGCACATGGGGCGTCGCTTAGATACACTCAACGTGTTCGACAGGACAATGTATCTACTAGTGTGAAAAAGCATTATCTGAGTAGGCGTTTCGCCTAAAAGTTAACCCTTTCCTTGTTCAATATTCATGTAAGAGGTAATGCTATAATGACATATGAACATAGGACATTTTAATTCGGGCAGAAACTGTATAATCAATTTTATATTATACCATAAGCAAATAGAGTAGACCCTAATCAAACGGCTCCTACTGATCTTGGTCGACCTTGTTTGCAACGGCGTGAAAAGACGTTTATATGAAGGAAAGAGTCAACAGCATATACAATCCCAAAGGGAGTACTTTGAAAATCTCAAATAACCATTTTTGCAAGATGAAAATAATGTTAAGGTAATCAACCATGTTCGCCACTACCTAGGAACTAGGAAAGGAATAAAATATATGAGGTCTTGTCCTTGTTCGTATGTGTATGATATCATGTATATTTAGTTGATTGTGTATGTGTATAGGATCGGTATACATGGTCGAGTTTATACATGTATGTGTTTTACATCAAATATATTTTGTCGAGTTTGTGTGTTTTGGGGATCAGATTTACTTGGTCGATGTTGTATGTGTATGAGGGCACTTTTATTCGAATGTGTATTTCCGCTTTAGAAGTATGCCTGCGCTAAAACTATTATGCAGTCATCAGAATGTGTCCTGAAACAAAGAGATATAATGAAATGCGTGTTTGATAACGCTACATTGGGACGATCAAATGCTACAATAAAGATATAATTGAAATTTGAATATTTACTAGTGCACTACAATACACAGTTCACGATTTCGGAGCAGGAAGTCATGGCACTCAGCAATAGGCGTTTTGCTAGATCTATTTGGTCCGGTTTCAGGCTAATATTACTGGATGTGTGTTAACACTCACTTGTCCCTTACTCTGGACACGTTATAAACCCAGGTAACCAACCAACGATTTCTCTGTATGAATACCGACCCTCTAGAGTGTGTAATGACCCTAAATTATTCATTACGGGCCATATTTAAAGTCTGGGATCGAACAAATAACCTCTAGTTCTGAAAGCCTACTTTTAATACCTGAGGTGAACAGCTCATTGGTTGGAAAATAATGTACAAATACAAACCATACCCACATGATGTTTATATGTTGGTCGAAATACTCATAGAACAAATTCTGAAGGGAGGTGATCCCCCGAGAGCAAAGATTGCAACACAAAAAGAGAAAATTGCAGACTCGGTTTTATTGAGTCTGTTCATGAACAGTAATTGAAGTAATTCAATGAAAAAATGAACAGTAATTGAAGAACACTGCTCACGCCCCCCTAGCACCGGCTTAAGCGGTATTCAATTTTCAGAACAAGAAGTACTGAAATGCATGATCTCGAAGGATCAGAAGGTATAACAACACTGAGAATGATTTCAAAAGTCATGGTCTCAAAATCGGGCTCAATCGTGACCTGTCCAGTTTCCGTTCACTTTGTATATAAACAGAACAGAGACTATGTTTAGTTATGCAGTAATAAGAATCTGATTCTACAGTTTTTGCAATGGCAAAAATGTTCCGTGTCCATATCACGGTGTCATTATTTATTACCTGAATATTCCTGAGGCAAAAAGGTAACACTAAACACCTGTAACACCTTTATACTAAACCAAACACGTATATACTTACATAGTGTGTATTCTTATTGTACCTAGCATTCTTAGAATGGCATCTCACGGCCTCAAATTTCCTCCTGTCCATGACCTGTGAAAGTCCCGTGTGTGTGTTATTTTTGTATAAACAACGTAAATTCCCGGAAACAGGTATATTTACAGATGTTCGGTTGTTACATTTGGTGGCCATGATTTGGTGAAATCTTGTGAAAATCAGCAAATGTTATGGTTGCTGTTCTGCCATCGCTGCAAGTTTATGTTGTTACATGCAACTGAACTTGATTTTAAACGATATACGTATTCTGATGAATTGTTCATGCCGTGCTGTTGATAGGTAGCAGGCGACACGTCTACAGGGGCGCGTAGAACTGCTGCGGGCGTTCTGTTTACTCTATCTACCTTATGTTCATCGTACGACTTAGGCTTCCATTGCATTGACACGGTGAGTACAACTGAGCATATTACAAGTTCTATACTTCTTTTCCTTGTATAGTTTCCATGACATTTTCCAGGCCGGTTAGTTTCCAATGTTCGACTGTTTTAGAGACTCGTCTTGTACAATATAACAACACCTCTTCACAGCGACCACTTCTATGGGTCTTTCGTAGCTTAACCCTTCCTCTGCCAAATTTTGTCGAATGCAAAAGTTATCGTCTGCTACAATTTGCATTGTTGAAATGTTCTCCTCTTTTCTTATAAACAAGTGTAACGGACAGTAGGGATCATGGTAATACGCCGAGTTACTCGGTGTCTCATCTGGATCTGAACTATTAACGTATGACCAAAATTATGTTTTCTGTATTATGTTTTCTCTGCTTAAGCAGTCACCAGCTTACAGCGTCTGGTAAATCAGTAGGTGATCTCTACTATACGATTTATAGCCCGGGAGCTTGATAGGGTTACCGTGCGCCCCGGCTGATTTTTTTTCATGGGTACCAGGGTGTTTGGTAAGGTCTGCTGAATGTAAATCAAACCTGTTCCCATGAAAAATCTCATTACTACGATGAGTATTTCTACCGTTTCCATGGCAACTGTTGTCTGGACAACGACGGTTGTTAAAGGCTAAAATGTATTATATCTATGATATTTCGGGCGCTAAGAGTCTGAAACTGGTGCCAAAATGAAGGTCCTTAATTAAGATTATATTTTTGTTAATGAAAAATGAAGACTAGATCTGAAATCATATGTGATGTTTCAAATAGACAGAAATGTCCCTTAGACATGATCAATATCAAGGAGGGTGATTTAGGTGATATTGTGTAAATGAATCGTGTCTCTATGCATTATTAGCATTTCACTGAGGTTTAAACGTACGCCCGAACAGCGTCAGCGCATATCTAAAATATAACGTTATATATCAGGGCATTCGAGAGCTGGTGGCTAACACTATCAATATATTGCCAAAAATAAATTAAAATACTAGTCTTTGATTTAGAATAGCATGTGGTTAATCGGTTCATTAGCTTATTCATGAATAATAACGAGAAACCCGAAAATGAGAGAAACAAGAATAAATAGAAATGGTGAAAACTAGATCTGAAGTTATATGTGATGTTCCAAATACATAGAATTATGTTCTTATTTATAAGACCAACCCATTGACAGTTATCTAGCTGATAATATGTACATGTAAATTTTTGTCTCTATTGGTTTTCGAGTTTTGTTTCTGCATTTTAATGAGTTTTAGAGTTTATTTACACTGTTTGTCTTTTAGGGTGGGGAAACAATAAGTGTGAGGTTGGGCGCCCCGTAACCGGTTTAACCCCCAGTGACATTTGTCACTGCCCGTTCCAAGGCGGTACTTCCAGCTTCCCCTATTGTTTGTTTGTTATGTCTGTGCGCATCTTTGTCTTTTATATACATGTACATTGGCTGTTTGTAGTTGTGGTGCCGTTTGGGCGGTTGTGTGTTTTGTATGCGGTGTTTCCTGCATGGCTCATTCGTGTATTTTTTCATAGCAAATTCACGTCCGGACAGCGTCAGCGCATTTGGAAGATATATCACAGGGCCTTAGGCAGCTGGGGCTAATATTATCAGTTTGTTACCAAACATAAAAGAAATACACTGGTCTTTGATTTGGAATATGACATTGTTAATTAGTTTAATGAATCAAGAATTTTAACTTATTAAGTAAAATAAACTGATCACGTGTAGGCTGATGACTTGGCACATTTGAATATTTGTAGACATCCGCATCAGTACATCACAGCGATGATGATTGAAAAAGATAGATCTATTAAAAGTAACAACTTTTGAGACGCCAATGTAATTGCGTGTACAACACAATCTACAAGCAGAAAAGCAATGGGACATGGTATGTAAAGTAGAATTAGAATAGTCAGAAAAGGACAGCTATCAAGGCTTGATGGTGTTTAACTGGTGCATCTCGTGACATACAAATAACTAATCGATGAATGTATTATTGAACATATTTACAAATCAGTAAATCATTGTCGTCTTAGTATATGTACAAAACGTTATTTCACTGCTTAATGTAAAGAATGTCTCCACCGGTTTACAGAAAAAGGCATTTCTGTGTGATACATTAATTAATCACTATATCTATGTGCATTGCTAAGCAAGTCTAGCCCAAATACTAGCCAATGTCTTCAAATACTCCACCCCTTCTCCCTCTTCTTCATATGCCTCAAGAGTTTACTACAGAATATCTACCATGACTTGTGGGGGCAAGTCACCGCAAGTCGTTCAGATATTAGTTTAAAGTTGCCTGAAACGTCTCTCACTAAACGAAATCAAACATCCCTGTCTTCTTTTACAATGATTTGCATTTTGTGGCTTCTAATTGAATCCAAACTGTTTGCATACGAAATCACGACTTCACGGCTAGCGTGCAGGGTTTATGCAGGGCTAAAGTCATGCTGACAGCCTCACAAGGAACTTCCTATATGACATTCGTCCTTAATGATTTATTAAGCTGTCATCAGATAGTAATATACGTATTAGTGTGTTCCAATTAGTGAAGTTAAACAGTATTATAGACACAGAATCTGTCAATCTGATGTGTTAAACAGTTTGTAAGTTTATGGGCCGATGAGTAGTCTAATCTAAAATGTTTGCAAAAGGCAATTACGCACTGTTCCATTGTATGCTGGAGGTATACTCTTGCCATTAGCTATACAGTAGAACCCCTCTACACCAAACATTAAATTCAGTATAAACATCGGTCTTGGAGACAGGTGGCAGCTTAATACAGGGTGGAAGTCATGCTGAAAGCTCATGTACGATCTTTCTGCATGAGATCAACCGTGCATTAAGCAGTCACCTGCCTAAAAGTATCTAAATTATTCTCTACTAGAATTCCGGTTTGGAGGGGTTTGACTGTATAATATATATTCAGGAGCAACAAATAAAGGTGCGTATTCTAAAGAGTTGTCACAAAATAGGACCTGGTGGAGAAATTATAATGAGCTTTTCTACAAAATTCATGCATTTTATCTAGATATCTGACCTATTGCCTGTAGTACTCTCAAATAGTCTTTTTCGTAGTAGATACGAATTACCATTCACCATAGTACACTCCACGGAATATCACTAATTTGCCGCTGACACATTGGGTTTTAAATACAGTGTCATCCATCGAAAGCAGTCACCAAGAATATGTCTAGTTATTTGTAAATGGGGCAATGGCATTAATGCATGACGCAAGTAAAAACGTTAGTTCTTAATTGTGTTATTACTGGTTTTGAAAAACATCATTATTTATACATTCAGGTTATCATTGGGGCAGGTGGTAGTTTTCATGCAGGACGGAAGTCAGTTCTTTAGTCATGCATTAAGCAGCAACTTGCTTTGAAAGACGTCCTATGTATTTATTTAATGGTTCATAGTGGCATGTTGTTGCTGAATGTAAGACGGAAGGTAGAACTTTAGACCTGCGTTAATCAATAATTTGCTATGAACTATATCCATAAGGCGGCGGTGTATACGTTTGACACCGTCCGCCCGTCGTTGCGTCCGTGCGCCCTGGAGTAGTTTCTCAATAACGGTTGAGGGTTTTTCTTTGGAACTTTGTGTAAATGCTCAGTACAATTCATGTATATGGGTCCGGAAGTATCACTTACATTGACCATGACACGCCAGAGTAATGGTCCTTTGTTCCCAAAACACGTAAGAGTTTTCTCTATCCGAAATCATATCGCAGATACGGTTTGGAGTAAACTGTTTATAAATGTTAAGTAGTACTTGAAAAAGTGGCACTGCATATATCTGGAACATTGACCATGGAACACCAGAGTTATAGTCCTTTGTTTTAAAACAATAACCTTTTGTCTGTCCGGAGTAGCGGTTCAGAGCTTTTCAACGAAACGTTGTGCAAACGTTACGCACTATAAGGAAATGCGGCCCAAGTATCACTCACATTGCTAAATATCTTGTTTGTCCATCCGGAGTCATATCTCAGTAAGGGATTGAACATTTGAAGATGTTCGATGAAAATTCGTGTAACTGGTTAGTACTATAAGGAAATACGGCTCAGCAAGCATCACTGACATTGACCTGGGAATACCATAGTTATGGTTCTTTGTTTTCAATGAGTAATTTTGTGTCCATCCGGAATCCTATCAGAAACGAGTTAAAGTTATACAAGTGTTTAGTATCATAAGGAAATACATTCTGATCGTATCACCCACGTGGACCTCGAAACATCAGTACCCTTTGTTTGCCAAAACCTAATCTTTTTGTCCGTCCTAGGTTATTGTAGTTTTTGACAGGTATGGTTGGTTTGTGAAAGCTCTGAAGTTTTTTGACATTTACAAAGGCAAAAGTGGATGGATAGTGACATATTTTATATCTAAGTGTATGTGAAGGATTGAGGATTGCGAATCAAAAGTGAGTTGGAGGAACTATATTGAAATTAAAGAGAAATCGGTGGATTGGTTAATATTCCTTTGTTTCACTATTTTCAATACATGAAGTTTTGTGTTGGACAGTAATTACCTGTTTTCACATGGGTTTACCTGGATAACGGTAAACTTCGGGCATACAAAGGAATTGTAACTATAGTATGGTATAGTGGACAAAACCTATACACTGAAAAAGGTTAACAGTGGTCAGAATAGATAGGGATATTGCCTAATTCTTGCATAAAAGGGTGCATATTTGGCCATTGACTGTGAAAACTGTGTAAAGTGAAAGATGTCGGGGAAAGGTCAGGGTCAGACCCAAATGAGAACAAAACAGCAGAAGGTAGAAAAATGCAAGAAAGAAGAACGCCCAAGTAAACGGACACACTCTGAGCTCAGTAACGATAGTGTTGGTGAAGCTGCGGCTATTCATGTGCAACTAGACGAGATGACTGAAGAGCTGACACATATAAGAGAGGACATAAAGCTAGTGTTAAAGAAAGAAGACATTGAAACCCTCATTACTCAGACAGTTAAGGACATTATGAAATCGTTGGAAACGAAACTGAAGGAAGATGTCCGTAGAGAGGTAGATGAAAAGTTTAGATCATTAAAAGAGGAAGTAGAGACTTTGACTTTTGAGAAGAAACAGCTTGAGGGTGAACTGCAGGGAATGAGAGAATCTTTAGAGAAGCGTATTGAAGAACTAGAGGAAAGTTCGAGGGAACATTATACAAGGGGCAGAGAAGCAATCAAGATGGCTAATTACAATGAACAGTATTCTAGGAAGAACAATGTAAAAATCAGGGGTGTACCAGAAGAGAGAAACGAGACACAGGAGAAGTTGACGGACCGGGTGTGTGCCATACTTAGTGAGCAGGGGATTGAGATGGAGAGAACGGAGATTCTGGCGCTACACAGAATTCCAGCAAATCGCGGCGGTTCCAAACCGGTACTCTTGAAGACAATAAGTAACAGTGTTAAGTCGAAAATTATGAGAAAGAGACAAGAGATGAAACACGCGGGACACCAGATAGTAGATGATGTGACACGCCTGAATACAGGGCTTATAAGCAGACTGAGTAATCATGGAGATATAAAAAGTGCGTGGTTCTTTAATGGATCAGTGTTTGGACTCACAAAAAATAGTGAGCGGATAAAATTTGAACTTTACGATAACATTGGGCAGGTAACCCACGATTACAGAGAAAAGCAGAGCAAAAATAAAAGTAAGTGAGACATTCGGATTACCGGTATTGTGGTTCTGAACTTTATGTTGTCAGCTTCGCATTTTGTCAGGCGGGGAAAGTCTGTACTACTGTACGATGTTGTACGTGTGTAAATTCGCTTTTGCATGGCTTTAATCGAGAGTAGTTTTTTGACATTAACCCCTTCCCTCTTAAAGGTGTGTTTTCACGTATCTGCATACATGGTAGACCCAGATCATACGGCCCCTGTAGGAGCCGCGTGATCAGGGCCTGCCCTGTTTGCAGATGGAATTTGTTCGATATGTTTATACACTTTCTAAAATGACTAGGATGTTGTACCTTCCGTATTTAATTATAACTAATCTGTACGTAAGTGTTCAGTAGGTAATGAAATTTGTAGTAATTATAGAAAAGGGAAAGGGTTAATGGAACTGTTTGTATAGGGCGTAAACAGCAGGAGGACCCACTGTCAGCCAGTAAGGTGTTATACAGTAGTCTGCATATAGTTAGGTATAGGTAAACAACGAGCAGTGATCCGTAAATGTACTTTACATTTTGGTACGTTCCACGATTTGGGGGTGTTGGCATTGCTGCAGTCCACCCAGCTGTATGCACTTTGCATACGACAGTCAATCAAGGTTTTCTCATGCAAATTTTATGGTGACTGAATTCCCCCAAAAAGTGGACTACGCTGATGTTATGGATCACTGCTCGTTGTTTTTGCTTGTATTGGGACATTTGCATGCATGCGATGTATATTTACGTCAGACATGTTGGGGAAAATGTGTATGTTTTTTCCGATTGAGATCAGCCCCACTATAGTAGGGATTGATCTTGGTGAATACATGTTAAAGTTGTGTTTTTGTAGTACATGTGTATAAGAAATGTCGTCTGTTGTTCGTTATTTAATACATGTTTCCACAAACAGTGGGTTATCCCTTTCGGAGTTACACTTTGCTAATGCATATAATTTTATATAAGAAATGTCTTCTTTTTTGTACAGTTCATTACTGGTAGGGTCTTTTGCATGCTAAGTAATTGTGTTGTCTGCTAAATTGTTGTCTGCTAGACTTTTTCGTCATCATTAGTTTCGATTCTTCCAGACTGTCTTGTTTACGGAGGATATTTCGCAAAACTGTATTGTCTAGTTATGTGAAAGCCGTTCTTCCGTAACCTGGATTGCCGGTAGTTTTTACATAAATTGTCATCTGCTGCTTCTATTGTTCAAATCATTCTCTGATTGCTAAGACATTTTGTCGTCATGACGTATTCTCTTCATTTCCTGATATTGAACCAAAGTCACAGTTTTTAGATTGCAGATCATATCCTACTCTTGGCGGGTCTGATCTTGTAATTAACCCCTCGCTTGCTATTCACGTCAATATACCTACCTGTAAATAGTGAAGACCCAGATGAGACAGCTCTCATCAGGGTCTGCACTATTAACAAGTTGATTGTGCAACCAGTGCACTACACAGCAGTGGTTGCACAGTGAAATGCTTGTACACAGTGAAGATATATGGAATTATACAACAGGGCATGGGTAAAGAAGGAGAAATGTATTTTAAAATTCAGCAAGCGAAGGGTTAAACTGTTGTGCATCGGTCACAAATGGCACGAAAATTCGCTGTGGCAAGTGTCCGAAAGAAACTGGTGTAGAATAATTAAAATCTATGCTGAAACGTGCTTCCCCCTTTTCTTTAGATGACAAACAGGGAACACCCCGAAAAGAAGTGAAATTGACCTGGGTCTGCAGGGCTTTGCATTTGACATTAAAAACGAAGGGTAACCCCTTTTAGATTTAATTTTTTGTATTGGATGTATGTAGAAAGTGTGTTCTGCTGTTTTTATTATTTGCTACTGTCTAGCTTGTTACATGCTAAGTAATACTGTTGTATTCTGGGTTTTTTTCCTATCTCTACTTATAGGATACTTTTGCCGTCTGCTAATCTGCCGTAGGTAATGTATTGAAATATAGCACAAGCAGACACAGCAGACCATTATCAGATAACTTAAGATATGTCATCTATACTGTAAAATGTTATCACAGTAATATTAGTGAATTTGGATTGTGAAAACTGTTGTCTGCTAGATTTTTATGAATACTGAGAAAATTGTCATCTGTATAATATAATGTTGTAATAGTAATATCAACGAATTTGGATTGTGAAATTTGTCGTCTGCTAGATTTTCATGAATACTGAGGAAACTTTATCTGCTCAGTATATATAGGCTGTCTGTATTGTATAAGGTTATAGTAATATTAGAGAATTTTGGATTTTGAAGAATGTTCTCTGCTAGTTTTATGAATACTGAGAAAGTTGTCATCTGCTTAAAGATATGTCATTAGTGAATTTGGATTGTAAAAACTGTTGTCTGCTAGATTTTTCTGGATACTGAAGAAATTGTCATCTGCTTAAGATATGTTGCCTGTATTATATTATGTTATCATAATTATATCAGTGAAGAGTGTGTGTGTAGAAACTGCCGACCGCTAGTTTTTTTATTGATACTGTGAAAAATTGTCGTCTACTTAAGGCATTGCGTCTGCTGTTAATATGGCAAGTTATATATGTCTGCATACGCAGTTTTAAAGGTAATTGCAGATTTAACGCTAGCATGAAAATAATCGGCTGTTTGACATACTGCAGGTACATATAGAACGGTGGAAATGTCAAATAACGTTCAATCATTTGTCATAAATTAAATATAGCAAACAGAATGGGGATATACATCTAACTGATAAAGTGCACTTGCTTTCTGGTCCATTTGGTATCTAGAAAGTAGATATTTATTTTGCAGTCTGCTACTTTACATACCGGAACCGGTTTGTTTCTTTTAAGCGTATATTGAACTATGATGTTTGTATGTGTATATTTGTGCATATATTTGTTATACTTAGTGGATTAGGGTAAAGGCATCATGCATATTTATAAGCTGTAGTTTTTAAAAGAACATACGGGTGTACAGTGTAGGGATGTTCGTAGAGACAGGTCTATTATACACCAATAAGCAATCATAGAAGACCCGGATCAGACAGCTCCTAGAGAAGTTGTCTGGTTTGGGTCTACACATGTATGCGGTAACGCTGTGTCTACATGAGGCATGTTTATATATAGTTCCCGCTCGTAATTGCCGTTGTGTCGAGGGAATCTAGATTATATGACACTTTTGTGAAAGGGCATAATCTTGTATCTTTTATAGATAAGAGACTTTGTTGTTGTTGTTTTAGGGTAGATGTAAAACGGTATTTTGTAAATGAACAAAAAACTTCTTTGCTTGGTGTATGTAGTATATTTGTTGCTATGGTTATGCGTTTGTTTCTTCATGTTTGTTTACAAGCTGTATATTTGTATATGATTGTATGTGTGTGTGTGTGCTGTAATACCACTGGTTGTGGAAGGTACAAATATAAATATTTCATTCAAATATTAGACCATTGTTTCAACAAGTCAAATGTAGTTCTTACTAATGATATAGAACAATATTTTTTCTATATTGATGATGGTTGGTAATTTAAAAATACATTCTTACAACTGTCGAGGATTGAATAATTGTAAAAAGAGAAATGATATTTTTAATTTATTCAAGGATCAAAAAGTGGATGTACTATGCTTACAAGAAACACATTTTACGTATGAAAATGAAAAGAAAATTTATTCTGAATGGGACGGGGAATGTGTTTTTAGTCATGGCAAATATAATGCAAAGGGAGTAGCTATTTTATTCAGAAAACATCTCGATATCAAAATATTAAATATTAAAAGGGATAGTAATGGACATTTTATTGCTGTTGAACTTGTTTTCAATGATATACTTTTCATATTGATGAATATTTATGCTCCAAATAGGGATGATCCAGGTTTTTTCTCTACTATTTTTAACACTATTGATTCGTTTGATGAAAAGGATAGATTTATTTTATGTGGATAATTTTAATCTTGTACTAGATCCTTACAAAGACTATAAAGGTTACAAAACCGCAAATAATAATGTTAAAGCTAGAGGTAAGGTTTTATCGCAGATAACCAATAGGAATTTGATAGATCCATTTAGAGAATTACATGGAGACAATACAAAATTTACTTGGAGAAGACTTTCACCTTTGCAACAAGGCAGACTGGATTTCTTTTTGATTACTGATAATATGGATACATTTTTGAGAAAATGCGATGTTGACGCGAGTTATAAATCTGACCATTCTGTAATATGGTTAGAAATGTGTTTCTCAGATATTGCTCATGGAAAAGGATTGTGGAAATTTAATAATTCTTTGTTAAATGACATTGCATATATTAACTGTATAAATGACAAGATAGATGATATTATTTTGCAATACTGTGCACTGGTGTATGACTCTGAACGTGTACTCACGATGAATAGATCCGATATACATTTTGTTATTAATGATCAGTTATTTATTGAAACTTTGTTAATGGAAATACGAGGTAAAACAATATCATACTCAAGTTATAAAGCGAAGCAAAATAAAAATATGGAAGCCAGTTTACAAAATGAAATTGCAAATATTGAGTCATGTTTGACGGAGGAAAATAAGGAAAAATTACTTATGTTGAAAAATAAACTTGAAAAGATAAGAAATGAAAAACTTAAAGGGGCTTTTGTTAGATCAAGATCTAAATGGATAGACGAAGGTGAAAAGACCACAAACTACTTTTGTAATTTAGAAAAATATAATGCAACATGTAAAAACATAAATTTTATTGAAAAAGATGGGGCATTAATTTTTGATCAAAAAGAAATATTACGCGAAACAAGAATTTTTTATGAGAGCTTATATAACGAACAGAATATAGAAAAAGATATTGATTTGGAAAGAGAATTAGACGGTTGTAAATTTAAAAAGCTAAATATAGATCAAAAGAAAAGTTTGGAGGGTTTGCTAACTTTCGAAGAAGTCTCAAATACATTAAAAAATATGAAGAATGACAAAAGTCCTGGGTGTGACGGATTTTCATCAAATTTTTTTAAGGTGTTTTGGAAAAGAATCGGTCATTTTGTTGTAAAAGCATTAAATTGTGCCTTTTTAGATGAAAATTTTTCCAGAAATATTAAATTAGGTACAATTACTTGTATTCCAAAAGACAACAAACCGAAACAGTTTTTGAAAAATTGGAGACCGATAACATTGCTCAATGTTTTGTACAAACTGGCTTCTGGTAGTATTGCCAACAGGCTGAAAAACGTCTTAGACACTTTAGTGTCTCGAGATCAAACAGGCTTCGTAAAAGGAAGGTACATTGGTGAAAATACTAGACTTGTGTACGATATCATGAAATATTGTGAAGACAATGATACTCCAGGCTTACTAATGCTTATCGACTTTGAGAAGGCTTTTGATTCATTGTCTTTTCAATTCATCGAGAAAACATTATCTTTTTTCGGCTTTGGTGATATGTTTAAAACTTGGATTAGTTTGTTTTTGCATAACACAAATGTATGTGTACAATTAAACGGGTTTTTATCAGATTTTTTCCATGTGAAAAGAGGCTGCAGACAAGGGGATCCTATTTCGCCGTACATATTTATCCTTTGTGCTGAAATTTTATCCATAAAAATAAAACATTGCAAAAATATTAAAGGAATTAAAATCAAGGATGACGAATACTTAATATCGCAATTTGCAGATGACACTTCTTTACTTCTAGATGGATCAGAAAAAACATTAGAAAGTGTTCTAGAAACACTCAATAATTTTGCATTGATATCAGGATTAAAAGTAAACTTTGATAAAACAAAGGTTATATGGTTAGGTCCGCTGAAATATACTACAAAATCAATCAAAACTAAATGGAAATTGTCTTGGGGAGAAACTAGATTCACATTACTTGGAATAATTTTCGATGTAAATTTGAAAGGCATTTGCAGTTTGAACTTTGAAAATAAGTTATTAAAGGTACAGAAATGCATTTCTTATTGGAAACGAAGAAAATTAACACCGATTGGAAGAATAACTGTTGTAAAATCACTGCTATTGCCAATGTTCACACATCTATTTACAAGTTTGCCAACACCAAAATCGGGTTTTATAGAAATGCTTGAAAAAACATTTTTGGATTTTATATGGGATGGAAAAGCAAAAATTAAAAAATGCGTGTCAATTAAAGACTACACAGAAGGGGGTTTAAAGATAACTGACATAAATAGTTATATAGGTAGTCTGAAAATTAAATGGTTAAGAAACTTCATTTTACATAATAATGGCAAATGTTACAATTTATTGGAAAACCTGGTCGATATGAATAAACTCTTTAACACAGGGAAAATGTTCTGTGAACTAATTTTAAAAAAGGAAAAAAATGAATTTTGGATTGATGTATTTAAAGCATATATAATGTATTCTAAAAGTTTTTGCTTTGAAGATCTCTCCGAGGTTTATAATATGCCAATATTCTATAATGAACATCTTCTTATAGATAAAAAACCGATATTTTTTCCAGCGTTGTATGATAGAGGTATCAGATATGTAAAAGATATTATAGACAATGAAGGAAAATTCTTAAGTTTAACATACTTAGAAAACATTACTGGAAGAAAAATTAATTTTCTTCAATATAATAGCTTGAAAAATGTTACAAAGATATTTATTGATAAATGCGGTTTCACTATAAAAGAAATTCATGGTTCTATTGTCAATTTTCCAACTATAAGCTGTTACATGTACCCAATTCTAACTAGAAAGGACATGAATAAGTTTGTATATAAAACTCTTTCTAAAAATGAAGAGGTCCCTACTAGTAAAATAAAGTGGATATCTATATTTGAAAATAAAGATATTAACTGGAAATCGGTATACAGCTATGTGTTTAAGTGCACAAGAGATACATCTATTCAATGGTTACAAATTAGAATAATGCATAGAATATTACCGACAAATTCATTGTTATTTAAAATGAAAATTGTAGACAATAATTTGTGTACTTTCTGCGGATCTCAAGAAGAAACCCTGGTTCATCTATTTTGGGAATGTTGTGAAGTTAAACCATTGTTAAACTATATTTCAGACAAAGTGTCGCAATATCATCCTGACCTAAAACTTGATAGCATGTGCATATTATTGGGAACATGCAACAAGAATATTAAACTAGATGTTTTACTTTTAGAAGTAAAGAGATATATATTCCTGTGTAAAATAAAAAAGATTAAACCTTCTAATGAAGGAATTAAAAATTATTTATGTCTTTCATGGGATATATACAAATCATCCAACATCACTGACGAAGAAAGGAATCTTTGGACACTTGTAAGATATTTTATTCCAAGCTGCATTTAACATACTAGATAGAAAGAAACAAGCGTTGAATTTTGAAACATACGTGCACAAAAAAAATCTTAGAGATGTATGGTTTTTCATTTATGTTGATACACTGTATAATTAAATTTGTTGAGTGTATGTAACTGAAATGTTTGGTTATGTTTACAATGTATAATAGTTCGAGTGTGTGTATTGGAATGTTTGTTTATGTATACAATGTCAAAAATGTAAATATTCATGAAATAAAAAAAAAAAAAAAAAAAAAAAAAAAGGTTATTTCTCGAAAACGGTTTGGAGTTTTTGTATGAAACATTTGATAAATGTACAGTACTATAAGGCAATGTGGCTCTGCAAATGTCACATATATTGACCTTTGAACACAGGTGTTATGGTCCTATATTTGTCCCATTTTCTGTCTTATCAAACACACGGTTAAATACTGAGGCCAGCACTTGTTTGACAGGTGATGTCAACCCATCGAATGTGTTTGTTTTATGTAGTTTCCGCTTTATAGAGGATGTTTTAATTTTGATACGTATTGTTCGATGCTGGCTGTACCTGTATTTAGTGACACGTTTCGTGATAGTAGCGTACAGATGCAGTTGGAAATAATGTAGAACAATATGTTACCATGCTAATTCTCACAATGAATGTATTCACGTTTGAATGTTCCGTATGGGAAGAGTTAATTAATACATGTATAACGAAATGCAGTCGGTTGATATCCTAGTGACAATGTGTAGCACAGACCTTACCCTGCTGACAAACACGTGTGTCCGCTAAAAGGTGGATCTGATACAATTTTGACTATAAACTATCCGAACAAGCTTTTGAGAAACTATTGACCGAGTGTCAAACATCTTTGAATCTGGTGAGAGACCGAATTACTCGTCGTTTCATCTGGATCCAGACTATTTATATATTATTACCAATGAACAGGAGAACCCGTCGGTCTTATTGTAGAATCACACCAATGTTATTTCATAAGCAAACGGTAGATTCAGATCAGACGGCTCCGTCTGACCTAGATTAACTCTTCTTGGAAAGGCGTGAAATAGAGGATCTTACATGAGTGTTCATAACAAATTGTTTTTATGAAACGAGTTTACTATAATAATGTGACACGAGCTTTAGCGAGTGTTATATTCATTATAGTAAACGAGTTTCATGAAAACAAACAATTTTAATGAACAGAAATGTAAGATTCGTTTTATCACATAACCCTTAAAAGTGCTGAAGAAAGTGAAATTGTTTATATCTAACGGCGTGTGGCGTGTGGAGTGTTGCAATATTGTATAAAGAAAGATATTAGTTCAATAAAAAATATTCATTCAATAAACAATATTTATTAAATGGATAATATATTTATTCAATAATATTTGTTCTAAAAAAATAATTATGTTCTTAAAATATATTTTTATGGTAAAAAAATATTGTTTGATAAAATATTAAGTGTGTGATAAAATATTTATATGGACTAAAACAATATTTTTTAGGTAAAAACAAGTATTGATTCTTATTTGTTTTATGGATTATAATTAGAAGGTAATTCATATACCGGCTCCTCGTATTTCCGCGCTATACACTACAAGGATATTTTTCAGTAAATAAATCACAATTTAATTCTTCTGTTTACTCTAATCACTTTAAAACAACACGTTATATTCACTAAAATATTTCTTCCTTGATACTGCGAGCTGCCATATTGGAATGTACGAGCCAATAGGATGTGTTGTCACAAAATCAATTCTGCTATCCCACAATTCTAATTATAGTCCATATACATAATGTTTACCGCACAAATATTTTTAGTCAATATTTAATCAGCAATTATTTTTTTATCATTTTTTACCATATAAATATATCTTAAGAACATAATTATTTTTAGAACAAATATTTTTTTCTGATATTGAATGAATATATTTTTAATGAACAAATATTTTTCTTTATATAATATTGCAACACTCCACACGCCATACAGCCGGATTGAAATAAAGAAAATGAATAAAAAATGCACTAGTGTATTTCCGCGATTTACGTCACGCTGTTTTGGCACTACCACGCAACAGATTATGTGATAAATGTGTTTATAAATAAACGGGAAAGGATTAAACTTGCACCGCATGGAAATATATTGCATTTCGGAATCCTTCATACTATATTAAATGCATGTATTCACACGCGTGTTTGTTGAAACTCTCAAAAGCAAGCAGTTTATGTATCCCGTTACGTAATGAATATTATTGTCTGAAATAATGACACCCAAGAATATTAATATGGCGATTATTTATAATATTATATGAACACGTGATTTTAATGGTAGAAACTGTAACATCAGATTTATACCATTCCATAAGACGAAGCTCATACGGGTGTCTACCAAGTGTTTACAAAGGGTGTCAAACGGTGTCTATCAATAAACGGTTACAGTCAGGTTAATGAGACCGCAGTGCCAAACAGTTTCAATCCTAATAACATGGGTTGAACTTGGTACCGCAAACCCACTGCATTCACAAATGTTTAGTTGATACCACATTGCTTGACCTTTAACTTGATAGAGGCAGATATGTACATATATACAAACACAGTAGATTTATATCGGACAGTTCATTTAGGATATATCTAGTGTCTCAGCTTCTGTCAAAGCGAAACATCTTTGTGTTGATATGGCATCATTAACATATTAATATTCATAAAGTCAATAAATTTTACATGAGTATTCATCAAGTAAATTGTTGCATATAATTATCATTTGAATGTGTTTGATCATTTGACAAAATAAAATGTCCGCTCTACACGAAGTGAGCGGAAGAACGAGACAGTGACTGTGATCCCATGTGCCGGGTTTGTAGCCTGTGAGATTAGCTGAAATATTCTCAGTGGTACAGTCATCTTTCACCTCCCCCCACCTATCAGTTAAAATCTTCATCATCTCACACCATCATCAACTCTATATAACTTATGTACACAAACACCACTACTGATACATAAACCAGCGTCTTTCCAAGCAAAGTAGACTTATGGAACAATACAGATGATATAAATCTGATTCTACAGTTTCTGTCATAGACTAGCATTAGTTTAGTTTAAACATATTTTATTTCAATAATTCAAGACTAGCATTACTATGTTTGTACAGTAAACCCCCTCTAAACTGGAATTCTAGAGAAGAATTTAGATATGTTAGGCAGGTGTCTGCTTAATGCAAGGTGAGAGTAACGCAGAAAGCTCACATATGAGCTTTCTGTGTGCTTTTCATCCTGCATTAAGCTACCAACTGTCCCCGAGACCGATATTTATACTAAATTAGACGATTATAGGATTTTTACTGCATACCATTAGACGATCTCCCCCACTAATATTTATGATGCCATTATTTCTCACATGCAAATTAATCAGGTAAATGTCACATAACTGGGGTATACCTTAAAACTGTTATTGTTGTTATCATGTTTAGTTTATACTGTGAATACGTGTAGATTACTCCTATGTATGTACAGTAAAACCTCTCTGAAGCGTCAACCTGAACTAGGCATGCTAGTTACTGAACTCGGTAATAAAACTTAATGCAAAGACAAAGTTATGCAGAAAGAATCCTCCCCATACGATCTGGTCTGGCATGAAGGAACCACCTACATTTAAAGACAACAATTTGTATTCATTAGGTATTCGGTGTAGAAGGGGATTATCATATGCATGTAAAATTAACTTCGATTAACCTTCACTGAAAAGTCGTAAAAGTTTGGTGAAAAAAAACGAGATGAAACTCGGTAATTTGAATACAAGAACTATCGTTTCCCTGATTACACCAGTAACACGTAGATATAACAGAGATACATTTGGGTTTGCATAATTAATGGCAAACTTCGAGCGTACGTATTTGTATTTTAAAGACACTTGGGTGGGGGCAATATATCGATCTCAAACTATTTAAAATTCACATTTCCTCAGATAAAGTATATATTTCCTTTCCTGAGATAAAGTATATATTTCCTTTATACAAAGCTTCTTCAAGCCTTTACAAACAGAGTAGACTATGTAAGAGGCGTTTGATCAGGGACTGTCTGTTTGCTTATGACATCATAATAATTCTGACGCTATAGTTATACCATTACCAAAAGTCACATGTGTCATTATACACTTTCAGCTATGTTATTATTTCTTAAGCGAATGTTCAACAGGGAATGATAAACCCTTTATTCCATAAATACGCCTTTCTATGCCTTTACAAACAGAGAAGACCCAGATCAGACGGTTCCTATAGGACCCGTCTGGTGAGGGTCTGCTCTGTTTCCTTATGATAAAAAATAGATACGATTCTACAGTTTCTGTCATGTTCAAAAATGCATGTTAATGTGCTATTATAACATTTAATGCAATTAGTATCCATACACTCATTGTTTCTTACATGATTAAGGGTTAACGTAATAGTCCCTACAATAAACGCATATTTTAATAGCATCATAAAACGCGGAATTTATTATGTTCAACTAGTATTACGAAGATGGTCAGATTGTACTTATTTACACTGTTGGTTTTTTTTTACGGTGGGGGTGAAATAAGTGTGAGGTTGGGCGCTCTTAGACCGGTTTAAACACCCAGTGACAATTGTCACTGACTGCTCCAAGGCGGTACTTCCATCTTATTGTTTGTTATGTATTTGTGCTATTTGTTTTTATTTTGATAGGCATGTTGCTGTACTTTCTCGAGGGTGTGTTTTGTATGTGGTGTTACCTGCATGCCTCATGCATATACTTTTATATAAAAAATGCCAATGTGATGTATAACACCTGTTTTTGTTGATACTTATACTTATTTGTTGTACAACAAAATGACTCTATGCCTAACGAAATTAAAACACACCCCGAAATACCGGGGGTCTTCGATTTCGTACAGAGGCAAGTTTTGTCTTCTTCAGTTTTTACTTGGTTGGTTTACTAGCGATTTACTTCTTTTCAGCAAATAAACAAATTATTTATACAAGTGTTAGATATTTATAAACACATATTGCAAGTAGTGACTATCACTTGAACTAACTCCTCGCACCGCAAGCTGTAACTGGCCTCTACGACCCAAAATTAGAACTTGGTTTGGTGGTTGCATTGGATGGGGTTCTACTGTAATAAGTAACCTGTAGTGTTTTACATAAAATGACAAACGTTTTAATTCACGGACGCGATATGCCAAAGCCGTTATGAATGGAAGTAGTAGCTCTCTTTTCAGTGCTAGTCGACAGGGTGTGGCATTATTCCATGTATCAAGTTATGGTATCATTTAATGTGTCTGTGAATGGTATTATGCCATATATCTGGATATTATACCATACCCTATACCATATGTGTTTGGTAATGGTGTCATGTTATGTCTCTTGGTACGGTGTCATGCCATGTATTTTGATATGGCATCATGGCATGCGTCTAGTTATGGTATCATGTCACGTGTCACTTGTCACATGATAAATTTATCATGAATATTTTAATTTATGTTTTATATGTTATTATTAGTCACACGGTGTTTCGACAGGGTGTACGGGGTGTAGCGAAGCTTGAAGGAAAAAACGGAATCAAAAACCGTCAAACAAACATGTACACCCTGCCGAAACACCGTGTAACGAATTTATTTCCAGTCTGGTTCCATTACAAGAAAGAATACATGCATAACATAATGAAATTCTGTATATTTAATCCCTAAAAACGTGTTTACTTACATCGCGTGCGATTTGGCACAGCTGTCAGTAAAGCCCTGACTCAAAAATGACCTCTGACGTCACTCAAACTCTCGCGTTGATTTACACGCGCTGCAAGTAAACAAGTTTTGGTGTAATTGGGAAAAACATAAGAAGAAAGATACAAACATGTGATTGATAGGCTGGGTCCTAGTAATGGTTACCGTAGCATCCCCCCGTAGACTTTTTTCCATGGGTACCATATTGTTTGTTGGGGTCCTCAGAACACGTTTTGAGCATGCCCCAAAAATAAGTTTGTCCCAGTTATGTTTTATTTAACGGTTTCCATGGTAACCCTAGGTAATTTTCGAAACTACCTTTGTTCAGAAAATGCGTCATAACTTTGCTTTTGGAGGCAATAGAAGGACAAAATAAGAACCAAAGTAAAGTTGAAACATATAGCTTGAATATGATATATAATTTTATTCATATTCATAATGCATTCTTATTAATATTAATGAGGAATTAAAAATGTATTTTTTTAGAAAAACGAAGTTTGTTGTTTAGTCTGAGGGGCCTATTAATGCTAAAACATTATTGAATTTAGGTTTAAATTGTTAGTTGGGGTCATCAGAACACATTTTGAGCATTCCCCCAAAATAATTTTGTCCCAGCTATGTTTCATTTAATGGTTTCCATGGTAACCCGAGGTAAATTTCGGAACTACCTTGGTTAAGAAAATGCGTCATAACTTTGCTATTAGAGGCAATAGAAGGACCAAACAAGAACCAAAGTAAAGCATTAATATTCATAGGAATGCATGTATGACAACAGCGAATTTCATTACTTCCTCATTAATATTCATAAGTATGCATTATGAATATTATTAAAATGATATATCATATTCAAGCTATATGTATGTGCTTTGCTTTGGTTCTTGTTTTGTCATTCTATTGCCTCTGAAAGCAAACTTATCTCGGGTTACCATGGAAACCGTTAAATAAAACATAGCTGGGACAAACTTATTTTGGGGGGCATGCTCAAAACGTGTTCTGCGGACCCCAACGAAAAAGTCGGTACCCATGAAAAAAAGTCTAGGGGGATGCTACGGTAACCATGACTAGGACCCAGCCTATGATACATTAGTTGTTTTTATCCATGTGTGTAGATGCTAGACAGTTTTTATGAATTAATTCCGTTTTATTTTGTAGGAAATAACAACTGGCACTTGATCGAAACAAACTATAGTTGTGTAATATAATAGTTATATCATAGTGTACTAATGTACTAGTTGCTATAAATAAACTATAGTCTTTTTCGATCAAGTGCCAGTGGAAATAACCGCCAAGTATAAACATAGAAATTGAGTTTGTTTACGCGAATCAATGATGAAACAAAACCGATCAGTCACATGACAAACTTGGTTCTCGTACACCTCGGATCAAAATGTATTTATCATAGAAATATGCGTTTGATCAAATAAAACAGTTTACAGTTGTTACAGTTTACATGTCTGGGTAACACACACACACGCCACACACATACATACACACTTACACACACAGACTAATACGCACAGACACAAACACACACCATATACACCAGACACACACCATGACACACGGGCATGCAGGTACGCACGCGCATGCACAGAGTTTGTATATGTTTGATATTGCTTCAGATAAAACAAACAACGAACATATATGAAATCCGCTGTACAATTACCATCCTTCAGACTTTTGAAACATATTAGAACAAGATGGTTCTCGTATAATCCTCAAACTCATTCCATTCTGTCGACATAAGCGTGATGACCATGATGAGACGAGGGGTAACTCATCAACATAATGATTCCCTGACAGACTACATATTAGGTTTTCAAACAAATGGAAGGTAAGAGGTAGTCGTGGCAGACGAAATGGCTAATTAGATGGCACTCCCTCACTGAACATATAGCCGAGCATAATTAGTTTGGAATTTTGTTCATTCTACGAACGAAAATAAATGTCGACACGCAGAAATGAATATAGGAACCATATTGGAAACACAAACACACATTGTTCAATTTATATTTGTCAATATATATTGTTTATATCTTTACCTACAAAATGTGCAAACTCTGATCTGATAAGGTTTTAAATATTTCCGATTTCTGGAAGCTTTTGAAAACTTATACACAGAGTTCTAAACAGGTTTGATCCTGACATGTCTTAAGCGGCTATTCATTTATTGAACATAATCGTGTTAAAACGCTGGAAGCTGTTTAAAGCAAGACATACTTTTCAGTATTACTCATCGCTTGTATTAATATATTACCTGCGTTACAGACCCATAGTTAGACCTCTTTGTGATGACCGTTTTAGACAGGTTCTACCATAGTCTCACCAGGGTTCAAACTATTACAAACACAGACCATGTCACACATAGCTATTGCAAACACAGACCATGTCACAAATAGCAATTGCAAACACAGGCCCTGATGCACATAGCCATTGAAAACACAGATCATGTCACACAAAGATATTACAAACACAGACCATGCCATACATAACCATTGCAAACACAGGCCATGTCGTACATAGCCATTCCAAATACAGGCCATGTCACACATAGCCATTACAAACACAGGCCATGTCACACATAGCCATTACAAACACAGGCCATGTCACACATAGCCATTACAAACACAGGCCAGGTCGCACATAGCTATTGCAAATACGGGCCATATCGCACATAGCTATTGCAAACACATGCCATGTTGCACATAGCCACTGCAAACACAGGCCATGTCACATATAGCCATTGAAAGACAGGCCATGTCACACAAAGCTATGGCAAACACATGCCATGTCGCACATAACTATTGCTATTACAGACCATGGCGCTCAAAGCTATTGCAAACACATGTCATGTTGCACATCGCTTTTGCAAACACAGGCCATGCCACGCATAGCTATTGCAAACGCAGGTCATGTCACACATAGCTATTGCAAACACATGTCATGTCACACATAGATATTGTACATAAAGTTCATGTCACACATAGCCATTGCAAACACAGATCATGTCACACATATCTATTGCAAATACAGACCATGTCGCATATAGCTATTGCAAATACAGGCCATGCCGCAAAAAGTCATTGCAAACACAGATCATGCCGCACATAGTCATTGCAAACACTGGCCATGTCGCACATAGCCATTGCAAACTCAGGCCATGTCGCACATATCCAGGTGAGGATTAATCCCAATGTGCATTATAAAAAGCTCGAAACGAACTCCCGTTACTACTGAACATGTGGATATGTATTACCCAGTCCTACTATCACTTTACTTCATTAATATTCATGTCAGAATAAATGGCATTATGAGCATTAACCATCTGATTCTTTACAATAGAGTTATGAAAAGGGAAAGTTACTGACTAATGGCTTTATAATTCCATAAGCAAACGGAACAGACGTTGATCAGACGGATTACAGAAGTCATCTAATCTGGTCATCTCTGTTTGCAAAGGCGTTAAAAGATGTACTCATATGGAGTAAGGGACTAAACACCATTATAACCATAAACGTCATGAATATTTATGTCAGAATGTCTTCATGAATATTCACTGACTGTCATTTGTACTGATCATAATGAAGTTCGTTCTCAAGCTTCTGATTGGTCAGATTTGAGTTCTCAAGCTTTTGATTGTCTTTGGCCTTTGGCTCAAATCTGACCAATCAAAAACTTGAGAACGAACTCAGACTCAACTAAAGGTTTTATAAGCATGGCCCCAGGTATATCACTGTATCTAAGTAAAAAGAACATACCGTGTTCAGAAAACTCCCACAGGAGCTATCTGATCCGGGGCTACTCAGGTTGCAAATGAGCATATATGATGTAAAAGGTAAAAACCAATTTGCATACCAATAATCGAGAATGCAAATATATGCATATGTATAACACTTTTACAAAATGTAATCCTTGGTGAACCCTTTAATCAAAGGTCACTGCACTGTTTATCACAACAATCGTTTTCTTCAGTGATAATAGTTTATATATCTATAAATTTAATTAATATTCAGAAAAGGAGAGGCCAGTTTTTCCGGCAGATTAAGGGTTAAATTGTAATTGGCATTATGCACATGTATTTTATATGTGTATGTGCCTGTATATATTATACACATGTATTTATATGTACATGTGCCTGTAGACATTATGTACAATGTACATGTATTTATATATGTGTGTGTGTGTGTCTGTTGACATCATACACATGTATTTATATGTGTCTGTGCCAGTAGACATTATACACATGTATTTATATGTGTGTGTGTCTGTTGACGTCATACACATATATTTATATGTGCCTGTACCTGTAGACATTATGCACATGTATTTATATGTATATATGCCTGTAGGTGGAATAAATTAATTTAACCCTTACCACGTTATTAAAACATAACTTAGTGCTTAGTCTTTGGGAATTTATTAACCGAGTATCAAACAGTTTGGATCCCGATGAGACGCCGAGTGCATCAGCTGGACCCAAGCTGTTTGTAAATGCAACCAAATCTCGGACGGAGTGTGAAATATCGGCTATTAGATCACATGTTTACGAAACCAGTCTGTTATTCGAATTGTGAAAGTGGAATTGACTAAATACATGTATTTCTTGGCTGCACCGCGCCAATACTCAGTTAAATACATGTACTGCTAGAACTCTTTCCCTGCCAATGTCGCATCTGTGAGTACTTATGCAAACACAGTTAAGATCCTGATGAGAAGCCGAGTTACTGTGAATGTTTTTAAAACAAACTTGAAATAATAACTGATAACTATAGCAGACGGAAAAAATGCAGACGACAAAATTTGGCAGCGAAAGAGTTAGACAATGCTCATGTATGCTGACACGCCACCTTTGAAAACTGAATGATCAAAGTAGAATGGTGTATTCAATTAACGACAACAGCCCATTCAAAATTAAGTGGTAATATTATAAGATGACTTTGAATACGAATAGTGCAGACACTGATCAGAGAGTTTACTTCCTATAAAAGCCTTGTCACGCCTTTGCAAATAAGGTAGACCTAGTATGATCACGGTCTGCTCTGTTTGCTTATGGATGCACATAGATTTGCCTCTGCAGTTTCTACTACCAAAACCAAAACATCATGTGTACATATGCAATCATAAAAAATCAACTTGATGATGCCTATTCGAATCTCCAGTAACATTCTGTATTGATTTATTATGTTATATCAACATTTTGCTCTGATCTGATCTGATCTGAAGCTGTCGGCCTGCTCACTTTGGTTATGGATACATACATATCTGATAGTGAGGGCCTACTCTGTTTGCTTATGGATACATACATATTTGGTGTTGAAGGCCGGCTCTATTTGGTTATGGATACATACAGACTTGATGCTGAGGGCCAGCTCTGCTTGCGTATGGATACATACAGATCTGATGTTGAGGGCCAGCTTTATTTGGTTATTGACTCATACAGATCTGATGTTGATGGCCTGCTCTATTTGGTTATGGATACATACAGATCTGATATTGAGGGCCTGCTCTATTTGGTTATGGATATATACAGATCTGATGTTGAGGGCCTGCTCTCTATACAGATCTGATGTTGTTTTATGGATTTATACAGATCTGATGTGCCAAAGCTAAAAGGTTTTATGTGTTTGTGCAGTAAAATCTCGCTAATGCATCCACAATTTCTTAACACACAGGTCTGTTTGAGCATGCCGTAGCTTAATGCAGCTCAAACGTAATACAGAAAATCCTACTGGAACTTTCTGTATAACTTTTATCCAGCATTAAGCTACCATTTGTTTTAAGTATCCGGTATTATACTTCGTTTGCGTAGTCATATTAGCAAGCCTTTATTGTAACATTAATTAAGCTAATTAATCTACATGCTGTTATGTCTTGCATTGATATTCACGGGTATTCAGCGGCTTAAAAACATCTTGATCCTCCCATCTCCAAACAATGCTAAACCTGGCAAATTTGTTGAGTGCTGAATCCCCAAAATGGAATGGACCACCCATGTTGAATTATGAGCGTCCATTCAGTATGGGAGTTTTAAATTAGCTAGATAATTTTGAATGACAAACAGTGCATACCCTGATCAGCTGGCCACTTCATGAGCATTCAGATGTGGGTCTACATTTTTTTGACAATGCCGAAACACTCGTTCCCGAATGCAAAGGCTTAATCTTCATATCCTGATTTATTACACAGTATTTTAAACCTTTAGCTTGGTATGTGCTATGTGTAAACAGTTTGGATCTAAATGAGGCGCCAAGTACATGTGTCCCGGTTTCTCATCATGAGCCAGTCTGTTTGACATCCAGATTGGATATGTTTGTAAAAAAAAACCACACACACACAATAACTTATGTTTTCAAATAACAAGCAGTCCAAGTTTTGAGTTAACAAACCTTATTCAGCAGGCTAAATGATAGGTGTCTGTCAGTTGATAGATGTTTCGGGGAGCAATGCCTCTAAACTGTCATTATCAAATGCATTCGTTTGTCTGGGAAACCTAATCGTGTGCAACAGTGTCGATTTAATCTATTTAATGCCCATTAACTTAACGTTTTTACAAAACCACTCATAGTCAGGCGTGGGTAGGCCATTTCCCGACTATGCATTTCACACACGTGTGAAGCTCGTGATATCACACTTTAAAGTGTTAGTCTTTACTTGCAATGGGTTTTAAAACTGTCTGATAAATACATAAATCATTTGTTTATATGCTGAAAAGAAGTATATAGCTAACAAACTATCGAATAAACGCCGAGTGAGACAAAACGTTCATGTGTTTGATATAGAAAACCCGATGTTATTCGCGATAGTATTAGTATTTATTCGGGTTCTATTAGTATATATTCGGATGGCGTTTTAGTCTTTTAACTATTCGAAAAATCCCGATAATCTGTTGTTGTACAAAAGAAAATTATAAATATCGACAAAAAACAGATATCGTTTTTATCACAGCGACATTTTAGATATAATTTCAAATTGAAATTAAGATAAACAACATCATATTCAATAATTCTGTTGAAAATATGCGTTAATTGTAGAGATGTGACATATGTTGTGCCCATTGTGGGGAAATTTGTCCTATGTTAGTGTCCGTCGTATTTGTAACATTATCATCAACAGCAGCAGAATTAATCATCATCATCATCATCATCATCATCATCATTATATTTATGTGGGTAGATATATTGTCAATATATATCCTCCGTCTGTCTATCTACCGTTCCTCCGTCTGTCTATCTACCAGCATAACACCTGACCAGATTAACACGTGGGCCTGTTACTGAACATTGGTTTACATATCACATTTCTTTCTTGTTAGACTTATGGATTTTGTTTTCTACATAGTTAATAAACCCAGCCGTGCTTTGTGAAGCCGGTTAAATATAACTACTGCTGTCCCGGCTCAAGTCACTACTGCTGTTTATGTTCCGCCTCCGTACTACAACTTCTACTACTACTGCTACTACTACTACTACTACTACTACTACTACTACTACTACAACTACTACTACCACACTACTACTACTACTACTACTACTACTACTACTACTACTACCACTACCACTACCGCTGCTGCTGATGATGCTGCTGCTTCCTCTATTACTACTACTATTATTACTACCAACAACTACTTTTAATTATACTACTAAAACAACAACAACTACTACTACTGATATTGCTACTGCTGCTACTACTACTACCACTTCTGCTATTACTACTATAACAAGTACTACAACTACTACCACTACTACTGCTGCTACTACTACTACTGCTACTTCTGCTACTACTACTACTACTACTACTACTACTACTACTACTACTACTACTACTGCTACTTCTACTACTACTACTACTACTACTACTACTACTACTACTACTACTGCGGCTACTACGACTACGGCTACTACTATTACATGTACCTACTATAACTATCACTACTGATACTGCTACTGCTGCTGCTGCTAATACTACTACCACAGCTGCTATTACTACTATAACAAGTACTACAACTACTACTACTGCTGTTGCTGCTGCTGCTACCACTACTACTACTGCTACTACTACTACTACTACTACTACTACTACTACTACTACTACTACTACTGCGGCTACTACGACTACGGCTACTACTACATGTACCTATTATTACTATCACTACTGATACTGCTACTGCTGCTACTACTACTACCACTGCTGCTATTACTACTATAACAAGTACTACAACTACTACTACTGCTGCTGCTACTACTACTATTGCTACTACTACTCGTCGACTGATTGCACCATGCGGTTGAGCAATGTCTGCGATGACTGTACAGGCCATTCCTAGAGTAGTATTCCTTTGAACAGTCAACGCAGATGAAGGCTGTGACGTCTCTCTCTGTAGAAGACGCCTTGCCTTTTTGTCGCTGTAGTGCCAGCTTCTCGCTTCGATCCTTCTCGGCCTTTTTCACGTATGTTTTCACAGCATGCCTCAATTTGTAATTGTATGCTGCTGTGTCTTCTCGGGAATCAACATCGATATGGGCTAAGTGGATGTTCCTCTTGCAGGTGTCTTTGTATCTGAGGCATGGACGTCCAGTTGGGCGAGAGCTACTACTACTACTATTACTACTAAAACCAACACTGATACTAATACTCTACAGCTTCTACAACTACTTCAACTACTACTACTACTACTACTACTACTACTACTACTACTACTACTATTACCACTACTTCAACTCCTACTACTACTACTACTACTACTAGTTCTACTACTACTACTACTACTAATGCTACTAATACTACTACTACTATTACTACACTACTACTACTACTACTACTACTACTCGTAATTGTATGTTGCCATTGGTATAGTGTGTAGACGTCTCTTTACATGATGAAATATGTGTTACATTCGCATGTGTTTATTTTCATTTTATTCACCCATTCCCACTTATAGAGACCTTTTGAGGCCTTAGGAAACAGGGTTGACCATACAGGATCCATCTAATCAGAGTCTGCTCTGTTTGCTAACGGTATTGGATGGATTTGTTTCTACTGTTATTTATTTGGTAAAAAGAGTCTCCTGTCCTTGTATCATTACAAAGTTCTTTCAATGATTATTTGTAAGGTCACGATATCTTGAATAATGTTCGATTGGGAATGGGTTGCATTTACCGATTAACCATTATACCTGGGGGAAAAATAATCTAGACGTAATGACTATTAACCCTTCGCTTGCTATTCATGTCAATATACCTACCTGTAAATAGTGAAGACCCAGATGAGACAGCTCCTGCAGGAGTTGTCTCATCAGGGTCTGCACTATTTACAAGTTTATTGTGCAACCAGTGCACTCCACAGCACTGATGCACAGCGAAATACTTGTACACAGTGAAGATATATATATATATATATATAAATAGACACTGGCCCGGTTGTGAGAATATTCTCGATATAAAACCTTTTCTGTGGGGCATACATAGGAGACGGGGCCTATACAGAACCCCGCCAGAATTGAACGTTTTTACATGTAGAAAATGGTGTTTTAAAGCTTATAAACTTGATATCCACAACACGGTTTTATATAGAAAATTTGTTTGAGTTGTCTCCCTTTGCTCTTGGCTCATTTCCGTATATATCCGCCATTTTCCGGGTTCTTCCGGTAGACTGGTTCATATCTTAGTGCCTATATATACCCCGTAATGCCTATATATACCCCGCACCTGATGTCATCGGACTGGTTCAATTTTTTTGAACATATATGCCCCGTATCTTTGCGCTACATTATAGTTTGGTGCGACGAAAACTCCGTTTTCAGACTGTTTTTTATAAAAAGAATACTATATGTGACTGTGCATGTGACAATTATTTAACTGAACAGCATCCCCTCTCAAGTATCTTCATATCTTTACATAAAAGGTTACGTAAATGCTTCATCTGTGTAAAGGTGTTATGCAGTGTATATTAATGAAATAGTTGGAGAATCTTGTAACATAATGTTGTCTTCTTTGAACATGTATCAATATGTGAAATATTGAGATGACATACTCCCACCAACCCTTATGATTGGATTCATATTTATCTCATCTCGTCGGATACAGAAATGGGACCAGACAGTCTGCTCAAACAATGTTTCCCTTGTTCAAACGATCTTAAAAGTCTCACATCTCAGAGACATGCCACTTCAACGAAGCAGCACTTTTACTTTTCTCAAGCAGGCACTATCAAGCTATGACTGATATACTATTAAAACGACATCAAGTTCTTAACCACTGCGACAAGAAAGTTTTAAACTCTACATATGATTAATTAATAAATCAATGGTTGAAGGAAAACTCGACGGCCGATCAACACGGTTACCTAAGTATTGTATCTCAAACAATTTGTGTAACGGCACACGAAACAATTATTATGACACCTGCGCCCTTAACATCATAGTCTGTAAATAATTAACATGGTAATACTGATCTAAAGCTAATACGCGTACCGTATTTTACATCGTAGCCTGTCTATAGATAAATGTAAAATATGATATTTAGTAATCTTGATCTTGATTTTGGTACGCTGGACTTCAAAACTTTTCCAGAGTTACATGCAATATGGCAATCAACTCTTTCATTTTGTTCCTAACAAAAATCACAAAGACATGGTAGCACGAAGGTGAAAAAAGAATGAGTTCAATTTTGGGGTCCGTTCAAGATTTCTTTGAAGCAACTTAAAAATGCATATTCGCAACTAAAAATTTGCGCTACTAGACCGTGGTTCCATGCCATTTATCTAACATTGAAACAGATTTAGAATAGGATCGTCACACACAACTATGATTCGTTAAAAGCTTCGGTCACAACCGGTCAGACGACTACTCTACGGGAAATCTACGACAAAACTTCTAAACAACTCACGGGCATTGCATGCCATTTTATCGAAATTTCTAGAGCGCAAACAACCCGTAAGCACGCACGACGACCAAATTCATGCACAACAACTTCATGATTACAATTTTTACATAATGAACGTCAATGACGAATGTTTGAATTGCGCGATGCAAACATTAGGTCAGGTATGCGTGGCTTAAACATCTTCTTCTCTGAAATCGTGAGACCATGGCTTAATAGCTCAATTGGTAAGAAAAAAAGCCCTGGGTTCGAGTCCCGTTTTCACCACTTTATAATTGGTGACTAACCTAAATAATCCGCAGTGTGATTTAAATGAAAAAACAAATGTTATATTGAAAAACCCGTGGCTTATTCGTTGAGTAAGAATTATTGTATAGATGGGATGAGTGTAGCCACGTAGAGAGTGTTATGAAATTGTTGATAGGCTTTGACTGCGCAGCTTGATAGCTAAGTCGGTAGAGCATTGGTATGTTAAGCCAAAGGCCCTGGGTTCGAGTTTCCCATGTTACAGAAAGGTTACCTCATTTCTGGGTCTACATAGTAAGCATATCCAGTCTTATGATATGGGCCTACATTATTAGCACATCCAAACGTATGATATTGGTCTACATTATTAGTACATCCAGTCTTATGATCAGGGTCTACATTATTAGCACATCCAGTTTGACGATCTGGGTCTACGTTATTGGCACATCAAGTATTATGATCTGGGTCTACATGAATGAAAGGATAAGTGGTTATTTATTTCATTTAAAGCGCTACTAACTCCGATCAAAGTTGTCTGTTTAAAGTTACTTGAATGACTATAATTAAGTTTTAGCAAAATACATGAAAACATTAATCGACAATTAAATCAATTATAATGTGGTACATGTATGTTGCTGAAAGATTTGCAGAGTTTGATAATACATAAGCTGTTTGCAAGGATAGTTTAGGGTTATCACAGTCTGCTTTAATACCTGTATTAACAATTAAATAGGTGAAAAGTCTAACAATATCCTGAGACTCAGTGGAAAATCAGTAACCGGGTCTGAGCTGGTATGTTTTATTTTGAATTGAATTGGACGTCATACACATATTCTTTGCATGGTATACCCCGGAACCGTACGGACACAAATGTCTACTTTATCGTATAAATTAGCTGCCCAAGAGTACAAAACTCATTTTCATCATATAGATTTGATGCTTAACTACAATTCTAAACCAGTTTGGCAAGTCCTGTGCACTCGTGAATAAACGTCCAAATTATGTCAGTTATGGAGGTTCGAACACTGTCAGACTGTTAACGCATCAAGGAACTCGGTTCTGTAGTTTCTTCTTTTACAGTTCTATTTATCGCGTAAAAGAAATCAATTCTAACTCATCGAGTTCTTTTTTCCGATTTTCAAAACTCTTTATTTGCGGGGTATATATAAGTTTATCTCATATAATTCTTAATATCGTAAAATTAGCTGCCCAAGAGTACGAAACTTATTTTCATCGTATAGATCTTATGCTTGAGTACAGGTTCAGTGCAATTTGGCAATTACTGTTCATTCATGCATAAAATGTACAACGTCCAAAATAGGTCAGTTTTGGAGGTTCGAACCCTGCCAGACTGTTAACAGATCAAGGAACTCAGCTCGAACTTGCTCTGAAGTTTCTCAATTTTAACTCATCAAATTCTTTTTTCGATTTTGAAAAAAATCTTTATTTGAGGGGTATATATACATTTATCTCAGATAATTCTTAATATAATCAAACTGAATGCCCAAGAGTACGAAACTCATTTTCAACGTATAGATCTGATGCTTGACTATAGTTTTAACGCAATTTGGCAAGTCCTGTTCATTCATGCATAAAATGTACAACGTCCAAAATAGGTCGGTTTTGGAGGTTCGAACACTGCCCGACTGCTAACGGATCATGGAACTCGGCTTGAACTTGCTCTGAAGTTTCTTTTTTTAAAGTTCTATCTATCGCATACAAGAAATCAATTCTAATTCATCAAAGTACAAAAATGAGTCATGCAGGAAATACCACATACAGAACAAACACTCGCCCGAACAGCAACACAAGGAAACAGCAAATGTACATGGGTAGAAAAAACAACAAGAGACGCACAAAGACAAAACAAACATTCAATAGGAGGAAGATGGAAGTACCGCCTTGGAACGGTCAGTGACAAAAGTCACCGGGGGTTTAAACCGGTTTATGGGCGCCCAACCTCACCCTTATTCCATCCCCATCCTAAAAGACAAACAGTGTAAATAAACGTATCCCCTCTCCGACTAATCTACAACAACCGCGACAGCAAATACAGTGGTAAAGTGCATGTATAACAAAAACACATTTAATTGAACATACTGTATCCACCTATCGCTAGTGTACTCAATGATTGAGCTGCAAACAGAGTAACTGTAGAAAAGTAATAAAGGGTACGACAAAAATGAAATAGTACAAGTTCTTTTCTCGATTTTTAACACTCTTTATTTGCGGGGTATATATAAATTTCTCTCAAATAATTCTTAATATCGTTAAATTATCTACCCAAGAGTACGAAACTCATTTTTCATCGTATAGATTTGATGCTTGACTACAATTCTAAAGCAATTTGGCAAGTCTTTTGCACTCGTGAATAAAAATTACAGATCAAGGAACTCGGTTCGACGTTGCTCTGAATTTCTTCTTTTAACGTTATATCTATCGCATACAAGAAATCAATTCTAACTCATCCAGTTCTTTTTTTCGATTATCAAAACTCTTTATTTGCGGGGTATATATAAATTTATCTCAGATAATCTTAATATCGTCAAACTGAATGCCCAAAGAGTACAAAGCTCATTTTCAACATATATATCTGATGCTTGTCTACAGTTTCAATGCAATTTGGCAAGTCCTGTTCATTCATGCCTAAAATGTACAACGTCCAAAATAGGTCGGTTTTGGAGGTTCGAACACTGCCCGACTGCTAACGGATCATGGAACTCGGCTTGAACTTGCTCTGAAGTTTCTTTTTTTAAAGTTCTATCTATCGCATACAAGAAATCAATTCTAATTCATCAAGTTCTTTTCTCGATTTTTAACACTCTTTATTTGCGGGGTATATATAAATTTCTCTCAAATAATTCTTACTATCGTTAAATTATCTACCCAAGAGTACGAAACTCATGTTTCATCGTATAGATTTGATGCTTGACTACAATTCTAAAGCAATTTGGCAAGTCCTGTGCACTCGTGAATAAAATTTACAGATCAAGGAACTCGGTTCGACCTTGTTCTGAAGTTTCTTCTTTTAACGTTATATCTATCGCATACAAGAAATCAATTCTAACTCATCCAGTTCTTTTTTTCGATTATCAAAACTCTTTATTTGCGGGGTATATATAAATTTATCTCAGATAATTCTTAATATCGTCAAACTGAATGCCCAAAGAGTACAAAGCTCATTTTCAACATATATATCTGATGTTTGTCTACAGTTTCAATGCAATTTGGCTAGTCCTGTTCATTCATGCCTAAAATGTACAACGTCCAAAATAGGTCGGTTTTGGAGGTTCGAACACTGCCCGAAGGCTAACGGATCATGGAACTCGGCTTGAACTTGCTCTGAAGTTTCTTTTTTTAAAGTTCTATCTATCGCATACAAGAAATCAATTCTAATTCATCAAGTTCTTTTCTCGATTTTTAACACTCTTTATTTGCGGGGTATATATAAATTTCTCTCAACTAATTCTTAATATCGTTAAATTATCTACCCAAGAGTACGAAACTCATTTTTCATCGTATAGATTTGATGCTTGACTACAATTCTAAAGCAATTTGGCAAGTCCTGTGCACTCGTGAATAAAATTTAGAGATCAAGGAACTCGGTTCGACCTTGCTCTGAAGTTTCTTCTTTTAACGTTATATCTATCGCATACAAGAAATCAATTCTAACTCATCCAGTTCTTTTTTTCGATTATCAAAACTCTTTATTTGCGGGGTATATATAAATTTATCTCAGATAATTCTTAATGTCGTCAAACTGAATGTGCAAAGAGTACAAAGCTAATTTTCAACATATATATATGATGCTTGTCTACAGTTTTAATGCAATTTGGCAAGTCCTGTTCATTCATGCCTAAAATGTACAACGTCCAAAATAGGTCGCTTTTGGTTGGTTCTACCTCTGTCAGACTGTTAACGGATCAAGGAACTCGGCTTGAACTTGCTCTGAATTTTCTTGTTTAAAATTCTTTGCCGGGTATATATAAATTTATCTCAGATAATACTTAATATCGTCAAACTGAATGTCCAAAGAGTACAAAGCTCATTTTCAACATATATATCTGATGCTTGTCTACAGTTTTCATGCAATTTGGCAAGTCCTGTTCATTCATGCCTAAAATGTACAACGTCCAAAATAGTTCGCTTTTGGTTGGTTCTACCCCTGTCAGACTGTTAACGGATCAAGGAACTCGGCTTGAACTTGCTCTGAATTTTCTTGTTTAAAATTCTATCTATCGCGTAAAAGAAATCAATTCTAACTCATCCAGTTCTGTTTCCTTTTTTAACACTATTAATTTACGGGGTATATATAAAGTTAACTCATATAATTGTTAATATCTCAAACTGAATTACCAATAGTACAAAGCTCCTTTTCAACGTATAAATATGATGCTTGACTACAGTTATAATTCAATTTGGCAATTCCTATTCATTCATGCATAAAATGTACAACATCCGAATTATGTAAGTTTTAGGGGTTCGAACACTGCCAGACTGCTAACGGATCAAATAACTCGGTTCGAACCTGCTATGAAGTTTCTTCTTTTAAAGTTCTATCTATCGCGTACAAGAAATCAATTCTAATTCATCCAGTTCTCTTTACGTATCAGATCTATACGTTGAAAATGAGTTTCGTACTCTTGGGCATTCAGTTTGATTATATTAAGAATTATCTGAGATAAATGTATATATACCCCTCAAATAAAGATTTTTTTCAAAATCGAAAAAAGAATTTGATGAGTTAAAATTGAGAAACTTCAGAGCAAGTTCGAGCCGAGTTCCTTGATCTGTTAACAGTCTGGCAGGGTTCGAACCTCCAAAACTGACCTATTTTGGACGTTGTACATTTTATGCATGAATGAACAGTACTTGCCAAATTGCATTGAACCTGTACTCAAACATAAGATCTATACGATGAAAATAAGTTTCGTACTCTTGGGCAGCTAATTTTACGATATTAAGAATTATATGAGATAAATTTATATATACCCCGCAAATAAAGAGTTTTGAAAATCGGAAAAAAGAACTCGATGAGTTAGAATTGATTTCTTTTACGCGATAAATAGAACTGTAAAAGAAGAAACTTCAGAACCGAGTTCCTTGATGCGTTAACAGTCTGACAGTGTTCGAACCTCCATAACTGACATAATTTGGACGTTTATTCACGAGTGCACAGGACTTGCCAAACTGGTTTAGAATTGTAGTTAAGCATCAAATCTATATGATGAAAATGAGTTTTGTACTCTTGGGCAGCTAATTTATACGATAAAGTAGACATTTGTGTCCGTACGGTTCCGGGGTATACCATGCAAAGGATATGTGTATGACGTCCAATTCAATTCAATATAAAACATACCAGCTCAGACCCGGTTACTGATTTTCCACTGAGTCTCAGGATATTGTTAGACTTTTCACCTATTTAATTGTTAATACAGGTATTAAAGCAGACTGTGATAACCCTAAACTATCCTCAAACAGCTTATGTATTATCAAACTCTGCAAATCTTTCAGCAACATACATGTACCACATTATAATTGATTTAATTGTCGATTAATGTTTTCATGTATTTTGCTAAAACTTAATTATAGTTATTCAAGTAACTTTAAACAGACAACTTTGATCGGAGTTAGTAGCGCTTTAAATGAAATAAATAACCACTTATCCTTTCATTTATGTAGACCCAGATCATAATACTTGATGTGCCAATAACGTAGACCCAGATCGTCAAACTGGATGTGCTAATAATGTAGACCCTGATCATAAAACTGGATGTACTAATAATGTAGACCAATAGCATACGTTTGGATGTGCTAATAATGTAGGCCAATATCATTCAAATCACACAGCGGATTATTTAGGTTAGGCACCAATCATAAAGTGGTGAAAACAGGACTCGAACCCATGGCCTTTATCTTACCAAATGAGCTATTAAGCTTTCTCTGTTCAAAAATTATGACGGTTCTAAAATTTCAATTTTGTTACCCCACCCACATTCGTGCCGAGAGGCCGGTGCTTGTCGGTCGTGTTGTCCTGATCCAAATGCAATCAAACGCAGGCTTGTAACATATCGTTGGAAAGGTTTCAATGCAGTGAGTATAAGACTATGGTTAAATGGACAATTCGGCTGAATACAAGCGGGTTGTCTGCCCTTGTTTGTTTCTCAGCCTAATGAATTAAATTTTCTCTGATAACAAGCTACCGGGGAGATTTCGAATATATATGTAAGAACAAAAGTTGTTCAGTTGTATCCAGTAAATCGATTGATACCAAGGTTTCGAACCTGTGACCTCACAATCGTGCACTAGAGCGAAAATCTGAACCAAAAGTGCTAGGTGCAAAAACTCAACAGCAATCGACAGAGTTTGTCCAATGAAGCAAAATTACTGTTTACACTATCTTTCTATCTCCTATGGATCCTGAGTTATGCCGGATCGAACTTTGGACGGAAATGGTTTTCGGTCCCGTTCTCGGTCAGTCGCATAGAGAACCCAGTTAACATGGCATCATTCGATATATCTCGACAGGACAAGCAACTTTGCAATTTACTTTGGTTTTCTATCTTTCTCTGTTCAAAAGTTATGACGGTGTTAATATTTCAATTCTGTTACCCCACCCACATTCGTGCCGAGAGGCCGGTGGTTGTCGGTCGTGTTGTCCTGATCCAAATGCAATGAAAGACAGGCTTGTAACATATCGTTGGAAAGGTTTCAATGCAGTGAGTATGAGACTATGGTTAAATGGACAACTCGGCTGAATACAAGCGGGTTGTCTGCCCTTGTTTGTGCCTCAGCCTAAAAAAATAAATTATCTCTTATAACAAGCTACCGGGGAGATTTCGAATATATATGTAAGAACAAAAGTTGTTCAGTTTTATCCAGTAAATCGATTGATATCAACGTTTCGAACCTGTAACCTCACAATCGTGCACTAGAGCGAAAATCTGAACCAAAAGTGCTAAGTGCAAAAACTCAACAGCAATCGACAGAGCTTGTCTAATGAAGCAAAATTACTGTTTACACTCTCTGTCTATCTCCTATGGATACTGAGTTATGCCGGATCGAAATTTAGACGGAAATGGTTTTCGGTCCCGTTCTCGGCCAGTCGCATAGAGAACCCAGTTAACATAGCATCAGTCGATAGATCTCGACAGGACAAGCAACTTTGCAATTTACTTTGGTTTTCTATCTTTCTCTGTTCAAAAGTTATGACTGTTCTAATGTTTCAATTTTGTTACCCCACCCACATTCGTGCCGAGAGGCCGGTGGTTGTCGGTCGTGTTGTCCTTATCCAAATGCAATCAAACCCAGGCTTGTAACATATCGTTGGAAAGGTTTCAATGCAGTGAGTATGAGACTATGGTTAAATGGACAACTCGGCTGAATACAAGCGGGTTGTCTGCCCTTGTTTGTGTCTCAGCATAATGAATTAAATTTTCTCTTATAACAAGCTACCGGGGAGATTTCGAATATATATGTAAGAACAAAAGTTGTTCAGTTTTAGCCAGTAAATCGATTGATATCAAGGTTTCGATCCTGGGACCTAACAATCGTGCACTAGAGCGAAAATCTGAACCAAAAGTGCTAGGTGCAAAAACTCAACAGCAATCGACAGAGCTTGTCTAATGAAGCAAAATTACTATTTACAATATCTTTCTATCTCCTATGGATCCTGAGTTATGCCGGATCGAACTTTGGACGGAAATGGTTTTCGGTCCGGTTCTCGGTCAGTCGCATAGAGAACCCAGTTAACATAGCATCAATCGATATATCTCGACAGGACAAGCAACTTTGCAATTTACTTTGGTTTTCTATCTTTCTCTGTTCAAAAGTTATGACGGTGTTAATATTTCAATTTTGTTACCCCACCCACATTCGTGCCGAGAGGCCGGTGGTTGTCGGTCGTGTTGTCCTGATCCAAATGCAATGAAAGACAGGCTTGTAACATATCGTTGGAAAGGTTTCAATGCAGTGAGTATGAGACTATGGTTAAATGGACAACTCGGCTGAATACAAGCGGGTTGTCTGCCCTTGTTTGTGCCTCAGCCTAAAAAAATAAATTGTCTCTTATAACAAGCTACCGGGGAGATTTCGAATATATATGTAAGAACAAAAGTTGTTCAGTTTTATCCAGTAAATCGATTGATATCAAGGTTTTGAACCTGGGACCTCACAATCGTGCACTAGAGCGAAAATCTGAACCAAAAGTGCTAGGTGCAAAAACTCAACAGCAATCGACAGAGTTTGTCCAATGAAGCAAAATTACTGTTTACACTATCTTTCTATCTCCTATGGATCCTGAGTTATGCCGGATCGAACTTTGGACGGAAATGGTTTTCGGTCCCGTTCTCGGTCAGTCGCATAGAGAACCCAGTTAACATGACATCAATCGATAGATCTCGACAGGACAAGCAACTTTGCAATTTACTTTGGTTTTCTATCTTTGTCTGTTCAAAAGTTATGACGGTGTTAATATTTCAATTTTGTTACCCCACCCACATTCGTGCCGAGAGGCCGGTGGTTGTCAGTCGTGTTGTCCTTATCCAAATGCAATCAAACACAGGCTTGTAACATATCGTTGGAAAGGTTTCAATGCAGTGAGTATGAGACTATGGTTAAATGGACAACTCGGCTGAATACAAGCGGGTTGTCTGCCCTTGTTTGTGTCTCAGCCTAATAAATTAAATGTTCTCTTATAACAAGCTACCGGGGAGATTTCGAATATATATGTAAGAACAAAAGTTGTTCAGTTTTATCCAGTAAATCGATTGATATCAACGTTTCGAACCTGTAACCTCACAATCGTGCACTAGAGCGAAAATCTGAACCAAAAGTGCTAGGTGAAAAAACTCAACAGCAATCGACAGAGCTTGTCTAATGAAGCAAAATTACTATTTACACTCTCTGTCTATCTCCTATGGATCCTGAGTTATGCCGGATCAAATTTTGGACGGAAACGGTTTTCGGTCCCGTTCTCGGCCAGTCGCATAGAGAACCCAGTTAACATAGCATCAGTCGATAGATCTCGACAGGACAAGCAACTTTGCAATTTACTTTGGTTTTCTATCTTTCTCTGTTCAAAAGTTATGACTGTTCTAATGTTTCAATTTTGTTACCCCACCCACATTCGTGCCGAGAGGCCGGTGGTTGTCGGTCGTGTTGTCCTGATCCAAATGCAATCAAACACAGGCTTGTAACATATCGTTGGAAAGGTTTCAATGCAGTGAGTATGAGACTATGGTTAAATGGACAACTCGGCTGAATACAAGCGGGTTGTCTGCCCTTGTTTGTGTCTCAGCCTAATAAATTAAATGTTCTCTTCTAACAAGCTACCGGGGAGATTTCGAATATATATGTAAGAACAAAAGTTGTTCAGTTTTATCCAGTAAATCGATTGATATCAAAGTTTCGAACTTGTAACCTCACAATCGTGCACTAGAGCGAAAATCTGAACCAAAAGTGCTAGGTGAAAACATTCAACAGCAATCGACAGAGCTTGTCTAATGAAGCAAAATTACTGTTTACACTCTCTGTCTATCTCCTATGGATACTGAGTTATGCCGGATCGAAATTTAGACGGAAATGGTTTTCGGTCCCGTTCTCGGCCAGTCGCATAGAGAACCCAGTTAACATAGCATCAGTCGATAGATCTCGACAGGACAAGCAACTTTGCAATTTACTTTGGTTTTCTATCTTTCTCTGTTCAAAAGTTATGACTGTTCTAATGTTTCAATTTTGTTACCCCACCCACATTCGTGCCGAGAGGCCGGTGGTTGTCGGTCGTGTTGTCCTTATCCAAATGCAATCAAACCCAGGCTTGTAACATATCGCTGGAAAGGTTTCAATGCAGTGAGTATGAGACTATGGTTAAATGGACAACTCGGCTGAATACAAGCGGGTTGTCTGCCCTTGTTTGTGTCTCAGCCTAATGAATTAAATTTTCTCTGATAACAAGCTACCGGGGAGATTTCGAATATATATGTAAGAACAAAAGTTGTTCAGTTTTAGCCAGTAAATCGATTGATATCAAGGTTTCGAACCTGGGACCTCACAATCGTGCACTAGAGCGAAAATCTGAACCAAAAGTGCTAGGTGCAAAAACTCAACAGCAATCGACAGAGCTTGTCCAATGAAGCAAAATTACTGTTTCCACTATCTTTCTATCTCCTATGGATCATGAGTTATGCCGGATCGAACTTTGGACGGAAATGGTTTTCGGTCCCGTTCTCGGCCAGTCGCATAGAGAACCCAGTTAGCATGGCATTGATCGATAGATCTCGACAGGACAAGCAACTTTGCAATATACTTTGTTTTTCTATCTTTCTCTGTTCAAAAGTTATGACGGTGTTAATATTTCAATTTTGTTACCCCACCCACATTCGTGCCGAGAGGCCGGTGGTTGTCGGTCGTGTTGTCCTGATCCAAATGCAATCAAACACAGCCTTGTAACATATCGTTGGAAAGGTTTCAATGCAGTGAGTATGAGACTATGGTTAAATGGACAACTCGGCTGAATACAAGCGGGTTGTCTGCCCTTGTTTGTGTCTCAGCCTAATAAATTAATTTTTCTCTTATAACAAGCTACCGGGGAGATTTCGAATATATATGTAAGAACAAAAGTTGTTCAGTTTTATCCAGTAAATCGATTGATATCAATGTCTCGATCCTGGAACCTCACAATCGTGCACTCGATCGAAAATCCGAACTAAGTTATACCAGTTCAAAATATGGCCGGTTACGAGGTTACAGCTAGACACCTTACACAACGTAGTCATTGCTAACCCTAACCTATCCCTAATTATACTGTGTTGTGCCGAGTGTCCCTGAGTACACAAAATGATCAGGGTCCACCTTATTAATCTTGGGTTAGTACTGAAACTTGGTATATATGTACATTTCGAGTATATCTACTAATGTCCCCTACGAATTCGGGGTAGGGTAAATTACTTTTGTCGCATTTCTGGTCAACTTTGAGGGACACTCCAACCCTTGATTTTTAACCCCCAGCGATTACGCAACACCAATCGTGACCTTTCAATGTCGGGTGTCGATGACCTTGACTCAACCACATACCCAGCACAAAAAATCTATCTCCAGGCGTTGAGATTATGATGCTGTGTCAGGTATACAATTTAACCTAACAAAAGTCCGCAACTTTCGTGATCCGTTTATGACACTTTTATTCATCTTCCGAATATAGCGATGTTGGTGTCAAAAGATGCAGCATCAAAAGGTCTTTAGAGCCTGTAAGTATCATTTCCGAAAACTTCCATATAAGGAACTTATTTCAATTTCCGTGGGTTGAATTTTGATAGGGGTTGGTGGTTGAAGTGTCCCTGTCCGTATTTGTTCAATAAACACTTATCGTTTGACCGATTTCAATTCAAAAAGGTATCGACGTGTTGGGCATGTTAAGATCTACAAAATGACATATCGTTTGATAGTCTAACCGTATGCGTTCTCCTTTAGTTTACTTTTAGTAAAAACAAACAAGTTAAATATAGACACTTCCTTAAATGGACGAGTTATATTAAACGTTCATAACGCGCTAAGAACTTAATATTTCTGTATTTTTTCATGTACGTGTAGAACTATTCAAGATGTAAAAAGTAAGGTCATATCATGTGTCAACACAAAGTTTTAATAAGGTTGCCAGTTATGACACAGATACATGTACAACCAAACCGCTCCGGATTTGCTCATTTTAAATGTTTGGAACCTGATATCTCAGCCATTTTTCAATATTTTTTCAATATTTTTGCGCCGACTTTTAGCTGTTTACTAGGTTGTACAAACGCACTAAATTCACATTCCTCAGTGTAGGCGTTCGTCCGTCAGAGCGCGAAAACCCTTTTGGCGCCAAAACAGTTCCTTGTTCCATAGCGATTTCCGCCGGTTTTTTGGGGTCCCATTATTACATAATCTCTGCATATATTATTTATATCTATATACCAATATAAAGAACTAATATTGGACAGAACTTAGGCATAAATATATTGGTCTGTCCGCTTTTGTGTATGTCTGTACGAGGTCTTGAATTAGCTAAGAATCGCGAAAATTACCTTTTCTTTTTTCGAAATTTACGAAATTTGACGGGCATTTCCGAATCGATCTCGCAATGTCTACGCAATTAATTTATCATGCATATGAAGACTTAATTATGCGCAGTCAACTGGTTATAGGTACATTACCGAGAACCCTCGATATAGTTGATTCTAGGCTCGATCCTGGAGGCCCGCTAAAGAGTCCAAAATGCACCTTCTGTGCCCTATTTAATGGAGCCCTGGGCTCTATATACTTTATCTTTTATTTTAAACCTACTTCTATGTATTAAACATGTTATTCTTTATAAGCTAGTATTCTAATATAATGCATACGGATGTTCGTCCGTCCGTACGCGCCATTCTCTAGGCCCACAGTGCTAATTTTTGTGAAAATCGGGCCATTTTGGTCTATTTTGATGGTTATTTCTACATCATTTATCAGTATCTACTATTTTTCTTTACATATGTATGTAGGTAACAAAGATATAAACAAAATGACACAGATTACATAGAATTTGGGGCATTCGTTCGTCCGTAGAGCTTAAGAAACGGCCAAACTCATGGCTAACCCTAACCCTAACCTAACATAACCCTAACCCTAACCCTACTTATAGACCCCAGAAATATAAGCAGAGCTATATTAATTTCATTTAGGGTTATATAGTAATGATTAGACCAGACACAGACAAACCGATTCTGTTCAATAGATAGTGATGCCTTACACATTGTAACAGTCAAGTACACATTTTATTTCTGTTTTGTTTGTATCGGGTTTTACGTTATAGTCAAATACATAGCTAAATATAGGTGGAGAAAAGCCCCGGCTTTAGATTGAATTGCATTATTCTGTGCTCAGAAGAACCAAAGACGGATTGCGGAAGGACACAGTTTATTAAGCAAACATACTATACATTGCGGCTAATTCAGATAATTATATACATTATTAATTTACAAGCATTTTATATACCTCTCAATACATATAGTCTACATATATTTAAAATTATACTTTAGCCTTTCTTTACGATGTACATTATAAATGTAAATTAAAAACCCACGTTCAATTTTCCATATAAGAAAAAAATGAAGACATTTAACGGACTTGGAAACAGTTAGAATACATTAGGATTGTGTGGTGACAACCAGAGCTTACCCTGATAAGACAGCTCCAACAGGAGCTCTCTGATATGGGTCTACTCTCTTTTTCAATGCCGGAAACACGCTATATGAGGGAAAGGGTTAAATCAAAGCAGTTATTTGTAGACCTCGCAAATATAATCATACACCCTACATATGGCTATAGACGTTCTCTATTTACTCAAACACATATACACCTCGCATGTAGACTTAGATATTATATACAGTAACTGCTGAACCGGCTCTATCTAAACCCGACAAAATGACTCAAGGCTACGATTTATAGACCTCGTAAACATATACGCCCCATTGGCGGAATCAGTAAGTTAATATACTCTTACATGTTAATATTCTGTATCCAAAATAAAACAAGATTCTTTTTTTAATAAAAGCTCGGAGGAATGACTTTAAACTATTTTGTTACTTTCCAATATGTAAGTTGTCTTCCATAACATCGACTCTGTTTGAGAAACCATTAAATATTGTTTCACACTGAGTAATGCAGATAAAAAAAACAGTTACCTTTTTGCGTTGTGATTAGTTTTTTGCCTGAAAATATGTGCCGCCTACAATATGAAAGTACTCAACAAAAACGTTAAGGAATTTGTGTTTGAGGGGCTATGACACAAGATCTAAAATATTTGAAACATTTTGAATTTCGTATCATAAAGTGTCCATTTTTCCTCAGAAGGATGCTTTATTTGAACTTTCAACACCTATAGCGTCTTAAAAAATCAATGTCAAAGTTAACTGGTCTTTTCCGTCATTTTTCGCAAAATTAAAATATTGGTTTGATTGCGTAAAGAGTGTCACTGTATAGTTTCACCCCAAACACTCTAAAAAAAAAAAATACAAATCGAATGGTTGTTTGTTTTGGGGTTCTTTTGTTCCATTGCTTTCTGAAATTTCCTTAGCTTTTTTTTGTTCAGTATATAACTAGACAATGTCACCTACGTAAAAGTGGGTTTTATGAAGTTTTGCAATCAAACCAATTATTTTTATACCTCACAAACATATAAACCCCGCATGCAGATTAAATATTATATACAGTAACTGACGAACGTTCCCTATCTGAAATCGGCAAAACGACTCAACACAACGATTTATAGACCTCGCAAACATATACGCCCCATTGGTCAAATCAGTATGTACATAATATACGTGTACATGTTAATATTCTCTATCCAAAATAAAAGGAGTTTCGTTTTGAAATAGAAGCTCAGAGGAATGACTTTAACTTAATTAGTTGGTTTCCACTATTTTTCGATCAAGATGTACCCACTCTAAAGTCAAGATGTACCCAACTCTAAAGTCAAGATGTACCCAATGAAAAAAGGTAATTTTATGACCTTATAAAGCAATTTAATAGATTATATTGAGATTTATAATGACATTAATGACTTTGATTGTGAACTTTGACTTTAAAAAATTGACTTATTTCATTTTAATGACCATTTCTATTGAATTTCTAACCTTCATTGCATTTGACCTATTTCCATGTTAAAGGAACCAGTGGCTTCTTAACCATTTCCTTGTTCTATGTTTATTCTAAATGTTGATATCTACTGAATATTCATGGACAAAATAGTTATAATTAAAAACATAAGGTGGAACATTGTAGTCATTCAGAAACTAAAGAAATAGGTCTACCGAATTCCATAAGCAAACAGAGCAGACCCTGATCAAACGGCTCCTCTAGGAGGCGTCTGATCTTGGTCTACTCTGTTTGCAAATGCGTGAAAACACGTTTATATGAGGGAAAGGGTTAAGCAGTGGGATTCAGTCTGTAACCATACTTGCACTACAAAAAACCTAACATAACTAACGTCTGCTGGGGCTATTCCCACATAACAGGTTGACACATTTGATGCAGTCACTTATGAATTGATAATGATAACACACCCAAAGATGTAGGTTGTTAAGAAAAACCTTGGCCTGTTTTAATTGGACAAGTCATTTTAAAGGACGTAGCCACTATGGCCATATTTTCCATCTTGAATAACAACTGCAAACAATTAAGATGTACTCTGAAATCTGATCAGGTTCTAAACAGCTTGTTCATGTATTGTTTCTTTGTAAAATTATGACCCCTTGCTAGAATGCCTTTATTACTACCTGTACGAAATTATTAAGCGGAATACGCCTGGAATTTAGACGGATTACGCCCTGAAAATGGCAAAATATCAGATTTTCCTGCTATCACTACACGGACACGGAATTTTGCTAAAAGCCGCCTAAGAAAATCTGAATTCCCGCCTTAATTTTAGCAGGAAATGATAACAATTTAGACGGAAACTATAAGCCAGATTTTTTTCAGTGTAGTAAGGCGGAAAAATAAATTTTACTTTTCAAACTAGCAGGAAAAAATGACATTGAACTATTCTTGAGATTTTCTTAGACGGAATTTCGACTTAGTCTATTTTACTAGATGGAGTTTTTGTCTTTGTTAATTTTGCTAGGTGGAATTTCAGACTTAGCATTTTAGCAAAGGTTTATAAGACAGACTTAAGTCCTTTTATAGTCAAATATGTGGATCTTACATTTCAACCGGAGCAGTTTAGAAATAAACAATAAACAAACTTTTTCTGACAAAAGTAGTCTTTGATCAAATAAAGCATCTCTGACATTTAAGGTGACTATTGTCTGGATCTAATTACTTTCAATGCCCCAAAAGACCTTTTTTTGTATTAAGGGCCATGACATGGCTTTCATGTTACTTTTTATGGTAATTTGACAACCATAAAAAGTAACCCACTTCAAATGGGGTACCCATTCACGAGTATATCGACAAACAGTTAAGATCCAGATCAGAACCACAAAAAGTGGGACCTGATCTGAGGTACAAAAATGTTTAATGTCTAGGCACCATTTCTACAAAAATCAGACCAATAGTTAAAAGTATCTCTTGATTTTTGATGCAGTTGATAATTTCAGATGACAAAAAATACCCAGAATGCAATAGGTGAATTGATTCTTACTGAATGCAATAGTAATATAAGCCAAGGAGTATTAATTAATACTGGTACTGTAGTTATGTATCAAACTGTACAGATCAAGAACTGTTAGCCACATCACAGACGTGGTGGCTGAGCTGGATCTGTAAAGTTTGAAGTCTCACTAAGCATTAACCCTTTCCTCAATAAACAGGCCTTTCTGTGCCTTTGCAAACGGAGAAAAGAGTAGACCCAGATCAGATGGCTCCTAGAAGAGCCGTCTGATCAGGACCTGCTCTTTTTACTTATGATATAATATAGAATTATAGATATGATTCTACAGTTTCTGCCATGGCATAAAGTTTCTGTGTTAATATGCCATTTTGAAAATTAATGCAATTTACTGTTCATGGTGCCAATAAAACCTGTCATTAAATTCTACCTGTATATTCATGGAGTAAAGGGTTAATATCTTGTGCTTATTGATCACTTCTTAGTTCCAAACCAAAGACTGACAAGGATCATGTTTTCTTTCTTCATTCTTTGCTAATATGGAAGTTGGTATTAATAACTAAGAGCAATGGTCAAACTGAAACTTTACTACTTTTGAACAATGCAGCACCATCTGTATTAAACAATTTAAAGTTAAAATACAAATTTGTTGGTTTGCTTAGATGCCCTCCATTTTGAAAGTGTGATTGGTAAAGTTCTCCATCATAAATATCTGCATAACTGCCAAGGGGTACTTGTCGCTGGAACCGATGTTGTAGTTTTTTTTATAGAAACTGTCTTGTCGAAATAAAGTATGATCTTTTAACAGCACTTCAATGAAGTAACTAACACTGTCAAATGGCATGCCACAAGTGCCGTGGGACAATGTTTTACTGTTTGATCTTTTACTGCATTATGGCAGTGAGGGCAGTAATAGCCAGGAAAACAAAATGTTTTTTTAATTTTTTGAATACAAAAAAATGTTTTAAACTCATGTAGTGTGCTGCACAATATATGTCCACTTGGAAGTACAAATGACAGAATATTCAAAAGCTGCTGCACTGCATCACCAATAAGGTTGTACATTGTTGTAAAAAGAGCCAACAGCAACACAAAAGAGCCAATGGTAACAGAACTGCTTCATTGTCTTCTGCAGAGTCATTTTCGTTATCAGATATAGTTGATGAAGTAGAGGTCAGCTCTACAACATTTTCATCTTGACATCTGAGTCCAGCATACAGTCATCTGGAATGTCTCGGTCAGTACTCTTACTCATGTATATAGAAAATGTTCTAAATCCTGACTGACATCTCCTAGGATGGAATCCGTTGGTTCACTTGTGTGAAAGGAACAGCCATCTTGTCTAGTTTTCTCCCCAACTGCCTGCAGTCTATCATCCTGGAAAGATTAACAAATTCATCAAAGAATCCTAGCCATATTTACATGTAAATGACCACTGCCATTATACTTTGAGATTTTCAAACACAATACATTTGATACATTCAAACAATGTCAACTCAGATCAGTTGTGCATGCACACCTTAGGTTATGCATTAACACCAACTGTGATTAGTTTGCTTGAATGTAAAGTGTCAAATGTGTAGATCTTGTATAGTGCCATACTTTTTTTAAAGGCAGCTGATCTGGATCTATATTTGAAAAGTACCATAAATTAACTAAATCATTTCGTCTCAAAACTTCATTCAAAGCCCCATTACCTAGAATTGTAGTTAATTGCATCAGTAAACCATTTTTGGCCAGACAAAGAACATGTGAAACATTATGGACCTTTAGCATGACCCTATTTCTCATCATGCATGTTCTATATATAAGTTTCTCCCCAAAATACTCAGCAGAACAAGAGTTATATTGGACTGACAAAAATGAAAAAAAAAAGTTTGACACAGGCACAATATTTGGATCCACAGTCTATTTAAAATAAATTTTGGTACTCAATTTCATAGAGATACTTTTCTAGTTTCTAAATTGATTGAGATCATGTTTAAATCACTTTTGACACCCCTTTTCACAAACTCGTTGTTCAAGTTTTCTTGAATCAATTTTGAAATAAGGATGTCAGGCTAAAAAACAAGTTTTACCCTTTGCTACAAATGTCAAATCTTCATTTCCGTTTATGCGATTCAAATCGTGTGATAGCTCAATGAGTGAAATCAGAGACATATAGATGTGTACATGTATGGAAGGTGAAACATTTTTATTTTAACTATTTTGGAAACAAAAGAAACAGATCTTATCAATTTCCATTAGCAAACAGAACAGACCCTGATCAGACGGCTCGTATAGGAGCCCCCTGATCTGGGTCTACTCTGTTTACAAATTACTAAAAAAAAACACGAGTAAAAGGGTTAAATGGACATTTTTAAAAGTTCGGGACTCACGACCTACCGTTAATGATAATGGCTGAATCTCTCGCTATCGGATAGCAATGTCTTCAGAATTTATTTTGTGCTGGCAGTAAGGCCCCTTTCGTCTACTTTTCCGTGTACTAGACATCGTTGATTTCTTCGACCATTCACACAGCTTCGAAGGTCTGGAAGGAATCGCCATTATTTTGTGTCATGTGACTACGCTGGACAAACAGCGGTGATTGGTCGACGGTTGGAAAAAATAGTCACGTGACGGATGCTGGCGCAAAAGCCCAATTGTTTTATCCCCCTAGGCGATAATTGAATTAAGTCCCAGGATTCAATTTGTAAACAAAGGCGACAGCTAACATTTAAAGGCTTACGCCGATTCTACGATGTTTGCGGTCATATTCTGTTCGGACGACAAATCCTTAGCCGTTCTTGGAGAGAGGGAGAGCAAAACTTTGGAAATGCTGGGCGATTTCCAAGAAAAGGAAAGTGAAAGTTGACCAGGGGAAAATCTGTCTACGACGGAATACTGACGGTAAGCGATCGAGTTTGCTATAAATCCATCCACCATCTTATTCTTGATAATGATCAAATTAAATCTCTCGCTGTGATTCTGATTTGGTATTACAACTTGAGACTCCACATATTAATTGCAGAAAAGCATGTGAAATAGATTTATTTATTCAAACTTTCAAAATTTAAAAGCGGTTTCAGTTGACTTTGCGCAGAAGTATCGGAGATATTCATTGGCTGGCTGAAGCAAATATACATGGGTTTGCCGTATTATTGTCCAATCGCTACCTACCTTACTATCGCGCATTCCGGGAACTAAAACCGACATTAATACTTGAATACTGAATAGACTGATACTCATAAGAGTTACAAGAGTTTGTGTAACTATTACATGTAAAAACAACAACAACAAAAACACGTTCTATCGGAGGGGTATTTTAAATCTCAGCCTCTGCCTCTGGGGGAAATGCTGGAATCACTGTCGGTCTGTCTGTCCCCAACAATTTCTCAATTTTTCTCCAAAAGCACAGAGCCTTTTCACTTTATTGGGCTTTAAGAATGGGATGCAAATGAAATATAGTCAAAACATACCCATTTATATTTATGCATCTACAATGTATTCTGTATAAAGTATTGAAAATGCCCAAAAGGGGAGAGGGGGGGGGGGGGCTGCTCCTATGTCTGGTTCATCTGGTTAGGGTCTACTAGCAGTGGCTGGATGTAAACATTTATAAAGGCACAATATAGATCTACAAACAGGTCAAATTTCTTACAATGATGACCCAAGTATACCTTTACAATTACAGTTACACACATGCTTTATTCTAGATGGTTTGTCTGCTGGCTAAGAACCATGCTGAGGAAGGCCACAAGATCTGCTCTGGAAGCCAGTTGGGAGAGAGCTGGTTATAAGCTTGCCACCAAACTCCAAGGAGGCTGATGTATGACGTCCAATGGATATTCAGCGAGTAGATGTGTTGAAAGGTATGTACATGACCAATACAATATTTACAATTATAAAAGTTGATTAACCCTATCCCTTATATCTACATCTACCTACTGTCAATTACTGACAATAACAGGGAGGTCGGGGACAGTGTTAAAAATAGCTATGGGGTTATGACATGATACATTCAGTGCAAAGTTAAAAGATCAGTGATATATATAAGTTAAAAATTGTGATTTTAAAAGACTAACTATGCGATTAGGGGTTGTGAGATCTGAGGCTAGCAGTGAAGCTCGAGAGACTGTCACTGTTCTTTGTGTTGTGCGGCAGTTTATTCCAAAGTCTGATAGTACGTGGAAAGAATGAGTTTGCATGGTATTGTGTTCTGGAGAAAGGTAATTAAACACTGTTTCACACATTTGCAAACATAGTAGACCCAGATCAGACAGTTCCTAGAGAAGCCATCTATTCAGGGTCTGCTCTGTTTGCTAATGGATTTTGCTGTTTCCTTACTTTCTAAAATGGCTTCAATGTTCCACCCTCAGTATTTCATTATAATATGTTTTCCATGAATATTCAGTAGGTATTGAAATTTGCAATAAACATAAAACACGGAAAGGGTTAAACACAACTGAAAAGCTTTAATTAAATTTGCCTTAAACAAGCCATATCCATTAAGTTATACCAGGGCTATAATAAAGGTGCATACCCAAATGCTAAAATTGTCATTTTTCCACCAACCCTTTTACAGTGAACACACTTTGGGGTTTGGTGGAGAAATAAAGGAGCTGTTCTTGATAATGTTTAAATGTATGCATCTTATAAGTTATATAAATGTAGACCTCTGTATATATTTTAACCCTTTCCCAGTTCTATGTTTATTCCAAATTTCAATACCTTCTGAATATTCTGAAATGGACAAAATACTTATAATGAAATATGGAAGGTTGAACATTGTAGCCATTTTAGGAACTAATAAAAGAGATCTACCAAATTCCATTAGCAAACAGAGCAGACCCCGATCAGGCTGCTCCTATAGTTTACAGATGTGTGAAAATGTGTTTATATGAAGGAAAGTGTTAAGATGCATGACTCTCTTATGTACCTAGCAGATAATAATTATTAAATTATGTTGGCATCATTTTACATTCAAATTTACCTGAGCTTGATAGAATATTAACAGGATTGTTCATTCATGATTCTTTACCCTTATTAATGTTTTAGGTATAGGGTCAAAATGGTATTGGCCTTGTGACTTGTGTTTTATGTAAAACTTATTGGTAGAAAAAATTTCATTACAGATTATGTCACGGCATTGTGCTGCTTAAACAACAAAGGGCCACCTAGGGACAGCGACATCAACGATGCTGTGACTGAGTAGATAAGCTATGCCAGGAAGTTCAGAAGCAACACATGATTTTCTTCTCCTATTTTGGACACAGTGCAAGACATTTGCTAGTGAACAAAGTGAAATTTTTCAGGGTTTGTTGTCATCAGGCCCTGCCTTCATCAGTGCTCCAGATAAAATGTGTAAAATATAATGTCATCAACAATGTTTATTTAATATCTAAACCAAATCGTTGTGTCAGTGACAAAAACTCTTAACCCTTTCCCTCATATAAACATGTTTTCACGCATTTGCAAACAGAGTAGACCCAGATCAGACGGCTCCTAGAGGAGCCGTCTGATCAGGGGCTAATCTGTTTGCTAATAGAATTCGAAATATCAGTGTCTTCACTTTCTAATGGCTATAATGCACCACCTTTCACATTTCATTATAACTATTTTGTCTCTGAATATTCAGTACATGTTGGTATTGAAATTTGGACAAAATATAGAACAGGGAAAGGGTTATGTGCATATGAAACTCATATGCATTTGCAAGCGGTTGAAAGTATAATATATAAACTCAATTTCTCATATTTTATTGTCGCATTATTATAATACATTTGATTGAAATTAAATATGACTTGACAAGAACTAATATATTGTTTTTATGTTATCTTTGATTATTTTATCTGTTCTTATTTTACCCTGATTATTATTCAGGGCTTTATATTGCTTCATCAGTTATGGAGTCATATAATGGTTATTATGATACATTGTATATGTGCCCCCTCCAAACCCACAAAGTTGTGAGGGGTGTACCGGAATCAGCTTGTCTGTCTACTAAACCAATCTATTGTCTGCACAACCTCGCTGGTATGATCAGTACCACTTCGTTTATTTATGCATATCATCATGAACACTTTCTGTTTTTGCTGACTTATAACCTTAGTAATTAAGTTTTTATGAGGTGTTAATTCTGTAGGGTTTTTTAATAGGAAGAAACGTCTTGATGTAAATGAAGTGTTGATCTTACAACTTACCTGGTGAAGTACTGATTATTTATTAACTTATATGACTGAAAAAACTGTTAAAGCGACTTAATCCGTTACTCTATAAATGCTCCTTTGCAGAGTAGACCCAGATGAGATGGCTCTTGTAGGAACTGCTCTGTTCGTTTACGATATTATATAGATTCTGCTGTTTCTACCATAACTCAAAAATTCCTGTCCATGAGCTATTAAACACTCTAATATTCTTGATGTCATAAATTTTTGCATGAATATTCATGGAGTAAAGGATTAAAATCCTAAAACAATAATTGGCAGAAAAAAAAATCTTGAAACATTTTTGGGCAGGTTTTCTTAGGCGGATATTTCCAGAAAAAAGTTGGCTGGTTTCCGCCCAAGAAATCATCTGCTTAGGCGGGATTCGTCTAAGTATATTTTTAAGTTTTTTTGATTTTATTTGTACTAGCTGGATTTTCTAAGGCGAAATATTTTCCTGCTATTTAGCGGTTTTCGCCTTGCTAAGCGTAAAAAATTAGCATATTTCGAGCCCTATTCTGCCTAAGAGCTGCTAAGACGGGAATTTTTCCATGTATTAGGCGGATTTTATTCCGTGTAAGTCTTTCTAAGGTGGAAAATTAGGCGGATTTTTTTCCCTGGTATTTAGGAGGTTTCCGCCTTTTTAGGGGGAATATTTTTCCTGCTATTTAGGCGGTTTCCGCCTTGCTAGGCGGATAAAATTAGCATATTTCGAGCTCTATTCTCCCTAAGAGCCACTTAAGACGGCATTCATTCACATTGTAAGTTAAGACGGAATACGCTTAAAATTCAGGGCGTACTCCGGTTAAGTTCCGGGCGTACTTTTTCGTACGGGAAGTCATCAGGTTCCGTTTCATTAGCTACTTAACAGAAAATACACTGATACTGTTAAACACAAGTGACCCTTTGAACGTTTAAAGCAGGTAGAATGAACGCAGAAAGGTTTTTTGAAGAGCTTTGTGCTTTATCTTCATATTGCTCTATTAAGCAGACACGTAGCTTTGCTAGGAAATAACTGTTCCGTTGTGTTTTCATGGACATACTTTTATTCTCCTATACATATCTTCCACAAAACTAGTCTGCAAATTGATTGAATAGCATCATGTAATGGCGTTAGTCGTTTGTAACAGGGAAACGGTTAACATTTACTAAGTCCATAGTGTTTGTAATGTGTGGTGGATTTAAATATGAACATTTACTTTTGTCATATTTATGTATGCCACAAGAGCGTGTTATACGATATTATACACTAATATACACTACATAGAACGGTGTCATAACGGGGTATATCTAACTATTTTTGTAGTATGGGGCATTCTAAATATATACAACACAGATTTGTCCAATGCAGGGGTATATATATATAGGGTGGATTATATACAGTTTCCGGGAAAAAAAGGGGCCCCATATCGAGGTTACATATTTTGACCCCGTCACCGACCCGGTGTATGTATATATATATATATATATATATATATATATATATATATATATATATATATATATATATAATTATACAACAGGGCAAGGGTAAAGATGGAGAAATGTATTTTAAAATTCAGGGTTAAGTAGTGAAGTTTATATTGGCATCATTTAAAAGAGTATATCTTATCATGGCGTAACCTGTACAATAATATCTATATCATATCAAAAGCAAACATATTAGACCATGATCAGACGGCGCATACGAGAACAGCCAGATCTTGGTCTACTATGTCTGCAAAGGCATGAAAAAGAGTTTGCGTGAGATAAAATGTTCAAAGTAATATTTCACTTTCCAAGACTCATATCATGTGAGTTTAGTCAACTCGTTCAATAAACTCTCATATAATTTTGATTGATTTTTGTATTGCACACAATGAGATCTGGTCATACATGTGGTCACAATACAGACCAAGTGGAGTTTGCAAGCTTCATGTGATCCATTCCCTCATTATGTAGCCTCCTTTGGACGGATGAATGATTGCCTGTGCAAACTGCTTGGATCCAGATGAGACGCGAAGCCGAGTAACTCTTTGATTCTCTGATCATGGTGTTAAAATGAAATGCATGATAAATTAACAGTGACAACTGAAAATAAAGTTTGCTCAGCAGAATAAAGGTTAATGAGAGAATAATGGAACAATTTAAATGCGAGCTATGTGAAGGGTTAAATGACATCTCTAATGTAATTGTTTTGGTCTTCAAAATAATGAAGCAATCTTGTTTGAGTCATAATGGCTCTCGACAAAGGCAAACTCATTCGAATGAAATTGTGCACTGACTGTGAAACGTAACTGAGTGGCCTTAATGTAACATTTCCTTAGTGCAAAGTAAATCTTTAACCTTCTGCGTAAATCTTTAACCTTCTCAATAAACATTTAGCCCTCTGAGTAAACAATTAATTATTTCCAAACCCACACAGAATGTCAAACAGTTTAGACTCAGGTCCCGAAGTTATTAACCTTTTTTTTACTCTGAGATCATTCTCAAGCATCTGACCAATCAGATTCTTGAAAATGACCTCAGATTAAGATTAAGAAGTTTTATAACCTTGGGCCTTGATTGGACGCCACATTTACTCGACGTCTCGTTTGGATCTTAACAGTTTGCATAGGTAATCACTCATCCGACCACAGTTAGCTCAAGATTAAAGACCATTGTGTCTGGCTAGTCTACACACGAATACAACGTGAATAGTGCATACCCCGTCACTAATTAGATTTGACATATTTCTCTATTGACAAACAACCGTACACTTTGTCGAATATATAGGAACAAACACATTTCCCAAATGGCGTATACGTTACATAGAATAGGCAAATAATCCCGCGGTAGAGTTCTAGCCTTGAGGTTAAGAACTACCAGAACAAGCTACATAACAATGATATCTAGGACGAATAGTGATGCTAAAAATGCATGAAAACGTAACAAGGGGGAAAACCATGACACTATATCAATATGTAAGACATAGATATTAATACAATTGCTAAAGAACCTATAATATATAATTTATTATGTCCACTGACCGTTCCAAGGCGGTACTCATGCTTTCTACCTATGGTCAACTTTTTTATCTAACATGCTTAATGTTTAGTCTTTCACGGCTTGATATGCGTCCTGTTGGGTTTTTTCTTGTGGCTGTGCCGTTTCTGGTTTAGTGGTGTTTGGTTCGGTGGTCTTTCGTAGGTGGTTCTTCCTGTTTAACTGTTTTTTCCATATTATAAGATAAGATAAGATCATTTCTATTTAGAAACTGTTTCAATCATATCATTAACACTTAGTCTAGCTTTGAAGTTGTTGGCAGACATAATAACATTAACCAGTAACAATAAAAACAAACAACATATAAAAATAGAAAAATCTGTGAAAACAAATAACATATAATTATTATAGTTTCCTTAAAGTTTCAAGTATTAAAGGCACATTATCACAATTAGTTAAATAATTGTTATTACTATTGTTATTATTATTATTATATCACATTTATATAGCGCTCTTTTCACACCGGATATGTGCGTTCAAAAGTGCTTCATATTGATGCAATCACTAACCGGAACGAACCGCATGATTATCTATCCAGGCAACGAAAGATATACAAAAGATATGCAATACATATGAAATCACTAGCCGAATGAACCACATGATTGTCTATCCGGTCAATGAAAGATATGCAAAAGATATACAATAGATATAAAATCACTAACCGGAACGAACCGCATGATTGTCTATCCGGTGAATGAAAGATATACAATAGATCTACAATAAATATGACATCACTAACCGGAAGGAACCGCATGATTATACGGTAAAATTAGAGTGGTAAAATCTGTAAATTCTGATGGAAGTTGAACTGTGTGGTAGTAGACATTATAGAAAATTTATACTTTTCAATTTCTCACACAAAAAATAAAGCTAACCTCGGGAGCTTTCATCCATGCACTATGGACTTCATCAGCCAACTGATCTTTTTACTGTGACTGGGGATTAAGCTTAACACCACTCGAGGGACCGGGACCCTCTTGGTTTGAGGCGGGGGGGGGGGTAAAAGAGGCGATATATCAGAACACTCAAACCCGTGCTGAACAGAGACGGGGCCGTTTGCAGTTACCGCACATCTGGAACAAAGCTTTAACATCACCCATGTCCTCGAGTGGTGTTAAGCCTAATCCCCAGTCACAGTGAAAAGATCAGTTGGCTGATCCCTTGTCATTTGACAGGGTAACCCTGCGGACACCACACCCGCGCGAACATAGAAAGGGGATTCCTATGAGAAAACAATTAATTCTTTATCTTGAAGGACTTGGTCTTTGGGGTTGGCCAATGCTGGATGCACGTTGAAACGATGGTCAGTACCTTATTGGATTGGTAACCGGATCTGGACTAAAAGTCTTAAAAGGTCTTGAACTGTATAAACCTCCGGCTGAAAGTCTAAAAGGTTTCAGAAATATATAAACCTCGGACTGAAAGTCTCAAAGGTTTTTGTCTGAACAACCTTAGGACTGAAGGTCTCAAAGGTTTCTGTTGCTCAACTTTAAAAAGGCGCCTTATATGATGAATAAACTGCATTAACAAACTTGATACAGACAAGTGGACTGAAAGCCATGCTCATGAATATCATAAATTAGAATAATATGTATTAACAAACTTGATACAGACAATTTGACTGAAAGCCATGCTCATCAATATAATATCGTTTCCTAAACTGTCCTAGTAACAAATGTTGAAACATGCGATTTTAGACACCTTTTGAATCATGCCAGTGACCTTGCGTCTCTAATGCCAGGTGATAGAGCATTCCAAATTTCTGGAGCTGCATGCAGGAAACTTCTCTCATCGTATTTTACCTTACGACATTTTGGCACAACCAACGACAATCTACTTGCTGCCCCTAACTCTCTGAACGGCCTGTACACGTCAAACATGTCGACAATGTACTTGGGAGATTCATTGTGCATGGCTGTATATGTAAGTGTCAGAATTTTGAATTCAATCCGATGATGAACCGGAAGCCAGTGAAGTTCCTTCAAACCCGGTGTGATATGATTATATCGATGAGTTCTGGTTATGATGCGGGCTGCTGTGTTTTGCACTCTTTGAAATTCCATGCAGCAGTGAATTGCAGTAGTCTATTGTGCATGTAACAAGAGAGTTCATCAAAGTCTTGGTAGCATTAGGTGAGAGGTGCCTTCTTATATGGCCTTTTTGCCGGAACTGTGCATAACTAGACTTACACAAGGAATTGAATTGTGATGTCATATCCATTAGTGAATCGAGCCATGCACCGAGATTCTTTAAACACAAAGATTGTCTGATTTTAGAGATTCCTACTTGCACATAAACCTCTGCAGGTACTTCTGTGTATTTTGTATGAAATAGGATAACCTCAGTTTTGTCAGTATTGAGCTTCAGCATGTTCTGGTGCATCCAAGAGACTATTTCTTTGAGACAGTCCTCAACTCGCGATAAAGCGTCTTTTTGACAGGAAATGCCATTGGGCTTAAAGGACAGGTCAAGTATAACTGTGAGTCATCGGCATAGAAATGGTGTTTAACCCCATGGTTTCTGCAGATTGAGCCGACAGGTTCTGTGTACATGATGTAGTGCTTTGGTCCTAGGACCTATCCCTGTGCCACGCTATATTTCATGTCAACTGGGGTGGACAGTTCTCCATCTACTGAGACTATTTGATAGCGGCCATTCAGGTAGGAGATTATCCACTCAAGGGGTTTTCCAATGATTCTGAAGTCTTTTTCCGGGCGTTTTAGCAGTTTCATGATCGATAGTGTCAAATGCAGCCTATAAGTCAGGCATGACCAGAATTGTAATTTCGTTTTTATCTAGGGATTGAAGGATGTCGTTTTGAATTTTTAGGAGAGCAGTCTCTGTTGGTATGCTGACTGCTTTTGATCATGTAGTTCGTTTGAGGTTAAGTGGGACTCAATGCGTTTGTCGACCACTTTTTCTAACACTTTGGAGACAAATGGCAAATTCGATAAAGGCCTTTAATTCTTAAGTTTATTAGAATCGAGATCCGGTTTCTTCATAAGCGGTCTGACATGTGGCACCTTGAAACTTTTGGGAACGTAGGCAGTGTCTAAAGAGGAGTTTACAATTGTTGTCAGAATCGGTAGAAGTTCGTCAAGGCATGACTTTAAAAGCCATGTAGGTATTGGATCCAGTTCACAGGACTTGCAAGGGGATGCCTTAATTATATGTTCTAGTTCTTCTTCTGTAGCTGTAACACAACTATCTAAAGCGTTCGTTGTACGCTGCATTTCCGTGATAACTGGCGCACGGGATACAGTGCCTGATGCAATATCTGCCCGTATTTTGCCCATTTTGTCATCAAAAAAGTCACTGAAGTCTTGTTCAAGTTGTCGTGAGGACGAAGTCTTAGGCAATGTGATGTCACTAGTTGTACCTAGCAGGTGCTTAGTCACTTTGAAAAGACTCTTTGAGTCTGCCTGGCAAGAATCTACTTTCTCTGAGTAGAAATCAACATTTGACTTTGTCAACAGATTGTTTACTTTGGCACTCTGTTCCCTGTACAGATGATAGTCTATTGTAAGTCTGGACTTTTTCCAATTTCTTTCCAACTTGCGCCGTGCATGTTTAGCATCGTGCAGTTCCTTGGTATACCACGGACATGATGGTCTGATCGTTATGGTTTTAGTACATAATAGTGCATGTCTATTGCCAATTGCCGCTAGTGCTTGTGTATATGTGTTAACCAGCTCATCACCATCTGTCATTTGTTATTAAAAGATCAAATTATTCAGGTAACTATTAGTATAATGCCTAACCCAAAATGTAAGTAAACACTAATAAAACCAGGCAAATGAAGTCAATTACAGGCAGGCAAACACAATATTGGTTTGAACACAGGATGCTTACCTGCCACTTAAAAAAATCAAAAGGATACAGAACGCCATGTCACAGTGGCACAAATATGAGAAACATACAAGACAAGCCTCATATTGATCTGCTCTGTATGTCATTTCGAACATTTTGATGTACAGAAGCATCGGTCCATATGAACATCAATAAAATACAAGGTTTGAATCACCTATGCTATGAATAATAAATGGCTACAATAAGAATTACATTTAAGAACTAAATATAAAGAAATAGACCAGCTGATTAATTTCTATATAATACATGTATGTAAATTTTGATACGCATTGGTATTTGTTCATAGCGAGATATTATTTCCATGAATTTCGTTTTAAATGTCCAGAATGGCTTTCCAAAGCAGACTCCTTTCTTACTCCCTAAGTCCGTGAATCTTCATGTAAGAAATAGTAACACCGTGATTATCTAGTGGATGCATTTTCATAATAGCATATGAAGAAATGATTTTTTACCATTGCAGAACCTTCATAATTATATCTATGTTTGTTCGTAAAGCAAACACGGTAGATCGATGTCGTATGACTTTTGTCAAACAGAAGACCCTGATAGGACGGCTCCTACAGTATCTACGTATTTGTTATCAAAGGCGTATACAGTTGAATCTATGGAGTAAAGGGTGAACACTAAATATGTTGAATAATTGAAACCTTGTAACAACCCCTTGTCTGTTTGTATGTTGGTTTGTTGGTTGGCTTCTCGACAAGTTTAACGTAGGCGATAATTCTGTAGGCATTAAACATACAAACTTCAAACTTGGCATGCATGTGCAACTTATGGAGCAAAACATTTAGGGGTGACATATTAAGGTCAATGTAATGAATCAAGGTCAGAGGTCAAGTTACGGGTCAAATTTTGATTGGTGATAAGTGTGTCGTCATTCAACATACATATTTCAAACCTGGCATGCATGTGTAACATATAGAGGTGAAAATTGCAGGTGTGTTTTATTAAGGTCAAGGTCATAAATCAATATCAAAGGCCAAATCGTGGAGCATAGCGTTTCACAAACATACCTTGTTCTGAATACATATTAAACAAAACGTTTCCAATTTCATCACTGAATAATGCTTTTATATAACAGTGAACACTCTATTCAAATGGATCTTTTAGGACCGTTAGAACTGGGTATGTGCTGCTTGCACAAGTATGCACACACTAAGGTTTAATAGATAGGACACATGTACGTAGAGGCCCGCTAGTGTGGGTTATGGTAATTGAACAATAGTGTAATCGGAAACATGGAGGACCCTCATGGTTAGAGATTTATTATTCACGTTTTGGCACGCCTGGTGTAGCCGTTAGAGCCCAAGTGGTTCAGGTTTTATGTTATCAGCACCTGAGTTCCTTATACGAATGAAATGAATGTGGGATTACATCACATTCTAAAGGTCCGCCGGGATCAATGTTTTGCATCAACTTTCATTGAATATCTCTAGCGGATGTTTAATGCAATTTAGGTTATTTCATTTCGTTATACTAGACAACTGATACTACCTATGAACATTTATAAATTGTTCGCCAAATATGTTTGGATGAGGTATAATCACATTGACCTATTAGCTAAAAGAGACGCCAATTAAATAAGACCCTGATCAGACGGATCCTGTAGAAACCTTCGATCAGGGTCTGCTCTGTTTGATTATGCAATTATACAATTTCTGCCATGGCCAAATGTTTCTGGTTTCAACAGTCATTTTTAAAACATACACGTACATATAAATGAAATTCATGTTGTCCTTTTTTAATGTATGGCTATGTATTGTGTAAAGAGTTCGGTTACTAAACCCAACCCATCTTACTATGTTGGTACAAATAGTTTTTTTCCCGAAATAAAATTATTTTTAATGAACGAGCTGTGAACGCTGAAGATCTAGGGCTACACATTAACGGTTGGCTTTGGACAATCGTAAAAAGAATCGACACAGAAAATTTAAATTGTCATTCGTTTAATATTAAGTAGATAGCATATTGGAGGCAAAGCGTGTACCACCTGCCTGATGAAGATTGGCGAACTAATAGTGACATACAGACGGACAGATGCCATGACAGACAGACGTGTTAGGAGCAATCCCTAAATGTCATCCTGCTAAAGCATTACATATGTCACTGTTTTAGTTCCATGTTGAGTGGGAGCGGTGTTAACTTATTCAGTGAGGATGTATATTCAACAACAATGGAATGTTGTCCCAACATCCTCCTATTGGATGCTTTGTTATGAGTGTTGCAACTGATATATGTTGCAACTGATATATATAATTATTATATTTAATATGCATTATAAGACATAATATAGTCAAGTTAATACTATAAACAGCAATGTGTATTTTAACCATTTCCCGCATATAAACGCCTTTTCAAACCATGGCAAAAAAGAGTATATCCAGATCAGACGGCTCCTCTTGGATCTGCTCTGTTTGCTTATGACATGATGTAAATCTGATTCTACAATTTTAGTCTAAGCGAACATACAACATTTAAATATTGTCTGAAATTCATAGCCAGTGTTTCCTTGGCTTGCTGTAGTGATTGCAAAACTCGAGAACTGCTTGTGCAGTTTCTAGCATGGCCAAAACTGCATGCGATCTTCTTAATTTAAGTAATCTAATTGGTTAAACCATAAGTATCCAGTGTTTCATAGGTAAATAGTGAAGATCTAGCTCCGAGAGCCCCTGAAGGAGCCGTCTGAGCATCGATGTATATGGCTTTATATTAACCCACTATTGTATTTGCTGTACCCCGCAACATGAAACAAATGGATGGGTTACAAAATAAGATGTGGACGATGTTTCCTTGAAAAATATGGGCTAAGAGACACTAGACACGTGTAAATATGCCATTAAACAGGGAAAGGTTAACTGATTCATCGACGGTTTAGTAAAATATTGCTGCAGATCAACAACTTAATGTATTACAATGGGTGACTTTAAACGCTGGTGATTGCTTAATGCTCGACAAATGTAATACAGAAAGCTCCTAAAGCAGCTTTGTACTGCATTAACCTACAGCGTGACTTAAATTTTAGAGTACGATTTCTTTGATTGGTCGCATCATAGAGGTTTTACTGTAGATGTTTGACTACATCATGGGAATGGAATTGCTAGAATTTAACCCTTCGCTTGCTATTCACGTCAATATACCTACACATAAATAGTGAAGACCCAGATGAGACAGCTCCTGCAGGAACTTTCTCATCAGTGTCTGTGCTATTTACAAGTTGATTGTGCAACCAGTGCACTCCACAACAGTTATTTCACAGTGAAATACTTGTACACAGTGAAGATATATGTAAATATACAACAGGGCATGGTTAAAGAAGGAGAAATGTATTTTAAAATTCAGCAAGAGAAGGGTTAACATGACAATCTGTGAGACTGATCTATTTATCAGCCTCACATTTCCATTTCGAGTGGACCATATGCCAATGCGTACTCCTTGCTTACTTAAGGGAATACTGCCAAAATGAATTAGATTTTAATATGTCTGAAAACTGCCTCTTCTGCGAATACAATGTAGTTCACGGTGGTGTTTCAAGTATGTTTTCACGAAAGGAGATGGTACTACTATTTGCTAACTTGCAAATTAACTCAATACATAGGGGAAATTAGTGACGGTATATAGCCAGTTTTGTATAAAATTTACAACAAAACACACGGCTTTATCAAACAAAACGTTTCGTTGAGAAACATTTCTGTAAATCAAAAGCGTATTGCCTGACCCTTTTCTCCGTGAATATTTGTATAAAGCTTAAATGGCACATGCATATTAAATGGCTGAATTTCTGAGGACATAAGCAGACAGGGAGGTTTGGCCATGACAGAAACCATAGAATCAAGTCTATATCATTTCATAAGCATATAGAGCAGACCCTGAACTGGGTCTAAATTGTTTGCAGACTTATATATGTGGTAAATGGTTAAAGTATAAAGCTGCAAGCGACATTCGGTAACGTTTTTCATCATACCGACATCATTGCACTTTCTAATCAGATAAGGGATTAATGCGGGTGAGTGTATGCAGACAAGAACTTTCTGCAACACTTTTGCTCTGCTTCAAACAACCATCTACTTTAACCCTTTTCCTCATAGACACAGATCAGATGTCTCGTAATAGCCATCTGATCAGAGCCTGCTCTATTTGTTTATGGCATAATATGGGTCCGATTAAATTTTCTGATAGAACGATTAATTTGTATTTCAACGCGCAAGTTTCGAATTCACAATATAAATAACATAATGACGAAGCAACATACATATTTACACGTTAAATATTCATGTAACAAAAACAACATCGTGAATATGTATGGTGTATTGTTTAACCCTTTCCCTGGTGAATATTCATATAGAATTAATGACGTCATAAATATTGATAAGATTATTTTTTATAATGGCTTATCACCTCCCTTCAGAATTTATTATGAACACATGACATTTTGGCTCAGGAAGAAGCTGTAGAATCATATCTATATCATATCATAAGCAAACAGAGCAGAGCCTAATCACATGGCTCCTATAGAAGCCGTCTGATATGGGTCTACTCTGTTTGCAGATACGTCAAAATGAGCTTACAGAAGGGAAAGAGTTAATAATGGTATATGAAAACGAGTTCACGTGGCCATTGCAGAAGCTTTAGAATCCGATATATATATTGTAGAACATGTCCTAAGGTCTACTGATCAGGGTCTACTCAGTTAGCAAAAACTTGTGAGTAAATAGATATGAAGTAAAGGGTGAATCATGATGTGAGTGAATCTATTAATGATATTTGCAAACAATTTGAATACAGATGAAATCCACTTTAAACCCTTATCACATGACCTGCTTGACATTTACAAACACGTTAGACCCTGACGAGACGACGAGTAACTCAGGTAGGAGCTTTAAGCATTACTGGCGACCTGCACCAATCTGTCGCATGTCTTTACCTACATGTGCACTTGTGAGGTTTGGAACAATTATGTATTGCAAATTTTGGAAGGGTCCTAATTTTTAGTTCGAGTGATATCGATGTTTGAGTTATCTGAGTTCGAGTTATCCGAGTTCGAGTTATCCGAGTTCCAGATATTGAGGTTTAACTGTATATAACTAAACACACACAACTCTTCGAAGTAGCACACTTTTCACCAAGCATGCCATGTCTTTATAAATCAAACCTTACAGTCTTTTCCCATCAGGTTATCGTTTCCTATGTTTCCTCTAAACGACAATGGACACTATTTCAAAGTTTTACAAAGTTTTGAGAGGAGCCCTCTCATCAGCATCTGTACTGTTTGTCATGTCATGGTTTCCTTTTTAAATATCACTAAATATTCACAAGTTTGATATGTTTGACTTTTGGAATAGTTCATTTGAAATTCAGCGTTGTAATGGTTGATTGCTAAATGAGGGAATGGAATGTACCAGTCTATTGCATGCCTAAATCAGATAGTTCCTATGGTCTGCATCGCTTGTCATACAAAATCCTGTCGCAAATTATATCCTTTCACACTAAATGGACTCTATCGTCAAACGATTGTGGATCAGTCCACTTTGAAATTACAGAATTTAAAGGTCTAACCTGTTTCATATATTATAGGGTGATATATAGAGACCATTAATCCTTTGTCTGCCGCATACTGTTTTCTGCAAAATATGCTGACTGCTGCATTTTCTTTTATACATTTTCTTCTATTTACTTTCAAACAAGTATTAACACAATATGAAAACAGTTTGGATCCTGATGAGACGCCAAGTAGATCGGCGTCTCATCTGGATCAAACCCATTTGCGTTGGTAATCACGATGTGTCGTTAGCAGCGAAAGGGTTAATGGTGCTTGTTACTTTCACTCGTTTGATGTTGTTAGTCATTTGATTTAGTGTTGACTGTTTATGTTCTAGATTGTGTTGCCTTTATTCTAGCATGAATCGTATCGTCGGCCCAACACATTAAGTGCATAAACCGAACACTCAATGGCTTAAAGATAAATTGAAACTTAACGCAAGATTCTACAAAACAATATATCGGATTGTCAAACGGTTTTACACCCTGATTAGATGCTGAGCAACCCGGTGTCTCATTTGGATCCAAACTCTTTGTAAACGTAAACACGAGTCTTCATGCAGCAGACTAAATATCTAAACATACCTCTTTGAAAGTCAGATCCTTTGCGTGATTGTGAGGCTTAAAGGCTCCGAATTACCTTCAGTAACCATAACATACATTAGTTTGACCTTGAGTCAATGGCCATCCAAAGGTCTTAATATATGTGGAATGTATCATTTCGTCAAACTACATTGATTTTATTACAATGGACATTGTTTCTTGAAGCGAGTTGATATTGAAAGCTAGATTATATACTTAGTCATTATTAGGCTAACCGTTAATGTGTACTACACTTTATCATTGAGCGTCTTCGTTGTGTTGGTAATTCTATTGTACATGTATTTGAGTCTCTTTAAACCGCAACACTAACAACATTTTTGACCTTACTTACAGTTTCGTCCCCTACTGTAGACATCCTCAGAGCTACCAAGTTTTCAGAATGTATTGCATCCCAAAGATTCACAATCAGGTCAACCGGCTCAGGCCTATAGTGGATTACACAGGATCCATTGGGTATAAAAGGTCGAGATCCCTAGCAGATTTGTTGAGGCCTTTAGTTAGCCTTTCGGACCATCTTGTTACAAATTCAAAAGACCTCCCAAAGACTCTTAAGATGGTCATGATTGAGGAAAATGAGATGTTTGCATCACATGATGTAGTTTCGCTCTTTACAGACACCCCCTTAGACAATGTCATGTCAGTCATGATTGAGGAAAATGAGATGTTTGCATCACATGATGTAGTTTCGCTCTTTACAGACACCCCCTTAGACAATGTCATGTCAGTCATGATTAAGGAAAATGAGATGTTTGCATCACATGATGTAGTTTCGCTCTTTACAGACACCCCCTTAGACAATGTCATGTCAGTCATGATTGAGGAAAATGAGATGTTTGCATCACATGCTGTAGTTTTGCTCTTTACATACACCCCCTTAGACAATGTCATGTCAGTCATTCGTGTACGGTTGGAGCAGGGTAATACCTTAAAGGAAAGAACACATTTGAATGTTCAGGACATAATGGAGTTGTGTAAGTTTATCTTGACACCAACATATTTTACTCTCAGCGCATCCATCTACAACTTTGGCACCAGAATGGGTAGCCCGGTGTCCTCTATATTGCCAAATGTGTACATGGAGTTCTCGGAAAGAGAAGCATTGGCAACTGCTCCCTTGGCTTGCAAACCGACACTATGGAAACGGTATGTAGATGATGTATTGGAAAAGATAAACAAGGCTAAGCTTCAGAATCTTGTTGATGAAACCGGGGACATTAAATTTACCCCTGAAGAAGAGTGCAATGGAGTTATATCCTTTCTAGACACTTTGATTACCAGAATACCGGATGGGACAGTCAAGATACTAGTGTACCGTAAAAAATCCATACAGATCAATACCTGAATTTCTCCTCCCAGAATCCTTTACAGCATAAACTAAGTGTAGTTAGAACCCTACTAGACACATGCTAGACATGTGCTACGACTTGGTCACAGAGGCGGAAGATATGCCACTTGTGCAACGTTATATCCAAAAGGCTTTGGCCCAGTGTGGGACAGCCCAGAAAGTAAAATACCGAATAATAGACAAGAGAGAGAAGGATAATTGCAAACGGAAAAGGAAAACCGACAAAGATCAGCGGACACGAGGACTCGTAACGATTCCCTACTTCAATGGCCTGTCAGAAAGTGTGAGCCGAAAACACAAAATCAACACGGCCATGAAACCCCATCAGACTATTAGGAATGTGGTTGTACATCCAAAAGATAAACCAAACACTGAGAATAGACCTGAAGGTGTGTATAAAACAGCTTGTAAGAACTTACCAATGTGTATATTGGGGAGTCAGATAGGAAGTTTTGGACGCGCCTGTGAACATAAAGTAAACATGATATATACAAGAGCGACAAGAAAACTTTCAGTAACTATTTATGAAAAAAATGTAATCACGGACTACTAAAACATTGAAAGCCATGAAGTAGACGGAGAGAGCGCGAAAATAGTTGACAGGGAAGGGGACTGGAAAACCCGTAAGATCAAAGAAGCAATACACATATTCATGCAACCAGCGGTCATCAACCGGGACCAGGGGACTTACCTCTCGAGGATTCATGATCCCGTTTTCGTCAATCAACCGGCGATTGACGAAAGATCCTGTGCTCAGCCGAGCGCGCGTCAAACGGACAGTAACTCTGAGGATGTCAGTAGAGTAGTGGACGAGACTGTTAGTAAGATAAAAAAAACACTTTTAGTGTTGCGGTTTAAAGAAACGCAAATGCAATAGTACCTACACTATTCTTCGACGCCGGCATCTGTCAGTATCCGACACCGGTACCTGTCAGTTTCTTACACCGGTATCTGTATCCCACACCAGTATCTGTTAGTATCCGACGGCGGTATCTGTCAGTATCCAAAACCGGTATCTGACTGTATCTGTTAGAACTGACACTGGTATATGTTGGTATCCGACACCGGTATCTTACTATATCAGGCACTGGTTTCCAGCATCAGTATCTGTTAGTATCCGGCACCGGTATCTGTCTGTTTCCGACACCAGTATATGTCCGTATCGGTACCAGTATCTGTCCGTATCCAGCGCTGGTATCAGACACTGGTGTCTATCTGTATCCGGCACCGTTATATGTCTATATCCGACACCAGTACCCGTCTGTATCCGGCACCGGTACCTGTCTGTATCCTGCAACACTATCTGTCAGTAGCAGACACCGGTACCCTTCTGTTTCCGACACCGATATCTGTTTGTATCCGTTACCGGTATCTGGCTGTATCTCTTGCTATGCTGAGCCTACATGCAATGCATAGTTGCAGCGATAACAAACGCCTTAGAATAGCATATTAATGTAGATACTTCGTTTAAGATTAGGTGCAGAAATTAGCGGGAAAATGAATATAGCAGTTGTTTTGATATCACCATGGATGCTTCGAGTCGATATGTATTTTGCCACTGGTTGTACTTTTAATTAGAGATGTCGCCATTGTCCTCTTGACATCTTGATCAAACGTATCTGTCAGACAGGAGGTCAACGGAAGGATGGTAGATGGGTGATTTTGGAGTGTGTCATATTCCAGAAAGCATCTATCAGTTAAACCTTTGGATGTCTTTGCGAACAGAGCAGGTCTAGACGGAAACCGTGTGGTCAGGATTTTGCCTGTTTGCTTATGAAGTGATATAGATCCGATTCTACATTTTCTGCCGTAGCTAAATATGCCCTTATTAAAATCAGCTAAATTCATGACTTTATTCGTTCGCATCTGAATATGCATAAGGTGAAGGGTTCATTACGTGTGTATAAGCAAGTGTCACGTCATCATCATTATATTGAAAAGCTATACTACTAAAAGAACGAGCTCGATTTTGTGTCGGATTTGCCGTAAATACAGCACAACGTACATATTGGGTAGTGTTATATGCGGGCATCATACACATTGAAAGTACAAAAATGAGTCATGCAGGAAACACCACATACAGAACAAACACTCGCCCGAACAGCAACACAAGGAAACAGCAAATGTACATAACTAGTAAAACCAACAAGAGACGCACAAAGACAAAACAAACATACAATAGGAGGAAGATGGATGTTGTGTTATTTGACATCGAAAAAGCATTAATATCAGCAGTTTGGATACAGACAGAGAAATTCCCCTACCTACAGAAATAGTCCATCTAAAAATAGACGGCAAATGACCTTCCAATGTGAGTGACGATTGGCGAATATTCCGATACGGACACACACGTATTATTTATTTGTTTGTTTTGTTTCTCCTTTATTATTTGTTGACAAAACACTTTACGGGTTGTGACTGTTTATACGGATAGACCAACTTATTTTGGAACAAAACATGACCGACTCTAATGTAAACCAAACGAAGCGACGACTGCGATTCTTTATTTTTAAAAGCCTTAACAAGCTGCAATGTTTTCAACATAGCTGTCTTGGTGCAGTGGATATGTATCTGGGCTTGTATGTATATCTTGAGTTCGATTCTAACCAATGACCAATATGTTTTTATAGAAAATACTATCTGTCCGTATAAAACAACAATAAATATTAATAATAACAAAATATTAACATATAATTGAAAAAGAATAAAAATTAAAAAGAAGATTAGGAACGCATATGGAGAAACAGGCTGCTTGCGCAGAATTACTAATAACCAATAACGTAGGTAATATAAACAATGCAAAAAAGGTTGCTTTTTCAACAGTTTATCAGCGTTATGGTTATATTGTTTTGTTTACAAACGAGTAGGAAATAAATTGACAGACGAAGAGCAAAACAGCAGATGCGTCCTCGGCCAGATCGGCACAAGGCCTAAATACGTGTGTAGTTCTCGCGGACTGGCATTGTACCATTTGTTTGCATACCCCATATGCATATGTTATCGTAATTGTTTTAACTGTTGTTTAATGCAATCGATTATATTGTTTTCCTAACAAAAGTGTACTGACGAGAATGATAGACGGAGAGCAGAATTTGCCGAAACGCTCCTCGGCCAAATCACCCCAGCACTGGTCATAATGTTGTCTATTTTCACAGACAGTGAGACTGAGACTGGCGCTGTTCCATTTTTGAACATGCATACGATACTGTCCGTTGCTTCATTTAGACGGATTTTACGCTTTAGACGGACTTCGACGTGTTTGCATATTATAAACTTACAGAGTCACTGATAAAAGTGCATGACTGTCGAATGCTATTTGAAGCATTTATTATAATCTGGACCATGTGGTATAAGGGTGTACCGTTCTGAAAGAGAAATTATTGGTGATTACAGGCCTTTTTGTTATATCAATTACATTTATATGGAACTAAATTAGCTGAAACGACGACGTTCTCTGTGCAGCTTTAACAAAAACCAGTAAGGACGTTTTTTTTTAAATTAAATAAACATCTTTACTATGTTCACCGTTAGGCCCGCCTGCTCCAGATTTTAAATGAATCCTGTTTAAGGTATTGATTACAATCATTTATTTCATCACAAACCAAACACATCGGATTTAGCTGTTACTCTTTACCAAGTATTATTTTGATAAATCACAACAGCTGAATTAATAAACCGCTGCTTAAAGGGGTCATTTCACCGAGAAATCTTCCCGGAAGACTGAGATGCGATCTCAGAGCGTGGCTTGGTCGCCGCAGGTCGCACGTAGTCGACAGTTGACCTAGGGATGGTCGTGCCTTGATCTCCCGTGGTCGCACATGGTCGAGGATTGGTCTCCCGGAAAAACAGATCGTAGCTCGGTTTTTTGACATGTCAAAAAACCGAGCCTCGACCTAAAAGTCGCACGGAGAGCGTCGAAAGAGCTTGCGAGATCGAGGAAAGAACGCATTGGTCGTGAGACGATCGAAACTAGGGCGGGGATGAGCTAGGCTCAGTCTTCTCGAGCGAGAACTGGTCGCGCGAATGGTCGTGCTGCTCGACCCCTGCTCGATCCCCGCTCGATCCGTGCGATCTAGCTTCGCTCTTTTGAGATTAAGCCTCGCTCCGCGAGACCTGTCCCAGACCTTCCCTAGACCCGTACGTTCCATAATATTTCCATTGGCGACCTCTGTGCGCTTTAGCTTCAACCAAATAAGACCGACCCTCGCTTAACTTGCGGTTCTATAGATCTTCTATAGTTAGTGTCTATCTTTGCAATTCTAGGCCCCACCCTGGCCAAAAGTTCGTCAAACATTTCCGGGGGCATACGAAGATAGGTCCGGTATAGGTAGCTTCATCTCCCAGCCTCAGTTCCGTCACGAGGGAGGTGTACTGACCATAATGTTCCCTCTGGTGTTCATGCAGCTCCTTTTCAGCATGGTTAGCATAACCAGAGTCTTGCTGCAATTTTAGGGCATGGTGCTGTAATACAATAGCATGATGCAGAGCGATTGGGTCCATGTTATCCCTTCGGAGACTGGTCAAAATCTGATGGTCGGCCAACGATCGCCGGGCATTGTATAACGATCGCAGTGGGTCGCGCGCAAATCCGTGCAACCAAAACCAATGTGCGCGTAGCTCGGGCGAGACTCTGTCGAGAAAAGATCGAGAATTGGTCGTCTGAGCGAGGCTAGAACGTTCGAGATCGCATCTAAATCGTATTGATCGAGGGTACATTGTAACTCGTGCGTAGCTAGATCGGCCGGGAACGAGTCTTGGTCGGCCGAGGTCGCACGCTTGCGAGGATAGATCGCCGAGAGATCGAGGCAATGTCGCAGATTGGTCGAACAGAACGAACCTTGGTCGTGTCAAGATCGCTTCAGATCGAGTGGATAGACGTAGGTAGAGCGTATACAGAACGTGTGTAGAGCGTATAGGACGTATATAGAGCGTACACATCGAAGGTCAAACGAGCTAACATCGAACATAGAGCGTGCACAGAAAATAATGGGATAGGTCGCACAGTTTTTGCCCGCGACTATGGGAAAACCGAGCTGCGATTAAGGTCGCGCGTGGTCGCGTGCGACTTTTCCAGGTCGTACTCGGTGAAATGACCCCATAAATGGCACTTAAATTAGTGCTCTTCATATTTTTGTAGTAAACATTTATTTGGTTTTACATGACGTTAGTAGTATTTCAGTTTACTAACAAGCTGCAAGGCATCCTTACTTGACAGATCAGACTAGGACATGGATCAAACCCAGTGCTATGAGAAGCAAAGTAATTGTCATTTAGGGACTCCATTTACTTGACCACCGATGCCCTTTTGAGTTGAATGTTATATTTGTGTTATATATAATATATTTAAATTCAAATACCGGTACATCTTGGTTAACAGCATTTGAGCGGATCTTTTTCTGTGCTATTATAACCTTATCTACTATGGTGTAAAGAAGTCTATAAGATAAAGTGTTTACCCTTAAACATTTTTAACATAAAACTTAAGGTTGCACTATGATTAATAACGATATTGGAAAACCATTGTAGTGATTGTACTTTGCAATTCACCAGAATGAATCAAACAGTCAGCCCGCGCCAGCGCGGGCTCTTTTCTAGTATATAAACAAAATTATAGGGCTGCCGTTTGGTCATTGTGTGTTTTACGCATATAGCTATGCATGAACTAATCGATATGACACAGACATCCATGCAATGCCCTCATTTGATCTGAAGAAGGTCCAAGACAAACAAACAAAAGAAAGCATAAATTGCCAACTATAAACTACGTAGTTCGTAAACTGCAGCTGACCCGGAAAAAAGACAAAAAGAGGGCATCGATGAGTGTAAATAATAGGGCGTTTGCCATTTGTTTTCAGCTAAGTCGTACGGAGAAGATAAAAAGTTATATTCTTACTTGAAAAAAACTTTATATTTACACTGTACTCTAACAAATACACACAGTAGCTGTAGGCGGTTTAACCCATTACCTCATAGACTATTTTAGATACAACCTCTTTGAATAAATCTACCGAAAAGGAGCATTAACTAGAGAAAAGGAATTTTTTAGAATTCTGTACTTTGGAACCATTGTGATAAATAGAGCATTTGCAATCACAATGGTTTCACAAAGCCACTTTTACAGAGTCGTCAAAAGTCGTCAATATGAGGGAATGAGTTAATGCGTATTCATAAAAACACGATTTGGCACATTAGAATCTAAGCTGTTTGATACTGAAGTATTATTTTCAAAAAAGACGTAACGAATTTTAAGCATACTCATATCAGAGCCATAGCAGACAAACCATTTTACTGCTCAATATATGCCAGAATAATGAGCTGCAACATGTTCTACTCAACCCTTAACTTCCGATCGCGACCTAACCACCATTGACAAACACGTTTGGTCCAGTAACTTAGCGTCTCATCAGGATCCAAGCTGTTTGACACTCGGTCAGCAGTTTCCAAACAGCTTTTACAATTCATTAATACGTAAATAAATCTTGCTTCGTATAAGAATTTCAGCAGACATTTTATTCGACATGATCAGGATTTAAACTTATCATACTGTTAACATTGTTTCTACTCAACTCTATCATGGATAAGGTTTTACGTAAAGATTTTTAGAAACTGCTAACCACGTATCAAACAGCGTATAGCCTGCTTAACCACATGTCAAACAGGGTGGCTCCTGCTTAACCACATGTCAAACCGAGTATATCCTGCTTAACCACATGTCAAACAGGGTGGCTCCTGCTTAACCACGTGTCAAACATAGTGGCTTCTGCTTAACCACGTGTCAAACATAGTGGCTTCTGCTTAACCACGTGTCAAACAGAGTGGCTCCTGCTTAACCACATGTAAAACCGAGTATATCCTGCTTAACAACGTGTCAAACAGTTTAGATCCTGCTTAATCACGGGTAAAAAATGTAGACCCTGCTTAACCTAGTGTCAAACAGAGTTTATGCTTCTTACCCACGGTGTCAAACACAGTGGCTGCTACTTAACTATGTGTTAAAGAATATGGATCTTGCTTAACCACGTCTCTAACAAAGTGGTTCCTGCCTAATCACTTGTAAAATAGAGTGGATCATTCTGAGCTACGTGTCAAACATAATAGACCCTGCTTACTCATGTGTCAAAACTAGTGGACATCATTTTCTCTGTCTACATATATGTATAAAATATGCATGTTTGTTTGATATGAAACAACAATAGCAAAGTCAAGAATTTACATGAAATGAACAGGTTTTAAACCCTTTCACTGCCGATGTCGCATACATACACCACGACAAATAGTGCAGTCCCAGATCAAGGCGGCGTCTGGTCAGGGAATTCACTTTTTGTCTCAAACTATAGTTCTATATATGTGCTTTATTCCTTTGAAATTTGCATTTAAGTATCTTATTTCTTTATTTTACCGAATGATTAAAACAATTGGTTTGCACACAACAATTAGAAATTTGGCGCCGAAAAGGTTAAGCCTTTTCCAGCTTTGGAAAAATGTCTGCTCTAATTTGGATGCAAGTTTGACTACTTCCGATTCGACCAAGCGTTTGCGAAACTGTTGACAGAATTTCAAACAGTTTGGATCCTGATGAGACGCTGAGTGAAGTCGGGAAATAGCAAGCTATGTGTTAAACTCTTTTGAATGCACATATCGCGTGTGAAAGAGCGCTATAATTAACAATGAGCGCTTAAAAATGATATACAATGCAATAGAACCGGTCTTAAGCGGCCATCAAAAATATATCTAATTATGGGTCTGTAAAGCAGGTGGTAGCTGAATGCAGATCAAAAGTAATGACGAACTGTGGGAGTTGTTTTCTGCATCACTCTTAATCTGCATTAAGCAACCGCCTGTTTTAATACTCCTATATTCAGTAAACGACATGTCGCTTAAGACATGTTCTATTGTATGTAAGTAGTGCAAATATGAAGCAAATATTGTCTGCATACTACTTTGACGTCATCAGTATTGTCAAGCTGATACATTTAAATAACACACATATGGGAGTTAATTCTGTCAGAGAAGCATTTAAAGCCGTGTATAACCATATATGAAATAAATCATGAAGGTAGTATATCCCTCTATGGGGTTTTTCTTCTGTAACGTACTATACGTAGAGAGATAGTAAAAGCTTTACTTACATTTAAACTACGATAATTACAATTACATATAGCACATTTAATGTATATAGAAAACACGTGAAATGTGAAAAAGGTTCACTATGTAGATAAACACATGAATAAAATATTAGACTCCGAAATCCCATCCAGATGACCCTTTTCGAAACGAAATAAAATTATTTATGAGGCCAATGTTTGCTTACTATGCTCCGCAATATAAAAATCCAATAAAGAAACAGTTAGAAATAAGCCCTGACTTTATGCCTTTAAGTTTCGAATTAACCTTTGACATTAATGAAATTTTAATCAAACCTTTTCAGTGATCCTTTCAACAGAGGATCGTCTTAAGGTCATACAATAAAAGCCATTGTGTGGTTAATGAAGATCTCTTTAGGAAGGTTCTTCGTAATTCTGGATGAAAGCCGTGCAGAACTATTTTTCTGCATGCCTTTGCTTTGCATTAAGCGGCCATCTGTTTTAAACACAGGTATTGATACACATTTGAAAAGTCCGGTTTAGAGATGTTTTACTGTATAAACGAGTTACATGTAAGTTATGATGATTCTGTATTCCATCGTACATCATAATGATTTAATGCCGCGTTTGCTTCTGTGAGCGAATATACGAAAATAGCAAAGAACCCCAGAGCAAATTGTTTTTACGCAGATAGAACTCGTGCCGTATCTCTCCGTATCTCCGTAGCTAGTGCCGTATGTTTACGTTAAAATTTCCCTAAACCGAACACACAAATAACCATGAAGTCAATATCATGTAAAAATAATGACACCATGAATATCAATTAATTTATTATCCAGATCAGGCGGTGTTTGTTGGGGCCGTCTGATCAGGGTATCCCCTGCTTGTTTATTAAATAGTACCAATCATCTGATTTTATATTAAAGCCTTGGTCAAAACATCCCTTTCTCATGATTTCATTATAAAATATCATCTAATTAATATTCATAGAATCATCGTTTCTAAGTGAATATTCATGAGATACATGTAAAAAGGGTCAAGCCAGGTACATGTAGCTGCAGTATATGCTGTATACATACATTCGAATTATAGACGAATACAGTTAAGTGTCACTAATACGCCCACTCGAAAGAATGATACAGTAGAACCTGTCTTTTAGTCCATTTGCTCCCAGTGTATTCTTCCATGCTTATATATTGGATTAGTCCATTTTTTATCTAAGGGGTGCCTGGTCAAACTTTTCAATTTCGTTTTGTTTTATATTGAATTTCCTATCAGAAAACAGTGTAGACTCTGATCAGACGCCGCATTATGCGGCGTCTGATCAGAGTCTACACTGTTTGCCTACGTCCCATATATGGGATCGTGGGAGCAAATGGGTTAAAGCTAAGTGACCATTCATTTATTGAACATAGGAGTCCGTTGACCTGCTTTCAGCTACCAACTGACATACATACACATAATTAGACATATTTCTGATTGCCGCTTAAGATAGGTTCTACTGTAACTCATGATTGTTAGAACAGATTCTAGCTTACTGCAGAAAAAATGATACAGAAATATTTCAGCTTTCAGTATCGCTTAATACAGTTAATACATCATATGATCGCTTTTGTGAGACTCTACTTATCGAAAACCTAAACCTTGTTAGATGCGTAATAATTTGGACGGACTTTTCAGAATCGCTCTATATGGAAATGTTCAGTTCAACAGGGTCAAGTACGATTTTGCCATTTGCACATGTATATATAATTATGTATTATAAGGATATTCATTGAATATTGATATTCCATAAAGGGAATTTAATAAATTCTCTATATATCAAGTTCTAGTTCTGATATTTCCACATACTGTGTCGTTTTCAAAGAATCAAATAGATTGAAATATTCTACATTTTAGGCATTCAAACTCATCTCAATTCTTATATATTTATATTATTTGAAAAGGTCAGTAGGGTCAAACTCCGAACCAGGACATGATATGTATAGAATTCATCACATGGTCATTTCGAGACCACATTCTTTAATCATAGCTTGACAGCTATTATTAATCCTTTCCATGCTGAGCAAAACAGAATCTGCTAAAACCATGATCTAATACGCTTTACTTATAAATGGTTCGTTCATAATATGTAAAATAAATCTACTGACGGAGTGTCAAACAGCCTGGATCCTGACGAGACGCTGAGGAACTCGGGGTCTTGCCAGTATCCAAACTGTTTTTAGCCGCAAGTCTTGTCGCTCTCTTAGCATGGCAAAGGTATTTGTTTCCTAGTCTCGATATGTCCTCGATGTCAACATCAATAACCATGTTCAAGATTGATAATCAGATAATGCATATCTACAAAGCATGAAATAAGCTCACATATTATGATCTCAAATCTGCTTTGACACAAAAATCGGTAGTTTTCTCTTTTTCATACTCTTATCTGGGTGCCCAATTATGCTACAAGTAATTTGAAAAACATTCGTGTTAATATGTCACGTAAACCATCACTAACCTCCCAATAAATGGCATTGTAAACAGCGTAGACCCAGATCAGGGGTTTCTATTCAACATTCAATGTTCAAAGTGCTACTTTCATGAGGTTGTTGGACAGTCCCCGTCTTTAACACATTTACTCCTGTGTTATTTATTGTAAACTCATCCAATATTGAATTTTGGAACCGAACCATGTATGATGTTGAGAGAGTATTATAGTAGAACCTGTCTTAAGCGGAAATTCATTTATTGAACATAGGTGTCTTACAAAACAGGGGATCGCTTAATGCATTACTTCTGACTTACATCAAGCCACCAACTGCCTTACAGACCTATAATTAGAGCTCTTTTTAATGGCCGCTTAAGGCAGGTTCTACAGTGCAAATAAAAATTATATGTTGGTATGAACCTCAAACAGTGATCCACCTAACAGCGCAGGCCTGATAAGAGGACTCCTTCAAACGTCAGCATTGTTCACTAATATCAGAAGTATGAGATCGAGAATCACCAGCTAAATGTAACGTATTTGTCGTCTCGGCTAATCAATTTATGTTCCAAAACAAAGGCAAAATAACAAACTATGTTAACGTTAAGCAGCAGAACTTATCTTATGATACCATCGAAATGAGGTCTAAGGCAGGTGGTAGCTTAATGCAGGTCAGAAGTTATGCAGACAGTTCCTGTATGGGTTTTCTGCATTACTTGTTCCTTATATTAACCCTTTCGGCGCCAAATTTCTAACTGTCGTCTGCAATCCAAGTTTGTTAAATCATTCAGTAAAATAAGGAAATGAGATAAATAAATGCAAATTTCAAAGGAAAAAAGCACATATATAGAAATAGAGATTGAGACAAATAGTGAAGACCCTGATGAGACTTTTTTCAAGGCGGCGTCTGATCTGGGACTGCACTATTTGTCTTGGTGCATTTATGCGACTGTGGTGGTTAAGCCACCTGTTTTTAAGACTTCTATTTTAAATAAACAAATGACCACTCAGGACAGGCTGTACTGTGTATCGTTTCGTAAAGTGCAACACGAACTACAGTAGACTGTCTTAAGCACCCATGGATTTATTGAACATAGGAGTATTAAAGGAATATGGCTGCTGAACCCATTACCTCGTAGGCTTTTTTAGATACAACCTCTTTTAATAATTCTGCCGAAAAGGAGCATTGTCTAGAGAAAAGGAAGATTTTAGAATTTTGCAGTTTGAAAGCATTGTGATAATTAGAGAATTTGCTCCTATATGAGCAAATGCTCTATTTATCACAATGGTTTCACAAAGTGACTTTTACAGAGTCGTCAAAAGTCGTCAATATGAGGGAATGGGTTAATACAGGACAAATATACATGTAATACAGAAAACTCCAATATGAGCTTTTTTTTATTACTTTCGACCTGCATTAAGCTTCCACCTGTTTTAACTCTTTCCCTGTTCTACGTTTATACACAAGTCCAATACCTAGTTAACATTCATAGAAAAACTGGTTACAACAGAATGTGGAAGGTGGAACTTTGTAGCCATTTTATAATGCGTGAAAATACGTTTATAAGTAGGAAAGGGCTAAACCCCATATTTAGACCTCTTTTTTAAATCACTTAAGACAGGTACAAAATGATAACATATATGTTCACGGAATTCTTGGAGAAGCTACCACACAGTACAAACTTTCAAGTCAGTTCATTTTGCTACTGTGTTTATTATCATGTAATGTACATTAAATAGTGACTCGGTATGCAATTGCGCTTCTCCCTTTTGATATTGTATATTCATAAATCGGGCACTTAGCGCTCAAACATATATACATTTGTATCTGTAATAAGTATTATCAACCTCCAATTCGGTCATGCTTTCCATAACTATTGACCGAATGTCAAACAGATTTGACCCTGATGAGGCGACGATTTACTCGTATCTCGTTTCGATCCAAGCTGTTTGCAAATGTAACCCAGGCCTGGCCTATCAGCTTAAGGGTTACGTCTAATTCATGCAATTTTCGTAATAGCTGTTCCTGTATAACTCTTTCGCTGTCAATGTTTGTAGTCTGCAAACTTTGTCGTCTGCTACAATTTTAATTGCCCCCCTCATTTCTGTTGCAAAAACCATTGTCACAGTAACAAACTGTTTGGAGCCTAATGAGACGCCGGGTTACTCGGTGTCTCATCTGGATCCAAACTGTTTGCATGATAACAACAGATGCGACATTGTCAGCGAAAGCGTTAAAAACCGATGATACACGCTGTTTTGTTGTCGCAGAGTACACAATTCATGACCATATACGTGGGAGAATTCTGAGTTCAAATAGAATAGTTATGCAACATCTAATAAAACTAGGTAATGCAATGTTGTTTAATTTTGATTGGATATATAGAGCATCATTATAGCTGATGTTAATAGTGTCATTTGGTAAACATAGTCGAGCGGTTTTCCAAAGCACTACAATTCATTCGTTTAACCTATCTGAGCAAACTTGCTGTTTAACCCTTTCCCCCATGGACTATTTTTAGACCCAATCTCTTTGAATGAATCTATCGAAAAGGGGCATTTACTAGAGAAAAGAAAACAATTATAATTGTGTAGTATTGAAAATCATGGTGATAAATAGAGCATTTGCTCCTTTGGAGCAAATGCTCTATTTATCACAATGGTTTCAAGAAGTGACTATTACAGAGGCGTAGAAAGGCGTAGTTATGGAGGAAAGGGTTAACTCGTTACTTGTTAGGGACGCCTTTCCAAACACAGTAGACCCAGATAAAGACGGATTCAGTACAGGTAGTCTGATCAGAGCCTGCTCTGTTTGCATACGAACTTACATATATCTAAATATACCTTGGTATAAATTGTCGTCTTCGTAAGTCCATTAAAACAATATTCATGTGTTAAAATATTCATACAATATCCATTATGTCATTATTTCTTATACAATATTTATTACGCAAAGTGTTTAAATATATTTACATATTAATGTTTCAGTCTATCAGTGTTCTGCTCTGAATAAGTGTTAATGCAATGTTTCAAATGACGAATGTCTAATTGTTTCCAAACGTATAATTTATACTATACAAATCTACTATTTCAGACCAGAAACCGAATACCACGTCAGAATTTTGTAAACAGTGTAGACCCAGATATATGTTTCCCTTTGACCAGGACCTGCAGTGTTTATAATAAAAGTAGTTTTCTTCAGTGATAAATATTGATACAATTTTGTTTAATTAACCCTTAGCCTGTTAAGCAAATTATTTTAAAGAATGTTTCACTAAAACCAATTTGTCTACCAAAATGCAATTATGATGTCAAACAGTTTGGATCCTGATGAGATGCCGAGTTTTTCACTCATCCGCCCATAGCAGGCTAAAGGTTAATAATCAGAAAGACAGGAGCCAGTTTTAATTATTCAGCAGGTTAAGGGTTAAATAAACTGAGAACTAAAACTGAAAGTTTATGTTACAACGCGACGATGTAAACGACATTGTATGCCGAACGGGATTAATGTCTTTGCTCATTTTATTTAAATAGTTTCATCGAACGAAATAAAATAGGGAACCTTCCAATGTTAGATGGATATATAGATTTAATTCGTATTAAAAAGTGCATGGCATTTAAACCATGCATCTAACATTCATCAAATGAAATATCAATTTACACATATAATGCACATAGTGTCACGGTATATAACTGATAAAGACTTAACATGCTAGTTACATTAAATATGAGGATAACACAAAACAGGATTTACATAATCCTTATTTCCATTGTGGTCCTTATAATACAATGCTCTTCATAGGAAGACATAATATTAGTGAATGTTTGAAAGAAAAACTATCACAATTAAATTCATCAACAAACAGAAGAATGTTCAAAAAGCCATTGAATAAAAATTGAATAATCGAAATACACACAGTGTTAACTATCACATACTAATTATGAGGTCATTATATATTATAATGTTATCATTAAAATATAATGTTCTCATGTTATCTCTTATCATGCTGAAAAGAAACATGTCTGTTGATGTACCGATGTGTTGCAATTTTCATATACCTCTAATTAAATGTTATTTAAGAATACAGTAAACCCCTATTAAGTGATAACCTAAAACATGTCGTATAGACAGGTGAATTCCTAATGCAGAATTATTTTCACTCTGCATAAAGCAACCATCTGCTGTATATGATCTCAATGTATATTTTCAGGTTGTCGCTTTATAGAGGCCTTACTGCCCCAATTACCAAGTGTCAAACGGCTTGGATCTTGATGATATTCGGAGCCTCTTTGTGTCTCATCTGGGTCCAGGCTGTGTTCAAATGCTAGTGAGGTAGCGCTTAGCATGGTACGGGATAACCCTTCTCTTACTGAATTTTATACAGTAAAACCTCGTTAATGCGACCGCCTAAAAGAGGTATAATTCTGTGTGCTAGATACAGGTGGTAGCTTAATGCAGGACAAAAGTAATGCATAAAACTCCTATAGGAGCTTTCTGCATTACTTTTGTCCTGCATTAAGCAACCACCTGCTTATGAAGACACCCGTGTATATTCATTAAGTGGTCGCATTAGAGGATGTAATACATTTCTCTTTCTTTACACATGCCCTGTTGTATAACTACATATATCTTCACTGTCTACAAATATTTCTCTGTGCAATGACTGCTGTGGCGTGCACTAGCTGCACATTAAAATTGTAAATAGTGCTCCTGCAGGAGCTGTCTCATCAATGTCTTCACTATTTACAGATAGGTATATTGACGCGAACAGCAAGATAAGTGTTAAGTTTAGTGTAGTAAAAATAGAGGCATTTTGCGAAATAATTCCAGAACATAATTAAAGAGGTTGAATAAACAGAATGTACCATTTAGTTTTCCAGAATCGATCGAATGAAATCAAAACTTCAGCTAGTCAAAATGATATATTAAAAAGCCTATTATTTCAGATTTGTTTAGTTAACTTAATTGATCAAAGCGTAATTAACATTTATCACACTGCGAAAATTACATCTGCATAAACTCCTACGCGGTGCAGGTTTTACTGCTGATACGTTCAAATCTCGAAGAAACTATTACCAGAGCGCAAAACAGTTTTGGTGATAACACGTCGTTTCCTCGGCATCTGGGCTCATGCTTATAAAACTTTTAGTTGAGTCTGAGTTCGTTCTCAAGTTTTTGATTGGTCAGATTTGAGCCTTTGAGAACGAATTCAGACTCAACTAAAAAGCTTTATAAGCATGGAACCAGATGTGGATACAAGTTGTTTGCCAATACCATTCTGGTCGCGTCAAGGGTTAACACTTTCTTTTTTATACAACATAGGGTTTGTTCGGTTAGATTCTATCAAATAACATACATATCCTCTTTTTATGTCAAGTAAAATCTACTTAATAATAATAAAAAAAGACTTTATACGAAAGCTGATATACACATGTAGGCGTTACTTATTTCTTTCACTATCACGCATTGTCGTCTGAAATATGTTTCGTCCGCTTCAATTTTCATTTCTGAGCATTCTTCCTATTTTCACCAAAACATAATCAAAGCAACAGATAGTTTGAAGCATAACCAGAGGCCAAGGACATGGACTTTTCATCTAGATCTAAACTATTGGCATAGGGGATAATAGATTCCAAATAGCCAGTAAAAGATTTAACGTTATCCAACTTACGGAAAAGGTCATAAAGATACATTGATAACAATTAACATACAGGCATAAAGGAACTGTTAAATTGTTTCTTATCACACTTCTTTGAGATGGGTTTTATCATAAAGTAATATCCATTTGAATCAATTTCTTATCATTTATCATCTTTAATGTGTTAACCTTCGTCTCCATTGGTAACTAGGGGAGACAGATAAATATGCATACTCAGATACTAAAATCCTCATTTCTCCACCAAAACCTATGTTGTGACCACTCTTTGAGACGATTCTAAAGAGTGGTCAACAAATAGGGTTTGGTGGAAAAATAAAGTAGTTATTCTTAAAAATATTTCAATTTACGCATCTTATCTGGACCTCTGAATCTCCATTTGAAACGTTTTCTTATCGTTTATCATATTTAATGTGTTAACCTTCGACTCCATTGGGAGTCATTGTGTAGGGAAACTTGTAACATTTATAACATTAATTTCGAGAAATAAAGAAATTGAAATTGTTTCCAGTGTTTTATTAGCAAAACCATGAACTGAAATCCTAGCGGTGTTTGTAAAGTCAGAGCTGTACAATTCGTATACGGTAAACCCCTCTCAACCGGAACTTTAGTAGACAGACTGAGATATGTATATGATATAAGTTTAAACATTCGCTTGCTATTCACGTCAATATACCTACCTGTAAATAGTGAAGACCCAGATGAGACAGCTCCTGCAGGAGCTGTCTCTTCAGGGTCTGCGCTATTTACAAGTTGATTGTGCAACCAGTGCACTCCACAGCAGTGGTATCACAGCGAAATACGTGTACACAGTGAAGATATATGCAATTATACAACATGGCATGGGTAAAGAAGGAGAAATGTATTTTAAAATTCAGCAAGAGAAGGGTTGACTATGCCAATAGCTCTGCCATGAATTTGTTTTAAGTACCGCATTATGAAAGGCAAGTACACATGACTCTGAAACATTGCAAAATAATCTAGATGTAAACTAAATCTTATTAATGCCACAAACATAGATTTATATAACAGATACACAAATTTAGTATTTCTTTCAAGAACAGTTCATTAAGTTCTCCACCAGACCCTTTGTTGTGACCACTCCTTAGAAACGACATCGACCACATGACCAGTTGTTAATCAGTTGGTGAAGGCAAAGACAGTTCATGGAAAACCCAGGGTAAAAGTGTGTGTATGCAAGGACAAAAATCGTCAATAATCTTCCAAACGCTATAGAGACGATTCTAAAGAGTGGTTACTATACAGGGTCTGGTGACGAAATTTGCGCGGAGTGTTTAAACAGGATTACAGTATAACCCCTCTAAACCAGACGTTACATTTAGTATAAATATCGGTCTTGGATACAGCTGATGGCCTAATGCAGGGCTAAAGTCATGAAGAAAGTGCATCTAGGAGCTTGCTGCATGACTTTCATCCTGCATTAAGCAGTCACTTGCCTGATAATATCTTAATTTTTCTCTACTAGAATTTCTGTTTTACTGTATTGGACATTCTGTTCTTTATGAGACACTAGGTATGTTTAGCGGAAAACGAAATTAAAGCAAATAAACAATAGGGGGAGGATGGAAGTTACATTCCTCGTAAGGACTGTCTTTACAAATAGTTTGGATCTGGATGAGATGCCGATTACCTCAACTGGATTCAAACTGCCTTAAAGTTTGATAGAGGCTTTGCAAAAGAAATAAACGAATAAATTAATCTGAGAACTAAAGCAAAATACATTATCGCAAGTACAACTTACTTAGTATGGAAATGGTTTGACGGAAATAAATGCATATCGATATTTTAACCTTATCTTATTTTCCAGAACAAAATAATATCTGCTCCAATTTGTTGTAAATCATACTTACCTCCAGTTCGTTCAAGCTTTTGGGAAACCACTGACTGAGTGTCAAACAGCTTGGTGTCCTGGGAAACACGGAGTTACTCGGTGTCTTACCTGGATCCCAGCTGTTTACAGTGGTAAGTCATGTCACCATTACCAGCCTGGGGGTTACGTTTATTACATGCAATTTTCGTAATAGATGTGTGTTATCGAAACTAATGATAGGCTGTTTTGCTGTCGCGTAGTACACAATTCATGACCATATAAGTGGGAGAATTCGGAGTTCAAACAGAACAGTTATGCCAATATCTAATAAACCTAGGCATTTTAATATTGTTTAATTTTGAATAGCAATATAGAGCATTATAATAGCTGAAGTTAACCGTGTCATTTGGTAAACATAGTCGCCAGGACTCATTAGTTTTAATCATTGGAATACAGTAAAATCTCTCTAAACCGGTATTCTAATAGAGAAGATTTTACACACTTGTAGGCAGGTGACTGCTTAACACATTACCCCCTAGTGACGCGTGTGCGCGCCTCTATAGAATTCACATTGTGAAACCATTGTGATAAATAGAGCACTTGCTCCATAGGATCAAATGCTCTATTTATCACAATGGTTTCAATACTACACAATTCTAAAACTATCCTTTTCTATAGTTAATGCTCCTTTTCGGTAGATTTATTCAAAAAGGTTGGGTCTAAAAATAGCCTAGTAGATAATACCCTATTCCACACAGACCACGAATCCAACGAATCGCCAAGAATTGATAAAGTTTAGGATTCGTGACGATTCGTGGAATTTTGTAAATGTTCTGGTCCAATTAGTGACGCTCTACGAGTTACCTACGATACAGGTACGATAGTGTTACGAATATTCGTGGGATTCGGCTGGAATCGCACGAATATTGTAAAGAATTCACTACGATCTACCAGAATCTACTACGAAAACTCCTCGAACGTTAGGAATCAGTAACGAATCAGTTCAGAATACGCCGAATGGATATACGAATCAGGTACGAATAATAATGAATTCTTGACTATTCTTGACAATTCGTTTGATTTTCCCTAAGTATAGGTATAAAAAGGCCCTCAGCCCTGCTTGCAAGGCATCAGTTCTATCATGGATGTTAATTGTGTAACAGATGTAGTTCTATAATAGATGTTAATTGTATAAAAAATTTAGTGTTAGCCTTGAACTTGGAGTATCAGCACAAGCTGATGATAGCTAGGAAACTGCTTCGAAGAAGAATGAGAAGAGACCCCAGGTTATAGGTTAGACCGTAGCTATCACCACCTAGAAGGCTAGAATACGGTCACTACAACTGACTGATGCAGGAGCTGAGGGTGGACGATTCAATTACGATTCCTAAGAAAGCACTACGAATTAAGGTAACAGTTAAGAGTTAATGGGTTTAGAATATCTACGAATGCCTACGAATCAATTACGATTCAATTACGATGCCTAAGAAAGCACTACGAATTTGTTACGAATTAACTACGATCTTTTAGATTCGGGGGTTCGTGGCCAAAATTTTTAAAAGCTCAAAACTTTTGTCACGAATTCCCGATTGCACAAGAATAGTACAAACCGATTACGAATATATACGAATCAGTTACGAACTGCACGAACTGATTACGATTCCACTACGAATCCTAAAACTTGTCAATTCGCGGCGATTCGTGGGATTCGTGGTCTGTGTGGAATAGGGACATAATGAGTTAATGCATGGTGAAAGTCATACAGAAAGTTCACCCTGCAGTAAGCTGCCACTTGTCTTCAACACTGATATTTATACGAAACTAAGCGTCTTGTTAACAGAGGTTTTACTTACATGCAACACTCCCTTGTGATACATTCCAGCTAATAACACGGTGACAACAAAATGGATTAAAACAGATAGTAGTTGAAAATAGATAACACGTTTATCAATTGTGGTGTAGTTTCAGTCTATTACAACACATTATGAGGTTGGATTTCATCAACTTTAGAAACGCGTTATATAACTATTGACTTGATACAGGCACCAGTGCGAACAGAGCCATCTCAGATCCTTGACTTGAAACAGACACCAGTGCGAACAGAGTCATCCATTTCATAAGGACTCTGTAGGAGTCGTCTCCGCTGGCTAATGAAATAATTTACAGCCAAAGAATTATTCAATTTCTGTTGGGGTAAAACATCACCTTGAAATAATGTCATGCTAACAGTTAATGTAAAGACACTTATAATATCTTAATCCCAAATTAAGGATTACCCCTGTATGTTTCGGTATATCACTGATCTGTTGTTAATGCATGTAAATACCGATATTATGTTTAAATTTATTACCAAGATGTACAATTTATGCTTTACTGAACTTAACAAACAAATACTTAAGGTTTAAATTGCACTGTAGCGGTTGCATGCCGAATGGGATTAATTCCTTTGCTTATTTTAGACGAATATTTTCACCCAACAAATACAACAGGAAATCCTATAGTATTCGTTCTGACTTTAACTCTAATCATGCTGAAAATACCGATCTTTTTCATTTACTTCCCATCATGGATCTAAATGAGATGTGGTGATGTAAGGCGTTTCATCTAGATCCGTGATTTTTCCACATGCCAGGTAGTACTTAGCACGATTTAAATACCTACTAAATATTCATTGGCAAAATATGTATACTCAACAAAACTATTTAAGGGTCAGTGGTACTTTTCCCATAGGGTTTATGCAATGACCCTACAACTTTGGCATCCTGTATTTTCCATATACATAAATAAATTACGACATAATTTACAGGAAGTATTGTCAAAATGTCAAACTACAGATTCCAGTGAGACTGAGTTATGCCAAGGTCCTATAGGCATCCATGGAATGAAAATACGAAAATTGGGAATTTCTGAAATTCTCCAAAAAAGCAATTTCATTTTACTCTTATCTGGAACCCCAATAAACATGTCTTCGGTATTTCAAACATTTTGGTAAACCTTTCCATGTTCCATGATTTTTATTTCAAAAGCAAGCAAAACTCCTGTTGAAAAGTATACATGTTTTGGTGAAAAACATCGTTTTACATCATCTACACCCGTTAATTGACACTCTAACAATGATTCCTGCAAATTTCGTTAGGATTATGCGACATTGGTGTAAGATACGAAGTAGCAAAGCTGTGTAGTAAATACACTGAGCCCTATAGGAAACTGACCAGTGACCCTTTAATTATTTTGTTGAGTATATAATGAAATGTGGAAGGTGGAGTATTGTAGCCATTTTAAAAAGTAAAGAAGCCAATCCTTCAAATTCCAATTAGCATACAGTGCAGACCCTGATCAGACACGTTTGCATGAAGTGAATGGTTAAAAGGCACACTTATTTTGTTAAACAGGTTTATATATTTTGAAATGAGACGAAGTTTCAGAATGACAGTTGTGATACACATGTTTCATAAGGTGATTATATCCGGTTTTTAAGTTATTTTTTCAGCATTGGTAGAATAAAATCTAATGTTAGATCAGCTTAAATGTTGAATGGAAATGCCTGGTGTTCGAAACCTGAGTGTTGTGTGATTACTCTGATTGAGAAAGGAGTGTTACCACTTGTGTTACCCCTTGTCATACAGCATACTTGTGTCTGCTTAAATACCGGTTCGTTGCGGCATGAGCATCTGATTCGTTGAAATGTGACAGAGTGCAACACAGTCTGAGATTCATTCTCAAGCATCTGACCGGTCAGCTTCTGACGATGTCAGACGCCGACTCAGAAGTTTTACAACCTTTGGCCCAGGTCGCATAAAAATGCTAATCGTGTAGGTAGTCTTCCTAATTAACACATGTCTTACATATACAACACGTTTCGACTAGACTCTACTCCCTATTTATCTGCCAGATTTGGTCGTCTGCAAACTTTGTCATCTACTACAATTTTCATTATTTATAGTTTTCATTTTTTTGTTTTAAAAGGCAGTCACAGTAACACACAGTTTGAGTGCTGATCAAATGCCGAGTTGCACGGCATCTCACCTGGGTCCAAACTGTTTGCATATGTAATTAAAGATGCGACATTAAAAGCGAAATAGTTAAAATATAAAGCTTACCAGTCTAAACTAGAATTGTAGCAAAGAAAACAAATACATCTTTTCAGGCCGGGGACTTCTTAATGCAGTGCAGAGTGAGAGTATTGCTGAAAGCTCCTTTTAGAGCTTTCTGTATGAGTTTCATCCTGAGTTAAGCTGTCATCTGTCTTAATGACTGGCATTGGTACAAATTCCCAACATCCGGTTCAGAAGGGTTTTAACCCTTTGCCTGCTAGGCGCGACCTGACTCACATTTGCAAACCGCTTGGAGTAACTCGACGTCTCATCAGGATCTAAGCTGTTTGGTACACTGTTGATAGTTTCTCAAAGACTTGAACGAATCAAAAGTATGTGATCGGAGTATAAGAAACCGTCTGCTACTTCAATTTGCAGTTTTGAATCAGTTTACCTTTTCTCTCAGAACAGAAGCAAACAAGTTGACTTCCTTTAAAAAGTAGCGAAGGAGAAGTCTACAGCAGTTTCTTATCAAACACATACTATATATGAACAGCGCCGTTTGGCAGGGATATACTTTGTTGTTTTACATAAGAACACTGGTATCAGGTCGTAAATAGGTTTCTTTAAATAACTATAATTGTACATAAAAACTAGTACGTGCGATATGAATAGATTGAAGACGATGCCTGTTGAGCGCCACTAAAATGCTTTAATATAAGGTTACGGAAAACGATCTGTCGGACATTCTGTGTCGGTCCTATATGCGTTTACTTCTGGGTCGGTGCAAGTAGTTCTTTGAAAAATAATGTATTCTGTGTTTTGGAATTTATCCAGTCATCAGACTTCTCTCGTGACGTAATAAATGGGATGCGCGGATAAACTTGGGTTTATTGGGTTACTTCCGGTATAAGAAGGTTTATTAGGTTAGTAGACGTTTCTAAGACATACCTATAATTTTAATGTTCTGTAAATATGTATAATTATGTTGACAAAATAACAGAAAATTCACCAATAAAATTATACAAATAAGAGAAAAGAAAAGCAACAGAGAATAAATTTTGTTTGGCTATTGCTGCATTTGAACCCACGCCGGACCGTACAAACACGAATTTGAAGCAACAATCTTCGGGCTAACGTACTGCACCACAGCGCCTCAGACGTTACATGTAATCGTAGCTAATTTATCAGTTTTATTAACTTAATCATTCGCTGGCGAAGCGTGTTTTAAATAGGAATCGAGTCAGGAAGCAAATATTTATGGATAAATAGTAGATGTTTTATTTTCGCTCGCATGATAATTTGATTAAGAAGCTCCTAAACGAACGGAACATGCCATAGACCCAAATAGTCTGTTCAGCTCCATCGATTTATGAGTAGGTCTATCTAAAACTAAACGCTGAGACGACCATAGAGCGTCCGGAATAGAATAATCATTGGATTTTGTTCAGAGGATTCTAGGATAAAATACTCATGTCTATTTGAATTAACGTATCGACATTCTCGATTCAAATGATCCGGGTTTTTTTCAAATTCAACTACGTTTTCTTTAAATACTTTAATATTCAAACTCCTTATTGTTTAGTGACAGTTATGATTGCGTTTTTTATATAACCAACCTCATAAATGCGTATAAGCCCATAACGGTAGACGGTGATACCTTTTTTCATCGCCCTCATTCAAAACTCCTCGAGATAAATTGTAAACCATCCAATAATACATAAATAGTTGAATAGTTTTAATCTAATATTTCGACCTCTAAGGGCCCTTTTCAGAGCTATTCAAGTATTTATGTATCATATTAATTCCCTTTTTGGAATTGGTATATTTTCTTCATCCAATAGTAGACCTACATCAAAGTCCAACACTGTGGAGAGGTCTGATGACATTTCCAATTAGCCAGCGGTTTCAATACTAAGTAGAGGCCGATGAGTTATTTGGTGTCTCATCTGGACCCAAACTGTTAGCAGTGAAGTACAATGTATTTAACATCATCCAACTTATATATTCAAGATTATAGAGACATATTGATAATATGTAACATATAACAAGAAACTGTTTCTTATTACACATATTTCAGTTTTATCACTAAACTTGTATTCCATATATACGCCTTTCAACGGGTTTCAGACAGAGTAGACCCAGATCATGGCCAAACCCTCCCATGTCAATATACTATTACGGAAGTTAAGTCAATTAATATGCACACTGTCATTATTTCTAACATAAATATTCATCAGGGAAAGATATAAGAGTGAAAAGTAAATGTATGAGTCATCCGGGAAACACTACATACAAAACACGCAGTCTTCCGAACTGCAACATGAAAACAAGAACAGGAAATGTATATGCCTATCAAACACAAAAAAGAGATGCGTAAAGACAAAAAACAAACAATAGGATGATAATGGAAGTCATGTCCATTTCATACAATGTCTTACAGTTAACATGTTTAATTTGCTTTACATTCGTCCCTATTGGTACATGTACCACGGGATGTCATTGCGTAGGAGAGTTTATAACATAATTTCGAGAAATAAGAGAATCGAAACTGAGCAATATGGTTTCATTTCCCGTGCTTTATTGCCAAAGACATGTAACAATGCAAGATATGTTTGCAAGCCTCTGCTAAATCCGGAAAATTCGTATAAACAATGCCAGCCCTGCAAATAAAAGTGCACTAACGCGTCATTTAAATAGCACATGTGTATAGTATACCAAGTAAGCTTAAATCACTCCAACACTTACTATAATAGAAGTAAAAAAGTGCCGTTAAAATGATTACCCTAAATATTCGAAAAGACACACTCGCTCAAATAGCGCAGATCCACATCCAACTACTACTGAAGGGGCAGTTTGATCAGAGGCATCCCTATTACCACTATGTCAGCAGGCTAATTTAATGTTATTGAAAATGTGCCATACTGAGTTATTCGAGAGGAAGCAGGATATTGGTATTTGACCAGTTCTGTCGCACCCCAAATGACTTCTCCACAATTTCTCTAGCCACTGAATGGTCATCAAGTACATGTTTACGTTGTCTTTTTTTTCAAATAAAACAGTATCCACTTGTATTTATATTTTCTTCCGATTTATTTTAAAATATCGGTGTGGAAAAGCTTCATGTATGACTACAGTACTTTTAAATTATGGCGTCATTTAAATGATGACGTAATTTTAAAATTATTTAGTCTTGACATTGTTACTCATATTGTGCAGTTGTCTGGAGGCGAGATTTCATATACATTTTTACTTGTGGGGTTGGGCGCCCCCTAAACCGGTTTAACCCCCCCCCCCGTGACATTTGTCACTGACCGTTCCATGGCGGTACTTCCGTCTTGCCCCTTTTGTTTGTTTGTTATGTCTCTGTGTGTCTCTTTTTGTCTTTTATAAACATGTACATGTACATTTGCTGTTTTTCGTCGTTGTGCTTTTCGGGCGGTTGTGTGTTTTGTATGCGGTGTTTCCTGCATGACTCTTACATGTACTTTGGATGAAGGTGGGATAAGTGCGAGGTTGGGTACCCATAAACCATGTTTAAGACCCCCAGTAACCTGTTTAAGACCCCCAGTAACCATTTTGGCTACTGACCGTTCCAAAGCGGTACTCCTGCTTTCACCCTATGGTCAGCTTTGTTAATTAATATGCTTAATGTTTAATGTTTTTGGTCTTGATATGCGCCCCGTTCTGTTTTGTCTTGTGGCTGTGCCGTTTCTTGTTTGGTGGTGTTTGGTGTGGTGTCTTTTCGCATGTGGCTCTCCCTGCTTGACTGTGTTTTCCATGTTCATAAATTTATGGAAAGGATTAATTGGGTGTCCGATATAATGTATTACATTGGATGGAAACTGTATTTTCGGTGGGTTGTTAGAGTAGATGCTTATAATAGATAAAACGACTAAACCAACTCCAGATTGTACAATTTACTCTAAAACTAACATGTTTAGTTAATAGGACTTCCTTCATCAGAGTACAATAAGAAATTAGTCTGACACCATAGCAAAGTACGACGCCATGAATGACATCATAAGACATCGTCCATTTTAGCGTAAGTGTATACATACAATTAAGGATCAAAGAACGTACTAATTCCCTGACAAACATTGCAAAGCAAAACATACACATATAGGCAATAAAAACTATCTAACATGCAAGCATTGCATTAACCCTTTAACCGCCGCAGTCGCATAAATGCACCACGACAAATAGTGCAGTCCCAGATCAGACGTCGCCTTTTCAAGGCGGCGTCTGATCTGGGACTTCACTATTTGTCCCAATCTCTTTTTCTATATATTTGCTTTATTTCTTTGAAATTTGCATTTATTTATCTCATTTTCTTATTTTACTGAATGATTTAACAAACGAGTCTCTTTCATTAGTGTAAATATTGAAAGCTAGTACATTCCGCAGCTTCTGTGACATTCCGCAGCTTCTTGCATAATGAGAACATCGTGTTCTGTAACATTTAAGAACACGCCCTATTATATCAGGTCCTATAAGGATACTTGAAGAGCCCCACCCACCCGGCAACGTATGTAGATCCTATATAGCAATGCTATCCGCAGCTATGTCCCCACTGCATCCGAACCGGATATCTAGGCGATATAGTTTTTGCAAAGTTGATGTCAGATCCCCTTGATATCCATTTCTATATAGATGGCATATAGCACTTACATACGTTGATATCCTCTGGATGTCCATTTCTATATGGATGGTATATAGCACTTATCTCCTGGATGTCCATTTACCGATGTACTGGTGATATCTGAAGTAGGATTTAGTACTGATATCCATGATATTAATTTACGATTTTACTCTGATATAAACTATAGGCGTCTGAAGTGTGCCTGGAACCCCCAAATGGCCCACCTGTGTAAAAATCCGATCTGGGTCGAAGTCATTGATTACATATGTATACATAAGAATGTATATATATGTAATCAATGACTTCGATCCAGAGTGGATTATTTTTACACAGGTGGGCCATTTGGGAGTCCAAGAAACACTTCACACCCCTATGATATAGACTGCAATGCATGCATGAACACGTTCTTATGCTACGACGCTTGATCAGATTGCATCCATTAGAATGATGAATAAGTGAAGTTTCGTGGCATTAGCTTCAGTAGTATAGAAGCTATGGCCAAGATGTAGACATTGATGACGACAACAACTATGCAGACGATCACGACACCAGAGTGATAACAGATCTTGATTTGTTTTCCTTAAAAACCCAGACCTGATAAAAGGAATACCCTAAAATACGCTACAAGTGACATTTTCAGAAATTACTGATTGGCTTAAGGGGAAAATACACACTTCGACACTTGTAATTATATGTAGATCAAACCAGTTTAATTATACATGTACATAACTAATTAAACCATGAACAAATAATTTCATTCTTGTGTTTCTCCTGGGTACTTCTTTTTCCCTTCGGATCTGTCTTTCGCCCTACGTAGCCAGTTTTTGATGGCACAGTCCATGTCTTTGATAGCTGCTGCTTTGGTATTGGGGTTTCTCTGCAGACACAATGCAAAAGTGACAGCAGAGTAAATTAGTGTAACATTGGTAAATATTGAAAATTGTGAAATAGAAAAGCCGTCTACTGTACAAGTTTTAGAAATTGAAAGACAAATAAAACAAAGAAAAATTTAAAATTGAAGTCAAATCGACTGTTGAACTTTTATTCTTATTAGAGGTGTTTCGATTAATCGAGCATCGGTCATTTGAAACGGTATTATGATTAATTGATCACAATTTCTTTTAAACCATTGACTTTTCGTAAATTTTATAACGTATTCCCTCAAACTGGCCTCTTTGAATTGACACCACTGATTGTAGGAATGACTTTTTGAAACAATTGATAAATGGAGCAAATGCCTTATATATCAAACTTCTTTCAAAAATAGAACATCTGATTTTTACTTTGTATTTGTAGACTACTTATTAATGTTCTTGTTAGTAGATTCATTCACTAAGATAAAAGAAATCAAAATCAGAAAATTTAATGTTCAGAAACCTCTATGCAACGTTTATTCTCCATTGAGTTGTTTCAAAAATGTCATTTGAAAAGTAACACTGAACGACAGACGACAGGGGATGAAATACCTTATTGCTCATCCTAAGCTTAACTCAAGTGAGCTAAAACAGATATAACCATAACAATGTCACAGCTTTCAGAAAATCATGGATAATTTTTAATCACACTTACTGTAGAAGTCAACATTAACTTGCAATGTGGAAGCTTTCCCTTCTTTCTGAGATAGTTGTAGCGTTTGCCTAGATAATTGGTCAAGGTTATTTTATCAGTCTCAAAACAGTACCCTTCACAGTGTCACCACCAAAACGTGGCAGATCGTTTATCTGGAAAATAAAAGATGAGAATGCTTAAAAAGATCATAGATCTACATTTAACGTGACTGTTAACAAGTGCAACAATTGTATGGCCTGCACTATGTATAGCTAGTACAAGCCGAGTTGACCTGGCTGAGAACAGACCGAATTGACCCGGGCCGCCTTGACCGAGGCCAAGATGACCCAAGGCCGAGTTGACTCGAATTCTTTTCATAGGATTCTGTCAGGTTTCCAATAAGAATCCATTTTGATGACTGGCTCATAAATATAGAAAACGGTATATAGTTGCAAGGATAAAACTAGATCTAGATGTTTAAAAAACGTCCGGAATATGATCCGATCCGATTTATATGGGGAAAGATTTCAGGAACACTGAAAGTGATTTTTTTTCAAACATTTCGATCATTTCTGACAAATAAACATGTTGAGTAACAGGCCATCTTTACCATTTATACTTGTAAGAACGATATTGCAAATCCAGAACTGAATTTAACTAGGTGCATGTAGATTCTATATCGCAACCAACTAAAAACTAATGATAAAATAAGGCAAAGCACATTTCCCTGCAGAACGCTTACCATCATCTTGTTGATTACGTCACTCAAACGTCATATATGGTGTGTGTTAATTCGCCTTCAAGGTAGACGCAGCGGTGTGTTCGCCCCCACGGTATATTTCAAAACGAAATAATACGGCATTATTTCAGTCTTTGAAAATTATAATCCACATTATTAGTCAATTAAATTCATTAGAAAAATGTTATGAATGTGGTCTTATGCCATGAATCAACATCATTTTAATTCTAAGCTTCATTTTGCATTTTACATCACCCGGATGTTGGTTCGATATACGAATGGGTCATTGATAAATCTGATGCCGGATATCGCACCAATATCGCAGTAAGATCATGAAAAGTACATGTATATCTGATTATGTATATCAGCACTACATTCATGCAATATTTTATTTCTATATCCCCAACCTGATATAGTGGCTGGCAATATACACGTGCCAGCTGGGATTGCAAGTATTCATTAAGGATATGTCCAAATTTTGGTAGAGATGGGCTGTATCACAAACAAAGGGAAATATATCATCTGTATGCTGCTTGTCATATGTCATAGCTTATTGAATAGTGAACAATTCATCACTCAAAGTGAAACGCCTGCACTGCTTAGCTTGACTAAATGGGACCCCTTTCTTACATGACAATTCAGGATGAAAATTCAATGCTTTGATGTGTATTAGCGGGTTTTCATGACTAGAAATAGAGTGTCAAGTTACTCAGCGTCTCATCTGGATGCAGACTGTTTGCAAAGGTTATTATAAATGCTAAAAACCAAATCAATAGCAACTGGAACAAACCTCGTACCTGTTTAGAGGAACAGTTGCTTATTTCAGACGTCAGTTGGTCGTCTTTGGTCAGAACTTAGTATGTCCTTGCATAACATTTCTTATAAAAATGCAAATCAACAGAAACGTTTTGTATCAAATCTAAGAAAAGATCCTGTAATCGCATCTATTTACTCAATAAAACCGACTCTGCAATTTTCTCTTTTTGTGTTGCATTTTTTGCTTTCGGGGGATCACCTCCCTTCAGAATTTATAATCTTCACAACAGCAGGTGTTAAGTGCTTGTGTGGCGGCCGTAAAATGTCGCCCCGTACTTCATTCTCAGTGTTGTTATACCTTCTGATCCTTCGAGATCATGAATTTCAGAAAATTGAATACCGCTTAAGCCGGTGCTAGGGGGCGTGAGCAGTGTTGTACTTTCAATTACTGTTCATGAACAGCGTCTTTTTGTGTTGCATTTTTTGCTTTCGGGGGATAACCTCCCTTCAGAATTTAAAAGACGTTTAAAAGCAGGCTTTAACTTACGTCTTTCCAATTGACTGTCAAATCTTAAAAGTGCCTGAAATATCACATTGTTTCTGGGTTTCTAAATATTATCATTCCCTTCTTTAAGTGCTTCACAAATCGTTTTCAGCAAATTGATACCTTATGAAAGCATTTTTCCTCATTCTGCAATCATTTTAAAATTTCCCATGTATCTCTTAATCAAAATTACTAAATACTAATGATCTCTGTTTTATCTTCCATCCTGCTTAAACATGTTTTACGCAGCCATTTCACGCTTGCGTAAAACATCGCTTGTAATAACTGATACATTGTTCTCATTGTCTTCGATTAAAGTAAATGTTGCAGCTGATCAGAGTCTGCGAACACAAATTATTTCAGCATTGTCAAGGCAAGAATAAAGTACGCAAACATAACTCCAGTTATTTGACATCATTCAACGACAGGCAACCCGCAAGCATGACGGGAACCTCAAAATACCATTGTCCTCTACGGGTTACCGCTGCAGTTGCATAAATGCACCACGACAGTGCAGTCCCAGATCAGACGCCGCTTTTTCACTATTTGTCTCAATCGCTATTTCTATATATGTGCTTTATTCCTTTGAAATTTGCATTTATTTATCTCATTTCCTTATTTTACTGAATGATTTAACAAACTTGGATTGCAGACGACAATAAGAAATTTGGCGCGGAAAGGGTTAATATACTGTTCCTCTTCAAATGCTTTTAACGATACAATAAAGTGGTGTGGAAATCTTATAATTGGGCGATTTGTAAGGTTATCGTAATGTCGTATCAAATAAACTAATAGCTGTTAACTGTTATGACAGAGCCATTTGCCACTGAGAAATTGAATGAAACGTTGACACTGCTGTCTAGCCATTACATTAATTGATCATCTTAGCAATAAATTGCAATAGTGACACCTTTATTGAACTGGGAACAGAGCAGATATAGCGCAATCAAATAAAGTAGAACATCTGTACAAAAGATGTTAAGTGGATGAATATTTACGTTTAGAAGAAGGTGGGTATTTAATGCAGAAAGAAAGTAATACAGAGAGTTCCAATGGTATTTGCAAATAGTTTGGATCATTGGACGCCTCATCAGAACCGTAGCTGTTTGACAATGATCAATTAGATTAATTTTGAAAATGGCAAATTGACAAAGGACATTTAGGTAATGGCATCAGCTCTATATAACTCTACGACTAAACATAGCAAACCCTGATGATGCGGGGTGTTTTTAAATTAGATACTGAGTAGACATTTTGAGCATTACATGTGTTAGTTTCAAAACTGTATATTCAGACAGAGAGGTTTTATAACAAAGCCATATTCGGCAATTATGGATTTTTCATAGTATGAATTATTATGTACCCGATATGAATACTCCTTGAATATTCATGTAAACATATTGACGTCATCAATTGCATTCATTTTATAAAAGCAGGTCCAACTATATTTTGGCCATGACAAAAACTGAAGAATCAGACATATATTTATATAAAAAACAAACAAACTCTGATCAAACAGCTCCTTATCACTGTCTGATCTAGGTATGTGCATTTAGCCAGTGAGTGAAAAAGAAGTATTTAAGCAGTAAATGGGAACATTTAGCTAGGAGTCGTCATAGCTCTTTAGAGTAAATCAATTTGTATTACTACAGGAGACTACTTTCTCCTCTGGTTCGTTCACATGACAAGAACTGGTCACTTATCTGTGAATGAATAGGTACAATTTGACCAATGATTAGGAAGCTATTGTGCATTTGCCACTTGGCGCAGTTAATGTCTAAATTAATGTAAATTGAAATGAACATTTCGTAACCCTTATTCTGAGTAGCACTACCTGACTCGTACTTGCAAACAGCAAAGATACAGAGGAAACACCGAGCAAGTCGGGGTCTCGCCAGGTTTCCAAACTGCTTGACACTAGTTCAATAATTCCCCCAAAGGCTTGACTCGGAAGACAATACGATTTGTAAAGATCAATATTTAAGCAGAAATCATTCTTGCAACAGGATAAGGATTAGAGACGTGCATTAGGCTCATTTAAGGTCCATTATTTGTCTCGCAATTTCGTTATCGTTGTGGTTTCTATTCTATCGTTTGCCATTTTCAGAGATAAAATAATTACACATGTACACGATTACAAGTAAAGATGTGCAAATCGCATGATATTTCCACAGTACTTCATTGTATATGGGATTTAAGATAATTGGAAGCAACGATTTCGAATGTATTTGCTACAGGAAAATAGCAGCATTGATCGCACATGTGAGGACAATGTACTCCACTTACAACACGGGTGTTACCTTCTAGATTTAGTTGATTCATTCATTTAAATCCGCTCCGGAGTAAACGAGTATATAAACAGGACTTTAGGTTGTGATACAATTTACATGATTCTGAGTTCATACGCAAGTACCTGATTCGTCCATGAACACATGGCCAGTCAGACTCAAGCAATTAGGCATACATGTAATTTTGATCGCACATATCATGTGTGAAAAGAGTGCTAAATAGATGTGGTGTGATAAAAAAAATATACATCCGCATTAGCATACGAGTATGTCACACTACCACCTAAATATATATATATATATGTGTGTGTGTGTGTGTGTGTGTGTGTGTGTGTGTGTGTGTGTGTGTGTGTGTGTGTGTGTGTGTGTGTGTGTGTGTGTGTGTGTGTGTGTGTGTGTGTGTGTGTGTGTGTGTGTGTGTGTGTGTGTGTGTGTGTGTGTGTGTGTGTGTGTGTGTGTGTGTGTGTGTGTGTGTGTGTGTGTGTGTAATCATCACCTAAATATATATATATAGTAATGTCTTTAATTTATGTTTCACTATCGATTTAGTATAATTTATATCACTATTTGAGTAGATATTATATCGTGGCATTATCTATGGAAAAATAGTAAAGTCAAGCAGGCAAAGCCACATGCAAGACGCAACCACCACCAAAACACCGATAGACAGCATGACACACACACATACACACACAACCACACACCCAAACGCGCACACACACACACACACACACACACACACACACACGAAATGAACACAGAAACCACCAGAAGACACACAAGAACCAGGGACAAACGTTCCACACATGAACAAATCACAAGCACAAAGACGCAAGGCAAACAAAAGGAAGGGTGACAAAGAGAGTACCGCCTCACACTATCACACCATCGCCTGAGTATATTCACACAGTCACTTTAACATTACACAATCGCTTCAATATACAATGTATATCATACGATCAGCTTAGTCTTTATTGCATAATCGCGTTTTCGTATGTCATGCCATCGCTTTAGTATGATTATATTACACCACTGCTTTGCTATATATTACATCATGAATCACACCATCGCTTTAGTATATATTACACAATTGATTTACTGTATATATAGCATAATCACTTTATCATGCGTCATTTCATCGCTTTAGTATATATTACATTATTGCTTTACAATGATTACATTATCGCTTTATCATGCATCACACCATCGCTTTAGTATATATTGCACCATTGCTTTACTATATATTACATCATTGCTTTATTATGCATCACACCATCCTTTTAGTATATATTGCACCATCGCTTTACTATATATTACATCATTGCATCTAATCTCGACCACTGATACTATTATTATTTCTAATGGAGAGCTTGTCACTGATCTTTATCTATACATACTTCTGATTTGTCGGTAGCATTACTGACTTATTCAGTCATATGTGTACAACATTTAATAACTGCTCATGAGCAGAGCCAATAAAACCAAGTCTACAATTTGCTTTTTTGCATTGCTGCTTTTGCTTTGAGAGGGTCTTCTACCTTTCAGACTTTATACACTATTTACCCCAAGTACTTAATCGCCCAGTCCAGTCCGGTCCAGTGGTTTTTCAATTTACATAAGTCAATATTAAAATGACAGAGGAGCTGAAGAATCAATATGATCTGGGTCAGCACTATTTCCACACGTTGACTGTCCGTATTTGTATGGTCTTAAAAGTGTAATGTATCAAGTAGTTTGGCATAGACCGGAAATGGTTGTTGTAATTAATTCTCTAAAACTTTATCGAGTCCTACTTTCCAAACGTTATAGAAATATGTGCAGCGCCTTTTATATTCCTTCAGCACACTACTGGCGATTTGGTGACAACCTTTTCAAACATTTTGGATCCAGATCAGACGGCGAGTAACTCGGAGTCTCATCATGATCTAAACTGGTTGACACTCTCATACTATTTATTTTATTTTTTGGTTTTAATAAATGGAAAAGACGTGCGTTTTGCATGGCAGCAGACGACATTATTTAACGCTATTATTCGCAGACGACATTATTTAACAACATTATTATCAGACGACATTGAATGCTAGTATTCAAACTTGACATACCATAACAGAAACAAGAAAACAACTGATGCAAAGCATCAAAGGCGCGGATTACTGAATAATGATAAAATCAAACGTGTTTTATTTATATAATATAGTGTCAACAAAATGTTTGTATTACTCATATGGCCTTAGTAACACGACACAATTCTTCCGTTTTACCACAAAGAATCCTTGAAACAGCAGCCATTCAGTCAAATGGTCCTAGTTATACAATAACCCTTCCAGTCTCACACTGGACACCTTATCCCCCATCTTGTTAAATATTCATGTAAGAAATAAGCGTTGTGATTATCATACTAGACCATAACAAAGTTGTTTGCATTTAGATATGACATCTGCAAAGATATTGCAAATGTTTTTCTAAAATTTTACTCTTTTTCATTCGTTACACCACGTCAAACAACCTTACTTGTCTTTTCTGTAAAACCTTTATAACAATTTTAACTGCCTTTTGTTGCCACATGTTTTATATTTTCTCATACTCATGGAATATGATCCACGCTAGAGCAATTAAATACAAAAACTTTCTCTGTCTTAGTTTCATTTGAACTTTGTAGTACATTCTAAATATTGGTTATATGGCAATAGACGGAATTCGCCGTAGAAACATTTCTGAAAAATAATCAGAAACAACCAATTAATAACTTAACTACGAACCATTGGTCATGGCATGCATACTATTGTAGTATGAAACTGGCATGTGATTCCCTTACTTTATTATCAGTGTTGTTATATTTGCTGTTCCTTCTGGATCATTAGTTTTGATGGTGTACATTTTGAAAATTGAATAAATCTTAAACCGGTGCTAGGGGGCGTAAGTAGTGTTGCACTTTTAATTACTACTTATGAACAGACTCAATAAAACCGAGTCTGCAATTTTCTCGTTTGGCATTGCTACTTTTGCTTCCGAAGGACGATCCGTTTTCAGAATATATTTTCCTCGTTGATACAAATTAATTTGCAAACAGGGCAGACCCAGATCAGGCGGTCCATGTTGCGTTGGTTATTGTTGTTATCGTTGTTGTTTCTGTGTCATTTTCTCCACAATAATTTCACCTTGCATATAACAATCACCTGCCTAAAAATATATTTTTTTTTATTTATTTAAATTCAGGGTTTGAGCAGTTTAATGTATTGGGTCCATCTGTGTCTAATGTGTAAGTGGGGTTTCGACTAAAAAATATTTTGAAACCTTGTCTGTCCGGACAATGGACGACGTGTATGGTAAGGATGTAGTATAACCTGTCCTAATATCAAGGTCATTTATTGAACACAGGCGTCTCAAAAAGCAGGTGGTTGCTTAATGCAGGATATAGGTAATGCGGAAAACTCCTACAGGATTTTTCTGCATTACTTTTGTCCTGCATCAATCTACCACTTGCCTATACAAACCCATCATTAAGGCCGGTTATACTGTATATATATTGGCAGTTATCAAGCTACCCGCTGAAATGAATCGTATACTTACACTATGTTTCGGTGATTACTTGTTAACACTTATCCCGCTGACACTTATCCCGCTGTGAAAACTAAATGTCAGCTCTAATTTCTGCTCGTGCAATTTTGACTACTTCCGACTCGATTAAGCTTTCTCAGAGATTATTAACTGATTGTTAAACAGCTCCCCCACCAGTCCCCCGATGGATTTATTGTTTCCTTTGGACCCAAGCTGTTTGCAAACGCGTGGAAGGTTGCGGATAGCTGGAGAAGTGTTGAGTAGAAAATATAATTTTTCTGTTAGCAAAAGTCGTTCCTTCTGGCAAGAATTAATTGGACGGGCCAAGAGAAGGTCGGTTTGATCTTTTGTGTTGTATTGCTGCACATGCGATTGCCAAATTCTTTGTTCTGTAACTATCCATCATCATTATCATCCAGTCATCAATCATCGACGCTACACGGACATGACCTATTTAATGTCGCGAAATGTTCTCAGATGTCTGCGACCTACCAGACATCTGGACACATCTTTGATACAGATGAGACGCCGAGTAACTCGGTGTCTCATCAGAATCCAAGCTGTCTGACAATCCGTAAATAGTTTCTCAAACGCATGAACGAATATGGAGATAGCATTTTACAACGAACCGAAAGGTTAAGAAAATAAGAAAAATGTTATAAATGTACGATGATATTTAATTGTGTTTATTATTATATATATATTAACGTTTTTTTGTACTTAAGAGCCATTCAGAATAATGAGTAATGATTTATGTAATACGACAACAAAAAAGGGGCATAAATCTGGATGGCGGAGGCAGGTGGTAGCTTAATGCAGGGCGAACGTTATGCAGAAAGCTCCTATAAGAGCTTTCTGCATAACATTCGTCCTGCATTAAGCAATCATCGGCTTATAAAGGCAGCTATGGTTATTCTTTAAGTGGTCGCATTATAGGGGTTCTACTGTAATTTAATATAAAGAAGAGCCTTTCTAAAGCGATAATAAATAACTTTGGTTTATTTAACCTATAACCTCATAGGTATTGTTTTAGATCCAATCTCTTTGGATACATCTACCGAAAAGGAGCATTTACTAGCGAAAAGGAAACTTTTAGAACAGTGTAGTTTTTAAACCATTGTGATAAATAGAGCATTTGTTCCATAGGCGTCAGTATGACGGAACGGATTTAACCCTTCTCTTGCTGAATTTTAAAATACATTTATCCTTGTTACCCATGCCCTGTTGTATAATTACATATACCTTCACTGTGTACACGTATTTCGCTGTGTAATCACTACTGTGGAGTGCACTGCTTGCACAATCACCTTGTAAATAGTGCAGACCCTGATGAGACAGCTCCTGCAGGAGCTGTCTCATCTGGGTCTTCACTATTTACAGGTAGGTATATTGACGTGAATAGCAAGTGAAGGGTTAAATGCAGATGGCTGCTTAATGCGTAGTAATATTAATACAGGGACATTTTGTATAACGTCCTTTCTGCATACCTGCCTCTACGAGCCAGAAGTAAATATCTTGTTTGGCAGTCGTTTTAGATGGGGTTTACCGTATTCATGGAATAAATGGCGTTTTACATTGAAAACAAACATTCAGATGTGGTAATTAAATGCTTTACTCTTTTGTTACACCTAAATATTTTTGAGAATTCGGCGCTTACATTTATTTACAAAACATAACAGTGTTCGAGTTCAATGTTCCGAAGCATAGTGTACCTCTGAAACGAGGTATAAACATATATTTCAACATACACTTTGTCAAAAGTACAAACAGAGTCACGTGAAATGACCTCAGTTTATCAGGAATTGAAGAAAAGAGCTTTTAATTCTACTGTATTAGTTTTTGTTTCTTTCATCGGGAAAGGCGATACATTTCTATACTCTTAAGCACAGGATATGAGTTGCTTTCCTTCGTTGTTGGTTTTATGTGAATCAGTACTCAGTACAAAATCTGAAAATTGTAAGTTGCCAATCGAATGACTTGCAATGCGACTGTTCACTTTTACAAACTATTTTCAGAGTGTTTTTGTTGCATTCAAGTTTTCATTATAGGAAATTAACCTGTTTTTTCATGAATATTTTTGTAAGGAGTTTTGATATCATACAACAGTTCTGACCTTGACCTGCCGACAAGGTACTCGTATCAACTCGGTCCAAGCGGCTTGGAAATGACATTGAGGCAGCGACTGGCATGGAAACGTTTAAACTTTTTACAACTTTTACAAAACGGAACGTGAAATATTGCCGCCATAGGCGACACCGTAATAACCTTTACAAACCGTTTTCATCCAGATTAGTCGCCGAGTATCATGGATGTTTAACCCTCTGATTTTGTTTTACAACGAAACTAAGGAAAACCAAACGTTCAAGCTGTTTAGTGGGTGCATTTTATTTTGCGGCGAAGGGGTTAATGCTTAGCAGAGGTAAATGAACCGCGCACAGTAAATGTCCTCTACACACAGATTTCCCAAGGCAATATATGATGTCTACTACATCGCCATACGACTCTCTGTGAGCAGACACCTTAACACTTATCCTTCTAACAATATGTCCGCTAAACACTCATCTATGGTAAGTTTTAATTACTTTGATTCAAATGTTTGTCTGAAAGTTATACGGTGAGACGTCGAGTTACACGGCGTCTGATATGACAGGCAGGTGGCGATCAACGCGATAAGAGTTAAACTTTCATTACCGCGTTGTATGTTAGTCGGTTGTGGTTTGATATTACAATATCTAATATGTTTTGTAAAAATCAAATCGGAAAAAAATGTATTTGTATAAATAATAATCTTGATCTTCATACATATTGCGTTTCTGCAAAAGATAATCTTTACTTTTCATACATATTGCACATGATAATCTTTAATGTTCATGCATATTCCAGTTATATGAATAATAATATTTAACTTTATACGTATTGTTTTGTATAAATAATCAGTTTTAACTTCATACACATTACATTTGTACAATATTTAGTACATTGCATTTGTACAAATACTAATATTTTGCTTCGAACATATTGCATTTGTATACATCATAATGTCAACCTAATGCAAACTATTGCATTTGTACAAAATATAATCTTTAATTTCATATATATATATTGCATTTGTACAAATAATAATCTTTAATTCCTTACACATGTTATGCTTAACGAGAACGGAAATCAGCAGTGATTGGTAAATGCTAACCTAAGTGTCTGATAAATTGTAAGCCAGACAAAATGCTAACTTTAGTGTCTCTGATATATTGTAAGCCAGACTAAATGCTAACTTTAGTGTCTCTGATATATTGTAAGCCAGACTAAATGTTAACCTTAGTGTCTCTGATATATTGTGAGACAGACTAACTGCTTACATTAGTGTTTGATATATTGTAAGCCAGACTAAATGCTAACCTCAGTGTCTCTGATATATTGTAAGCCTGACTAAATGCTAACTTTAGTGTCTCTGATATATTGTAAGCCAGACTAAATGCTAACTTTAGTGTCTCTGATAAATTTAAGCCAGGCTAAATGTTAAACTTAGTGTCTCTGATATATTGTAAGACAGACTAACCGCTTACCTTAGTGTCTCTGATATATTGTAAGACAGACTAACCGCTTACCTTAGTGTCTCTGATATATTGTAAGACAGACTAACCGCTTACCTTAGTGTCTCTGATATATTGTAAGACAGACTAACCGCTTACCTTAGTGTCTCTGATATATTGTAAGACAGACTAACCGCTTACCTTAGTGTCTCTGATAAGACAGACTAACCGCTTACCTTAGTGTCTCTGATATATTGTAAGACAGACTAACCGCTTACCTTAGTGTCTCTGATATATTGTAAGACAGACTAACCGCTTACCTTAGTGTCTCTGCTAAGACAGACTAACCGCTTACCTTAGTGTCTCTGATATATCGTAAGACAGACTAACCGCTTACCTTAGTGTCTCTGATATATTGTAAGACAGACTAACCGCTTACCTTAGTGTCTCTGATATATTGTAAGACAGACTAACCGCTTACCTTAGTGTCTCTGATATATTGTAAGACAGACTAACTGCTTACCTTAGTGTCTTTGATATATTGTAAGACAAACTAACTGCTACCTTTAGTGTCTCTGATATATTGTAAGCCAGACTAAATGCTAACTTTAGTGTCTCTGATATATTGTAAGCCAGACTAAATGTTAACCTTAGTGTCTCTGATATATTGTAAGACAGACTTTCTTCCATTTCCTTTTAACCCTTTACTCCATATATTCCACATTTTTGCAAACAGTATACCACACATCAGACGGCCCCTGTAGGAGCCATCTGATCAGAGTATGCCCTTTTCGCTTATGGAATCATATAGATCTGATTCTACAGATGTTACAATGATCAAACATACCATTATTACGTTCAGCTAATATTCATAATGTTATCATTTCTTACATGGATAGTCAGGGTTTAATGCATTAAACAGGTAAACAGCGGGGCCAGATAAGATCCTGATAAGACAATGAATGAGGTAGTCAGCGACGAATCTAAATTGAGAATGTTTGCAACGTAATGCAAAATGTTAAAATTCCAATTTCACGACGTTCAAATAAAATGTGCCAGCTTTGATTCAAATCGGCTGAAGTGTGACATTTTACCGGAATTAATAAAACAGGAATTATACTTTGGTAACTAACTAGATAAATTGCATATAAATTCTTAAAACTACAAATAAATAACATGCCATCAAGCATTAAGGAACGATACCTCATAGTATTTCTTTTTTTTTCTTATATGTACTGCTGTCCATTACATGTACCCCCTCCCCGTCCACTGTCCACTGCATCCCATGGTGCAAACCTGAAATCAGCTCACTTTAAAATATTTATACACCCATCATGGATTAAGTATTTATTCTGCAATCTGCAACCTGACTCGCATTTGCAAACAGCTTTGATCAAAATGAGACACCGAGTAACTCGGCAGCTCACCTGGATCCAAGCTGTATGGCACTTGTCAATAGTTTATCAACAGCTTGATCGAAATGGAATTAGTCAAAATTCCAGCAGATCCAAATAGGAACAGACATGTGTTACAGCTGGTTAATGGTCAAATACGAAAATCGTCATTTCTCGAAGAGACGATTCTAAAGAGTGGTCACAATATAGGGTATGGTGGAAAAATAAAGAAGTTATTCTTGAAATTGTTTTAATTAACGCATCTTATCTGGACCTCTGTGAGCAGACATATTTTACAGCTGGTTAATGGTTAAACATGATCAGTGTCTATTCTGTTTGATTATAGTATTCTGCAGTCACTGTGGTCATATGACCCTATAAAACGTCTAATGAATAGTCGTGAAGTATTTATTTTTGACATGAATATTCGTGAGCTAAAGGGTTAATCAACGCCAGCAGATGATAGCTCTAGGAAATATCGCCAGTTTTGAGTTCAACCGCTGTTAATGTTGTCATGACGTCAGATGAATATTTCAAAGCCGCGAAGAAAATGAAAACATCGAATTGGCTTGAGTTGTGTGCGGGATATGCGGGTGTTTTTGCCAAATCTTTGATGCAGTAGATGCGTGTTTAATTAATTTCCTTTGAGCGGAGAGTACAGCTGTTAAAATGCACTGCCAATTTATTCATAGAAACGACAGTCATGCTATACATTTGTATTAATACGCATTGTATATTTCAGCGGAGGTTACACTTTTCTCCATGAATATTTATGTACGAATTATATCAGTTAGCTGATATTTTATAATGACATAGATGACATCAAGCATTTTTTGGTATTGAGAGACACTGTATAATCGAATTGGTACATATACATATATTTCATAAGCAAACTAAGCAACCCTGATCAGATGGCTTCTACAGGGACATGGTTAGTAAATATATTATATATTTAAACAAGAGTACCGCTTACGGTACATGAAACGCCCACTTGCAAACTTTCTCTGATTCAATATGCCTTATAATTTATTCTCCAGATCTTGATCTCCATATTAAGGTGATATTATATAAAACAAAACTAAGAACAAAACAATTGAAGTGAATATCTTATTAAATAAAAAAAACGTTACGGCCATCCTCATATTTGCAGGTTTCGTAAAGTACAAGAGCCATAACTCTGAAACGACAAATTGAATGAACCTCAAAATCAAGTCAGCTTCAGATTTTGTTGCATAAAATATTTTCGTGAAGTTTCATTAATATCATTTTAACAGTTTCTCCAGCAAAAAACAGACAAACCAAACATTGATAGACGAACAATAAACGACACTAACTTTGAAATAAAATGACATATCAAAAAGCCCGCAATATATGTGAAAATCCATATTAATTAATATCATATAAAAATTGAAGTAAATATCATTTGAAATAACAAAAAGTTACGGCAATCCGAATATTTGCATATATTTGCATTATTTTCTTAAGTGAAAGGGCCATAACTCCGAAACGACAAATCAAATGAACCCCAAAATCGACTCAGCTTCAGATCTTGATACATTTAAGATGTATGTGATGTTTCATTAATATCTGTCAAACTGTTTTCCCAAAAAAACTGCGGACAAACTAATTATTGACGGACGAACGGACGGACCGACGGACGAACACGGCCACACCAATATACGACCACCTTTATTAAGTGGGAATATAAACATGAAACAGGCATGCCAGATCCTCTGATCTGTTGCTTACCTGACTCACATTTGCATATAGAGCTGATCCAGATGAGACACCGAGTATCTTAGAGTAACCAAGCTCTATGACACACGGTCAATAGTTTCTCAAAAGCTTGATCGAATCAAAAGTACAGTCATTAAAATTTTATTTTCACCATTTGTACGCTAGACGCGAAAATATAATGCCACTACAAGCAGTTTAGATCTAGATGAGACGCCGCATAATGCGGCGTCATATCAGGATCCAAACTGTTTGACAATGTGGTAATAATTTTGCAAAGAAATTAAGAGAACTTCTATGTTTAGACATTTGCTGTAGACAAAATATTACTTAACGTGTAAAGAGTTAAGTAATTGTGCCATTATAATGTCCATTAAACCTGAAGGTTATAATAAATTGTTTCCCAACTGTCTACTTCGTGACAATTTTGAAACCAACACTCAGACTGGTGAAAAAAAAATGTTTTAAATCAGTATGATCGCGTGAGAAGAGCTGATAGTCACCATTTCACCAAGTTAATAAACCAGTGCGTGGGAAATATTATTGGCAGATTCCATTATAAATATTAACCATTTACTCCATGAATATTCATGTTAGAAATAATGATACTGTGAATATTAATTAGATTATTTTTTATAATTGCGCCTGGACACATGACTGTTTTGGCCATGGCAGAAACTGTTGAATCGAATCTATATTATAGATACTGACATCGATCTGGGTCTACTCAAAGGCGTATGAGGCATTGTTGTTGAGTAAAGGGTCAAATAATTTTTATATCGGGGTGAATTAATATGACAAATAGTAGACTCAGATCTAAGATGTTCTATAAGTAAACAGAGCAAATCCTGATCATAAACCTCCTACAAAAGGTGTCGTTTGATCCGGGTCTGCTCTGTTTGCAAAGTTGACAAAAGACGTGTCTGTTAGTTTAAAGGTTAATACCGTGATATGTACTGTTTTAAACCCTTTGCTCAATGAATATGTATGTAACTCATAATTATATCATGAATATTAATTATATTGATGTTTATAAAGGCATATGAACACACACAGTGTTTGTCAACGCAAAAACTGTATAATCAGATCTATATTATTCCATAAGCAAACAGATAAGACAATGATCGTAAGGTTCCAATGGGAGCCGTCTGATATGCGTCTGCTGTATGTGCAGGGGCGTAGAAAGGTGTACTTATAGAGTAAAGGATTAACCCTTCTCTTGCTGAATTTTAAAATACATTTCTCCTCCTTTACCCATGCCCTGTTGTATAATTACATATATCTTCACTGTGTACAAGTATTTCGCTGTGAAATCACTGCTGTGGAGTGCACTGGTTGCACAATCAACTTGTAAATAGTGCAGACCCTGATGAGACAGCTCCTGCAGGAGCTGTCTCATCTGGGTATTCACTATCTACATGTAGGTATATTGACGTGAATAGCAAGCGAAGGGTTAAGAAACAATTGAGTATACTATGGTTTAACTTTTATCATGCCTAGCGCGGTCTGACTGACATTGGCACGCGGTCAGACTGACATTTGCACGCGGTCTGACTGACATTTGCACGCGGTCTCATCAGGATATGTGTTCACTAAATCTTGAACGTATCGAATATAAGTAAAATTGTATCAGATCAGAGTGGTTCATAATACAGAATTACATGTCTCAAGCGACTATTAAACCATTTGCTTTATGTAAGCGCCTACTCTAATTGCTTATGGATACATACAGACTTGATGCTGCGGGCATCTGCAAACAGAGTAGTCCCAGATCAGACGGCTCCTATAGGCAGATGTCAGCTTAATGCATGTCTAAAGTAATTCAGAAAGCTCCTATAGCAACCACATGTTGTCCAATCAATTAATAATAGGTTCTACTTTAATAAGGACTGAACGACACAAATCTGCAAGACCATTATCAGCGGCCTCAGTGTTTTTGGATGACATAGCAGTCGATATTCTACAGAAGGGCATGTGCTTGAAGGAACATGTGCAGCACTCCTTAAGCCAGTCGTTTGAAAGCGAGAAACGAGTATGCTGCCACTTGCAAACAGTGTAAACCCAGGTCAAATGGATCTTTAACTAGCCGCATGCATTTTTGTCTTGTAAAACTTCCTCTCACATATTATACTATTTCATACTGAATGCGCTCAATTGATACACAACGGTGGACCGTTCATTCAGCATTCAGAATTCGTTATGTGTCCTTTGAAAGCGTGAAAAACGGGTGTATTTGTATTTAAAACAGTTTTGGACCTAGACCAAGGGGTCCCTAGGAACTCACTGATCACGGTTTGCACTGTTTGTCGTTACGAATCCTCTCATAATTAAATCTTGTCATTCAACTGATTTTTTCAGTGATACAGTTTGATACAACTCTTCGTTTAACTAATATTCAGAAAAGGAGGGGCTAGTTTGAATTATTCAGCAGATTAACCCATTCCCTTATATTGACGCCTTTTGACGCCTCTGCAAAAGTCACCTGTGTTGAAACCATTGTGATAAATAGAGCATTTGCTCCTATTTATCACAATGGTTTCAAACTACAGAATTCTAAAATTTTCATTTTCTCTAGTTAATGCTCCTTTTCGGTAGATTTATTCAAAGTGGTTGGATCTAAAATAGTCTGAGGTAATGGGTAAAATGTCAAGTTTACAACTACCTGGGCAACTTAGCTTTTGTGTTTAATCCTTACATAACTGATAAAATTAAAGTCTGCTCAAATTTGGATCTGGTGCAATTTTGACTACTTCTAATTTGATCAGACCTTTCAGACATTACTGGCCGAGTACCAGACAACTTGGATCCTCATGGTGACGCCGATTTACTCGGCTTCCAGCAAGATCCAAATAGCCCTAGCGAGATATTTACACACACCACATGACTCGTTCAACCCTTAACCTGCAAAACGTGACCTGTCTCGCATTTGCAAACAGCTTGAATCCAGATGAGACGACGAGTATATTGACATTGCATCAGGATCCAAGTTGTTTGATACCGGATCACTAGTTTCTCAAACGTTTGAACGCTTTGGAAGCCTGTTACAAGTTCAGCAAGTCGGAGAATGAGCAGACACTGTCTGTTCAGCATTTGAAAGGTGAACACGTTCTGTTCTGAAAAGGAAACCATCTTTACATTGAACCAGTGTACATCATGCTGGTTTCTTTAAAATGAATTTTAGTTATAACACTGACGTCCGCCGCGAAGCTATTGTGTGCCGGGTTCAATGAAAAAAAGCAAATATGAATAAAAAGGCTGAATATCAATATCAGATGCTATCAGAAAATCGGTCTCTTGGGGTTGTCTTAGAAATATACACCCTAGTTCCGAATTTCTTAATAATGCATTCTTGAGGGTTATGTGGGTTCCGTGACTGTTTAATTTGAATCAATATCAATTTATCAAACAGGATTTATCATCAATGGCATACCAACATTAGATTTATATGGCAAGACCTTGAAAGATTCTTGCTTCAAGACACTTAAAGTACGGCAATATTTAACACTTACTCGCTGCTCCTCAAATTTGGATCTGGCGTAATTTAGACTACTTCTTATTCGATCAAGTTTTGGAGAAATAGATGGATGGATGGATGGATGGGTGGATGGGTGGATGGATAGATGGATGGATGGATGGATGGATGGATGGATGGATTGATGGATGGATTGATGGATGGGTGGATGGATGGTAGGATGGATGAATGGATAGACTAGCGGATGGACGGACGGACAGACGGACATACAGACAGACGGCCATACACAGACATATAGATAGATAGATAGATGTGTTATGTACGGTGGTCTAGTGGTAACTCACATCGGGCAGATTTTTTTCTTCAAAAAGTGAGTACAATACATTTTCCTCGTTTTAAGCATTGTTGGTCATCAAACACGATCGTACCACTTTCCCACATTTGCTTTTTCGTCAATATAACTTAAATTTGGAAAGTGACCGTACGCGAAAGAGAATGACACGTTCATGTGCAATTATGTCATGTACTTGAAATAAATATATAGATATAACCATAAGTATATTTATATATTTCAAAATACGTATATGTATATAATAAAATGTCTGATATATGATAATATATTTTTGAAAAATCAAGTACAAACAAATAAGAGAAATTTAAAAAAAATCGAATGACTTCAGTTAGATTCGAACGTGCAACCGCCAGTATGACAGGCGACGACTTTTCCACTGCGCAAATGTAGGCCTTATATTGGTCTCAACGCATACGCCATGTATTGGTATGTATGGTAATCGAATTCATCCGAGTATAGTCGGAAACGCTATCGGAGTCTCAGTTTAATATGGTCAAGCAATACTGTACTTAGATAATGAATCAATCCTTCTAATGTCAACAGGTAAATCATCCCAGCACTAAACGAATGTCATATTTTATTTTTGAAAACGTTTAGGTACATAAACATTGAACACATTTGTCCTGGTTGAATAAGAATGCACCTATTTGACACGAGTAACGTTTTCTCTATGTAGGCAGGACACTTCTCATTATTAACAATCGTGTAAATGGAAAAGTAGTAAAGTCAAGCAGGCAAAGCCACATGCAAGACGCAACTACCACCAAAACACCGATAGACAGCATGACACACACACACACACAACCACACACCCAAACGCACACACACACACACACACACACGAAATAGCATGATTCAGACGTAATTGCTTGTTACTACTTTTGACAATAAATACTGGCATAATCTCCAAGAATATTATTGTTAACACCTTCTCTTGGCTCTTTGCTATTTGCGAATCTAAGTACTAACTTTATTTTGCAAAATGTTAAGCTCTTATCTAAGTATAGATACCATAAAAATCCATAATCTAAATGGCATTGAATCAGTGCAGAACACAATATGTTCTGGTATTAAGTTCTAAAATTCTAGCTTGCTCACAATAGTGTTAGATATTGTTTCCTCTGATAAAGTATTGTTGAGAGTAAGACCTGGGTTTTGACATGTATTTTACAGATAACATTGGTACCAACTTGATTAGCGTCTGATGTCATAAGTAATTTTGTTGAGATAGTGCATGAAATTGTACACTATTTGTTTTTCTATATATATATTTAAATATGTTTTTTGTGTCCCTGTAAACTATGTGTCCTTTATCTTTGTAATACTGAACTGGCTATAAACGTCGTTGTATGTTTAATGTCATAAACCGTTGTGGTTGTAATATAGTTGCCTCTGATAAAGTATTGATGATAGTAAGACCTGGGGTTTGACATATATTTTACAGATAATCTTGAAACTATTTACTCGATTCAATTGAAGTGTACACATAACTATGCTATGATGAAATAACATTCATATCTTGATTAGCAATGGTTTTGCACTGTCGTTTGCATATAAATAGGGAATATTACGATACTTTGCATAGCCGGTGCCCAAGATATGCAAAGTATCGTAATATCCCTTTTATTATTTACCTGAAATAGTAAAAAATAAATTCAAAATGACAGAAATATTCCGAACTATATTATGTGCCGCAGTGCTCCCAAAAGCTCCTCAACACATTGCGTATTAATATATGCATATAAACAGCATAAAAACTGAAAAATAGCGGTTGACTTTACCTCTTCGATTCAACAAAACAATCTTGATTTAAAGTGTTTGAGTGAATAATATTAACACCGGAATAATGTGTATGTGAGAGGTTTAATCACTATCACAACCTGTGATGATCAAAGGTTGGAGTCGGCGACAATTTAGGCGAGCAATCAAAACGAGTAGCTTGATCACCGTGGACGTGTACTTCAGACAACGGATTGGACAAGACATTGAGCTGTGTATTAGAAGGATGTTACAGAATTCGCGGAGGTACGTGTTTGACCGAGCATCTATCTATATATATCTAGATTAGGGGCTCCGTGGCTGAGTGATTATGGCCTTCGACTGATAATCGCTTAGCCATTCATCGCTGTGGGTTCGAATCCCGGTCTGGGCATTTGGATTTTTCATGTGAGGAACCCTTCCGGCTGGATTGCGGTAGGTTGGTGGTTCTACTTACTTAGATGTTCTTTTGTGCACGAGACAATGCAATTTGTTCCGTGCACAAAAGAACCTCTGGGTCTTCCTTCACCTGTAATTAGCTGGACGTCGAGATATGATGAAGAATAGTTTATAAAAATGCATACATATAAGTTATGCTTTATTGGCATTGACATATAAATATTAGTTAGTTTTATAATGATAAAAACAAACAACAAAATATTTAAAGGACATTTGAGTAAAACAAACAATTACTTTCTTTTGTTTTATTAAAGGAAACTAATTTACAAGAAAAAATATGTTTGTCATATCAAGGTCGCAAGAGAGCTATGGCAGAAAATTATACGAAATGATACGTGTATAAAATTATATAGATGGTGTACTGTTTAGCTATGGTGTGAGACAGTCATTATTCTATAGCATTTTGTGGTTGTTTCTGTAAGAAGAAAATACGTCCGCTCATAGCCATACATGTAGGCCTTTGATGCAATCATGCGTGTAAATGCTTGAAATTAAAGGTAGTCGGTAAGATAAATTCGTTATGCAGTGCTTAGTGTCCCTAATATGGAATATACACGCCTCGTCCCATATGAATATTTGCTGGCAGTGTATATTCCATATTAGGGACACTAAGCACTGCATAATTAATAATGAATCCTCTTTAAAATATCGCTTGTATCGAGAGGCGATGATAGCGTGTGTCACGATGGGCAATTGGATGGACAATTCAGTTCTGCAATCGCTACCACATCATTTAATAACGTAGGTGTTTGTAATAGCCGGTGGTCGATTAATGCAGGGGAAATTAGTTCAAAGAGCTATCTGCAGAACTTTGGTCCTTCATTAAGCTCCCACATGTTTAACATATCCGGATATATACGTTTTTGAGTGTTCGTATTAATGAGACTTTACTGCACGACGATATTTTGTAAGACGGGTCGCAAAAGTAAAACCATTCCAAATGACATTCGAGCAATTTGAAACTTATCAGGTGATAAACGTTTTGTTCTCTGTTCTAATGTATCCTCGCATATGTTTTTGTGGCAAGTGTATCAAGAGTTATCTTTTGCAATCTATAATCTGCTCGGCATGCCAACTATTAACAGTCTATAATTGTGTCATGTTTAATTCCCTTGAAATATTATCAACTTCTATAATAGCAAAACATGTAGTCGTTAACTCACAATGAGGTGTTGCTTCTTTCTTAACCATTTCAACTAGTAGAACTGGTACTTACAAACATTGTAACCAGATCAGATAGCTCCTAGAGACGTCCTATGATCAGGATCTGCACTGTTTGTCATTCAAACTCCTGTTTGTCATTCAAACTCCTCTCGCAATTTATACCATTGCATACTGAATAAACTCTACTGTAAAACAACAATGGACCATTCCATTTTGACAAGTCAGCATTCGAAGGTTTAATCAGGTAAAAAACGTTTTTGAAAGAAGCAGTCATAAAACTTAAATCGTCTTTCCTGGAATTAACTTAGCTACTCATATTTCCCTGTATAATTATTGTAGCGATTCTCTTGTGTTAACCATTATCATGCTGTAAATAAATGACGTCTGTACAAATCTTGATCTGGTGCAATTGGATTACTTCGGATTCGATCACGATTTTGAGAAACTATGGATAATGAGTCAAACAGCATGGACCCTGATTAGACGCCGAGTTACACATCTGGACCCAAGCTGTTTGCAAATGCGATTGAGGTTGCATATAGTTGAATAAGGGTTAACGAGAAACTGGTGTGTACTCTGGCATTAATACTGCAAATTAAACCCTTATATTATGCATTTATTATCTTCAAACGGTCTTTATTTATCTTTAGATCACTGTTCTTTGAATATAAAACTTTGTCTTGTACAACAGCTTCCACAAGAGTCGATAATTGATACTAAAAATATATTGACCCAATTCCGCCATGAATATTCCTGTACGAAATAATGATTATAATAACGAGATAACGTGAGCAACAGGGGAAATTCACGTGAGTAAAAATCGTGGCGACATCGATAAACCCATTTCAGTTTTTTATTTATTTATTGGGTTTAAATGTTTATTGGACAAAAAAGTGCATATAGTTTTTGATAAAGTGTTATATTTAATGTTCCTTTGGTAACTATGAACTTGTAATGCCACAGAATAAATAAAAGAGGAAAACTAGCATTACAGGCCAACGTGTGACCAAAGGATCAAAGAACCAAACGCCAGCAGGAACCTAAATTTGCATACGCTGGTTGTTTGTTCATTTACCTATAGCTATTCCTATATAATATGTCATGTTTGTTATTTCTACATCTCCATCAGTATGTTTAGGTCTATACACCATGTTGACATTATGAATATTTAGAAACTAAACTTTTGTAATGGTATTTTGAAAAAGCGAAGTATTGACCATGGCAGAACAATACGCAACCATCACCAAACATCGATAACAAGCAAGTAATACACAACCACACACACACACACACGCGCGCGCGCGCGCATGCACACGCACACGCACACGCACACGCACATACATACATACATATACACACACGCAGACACAAATAGACAAACGCACAAGTACAAAGACACCAGACCAGACACGCACAAATGTAAAGGTGGACATATAAACACACATAAATACACAGACATACACGCATACGAGATGATTTGTTTTTACAACATAAAGAAACGCACGAGTACAAAGACACAATAACACCAAACAAACATAAAAGCAATGGTGACAAAGAGAATACCGTCTTGGAACGGTCTGTGGCAAAACCACCACTGGGGGTTTAAACCGGCTTACGGACGTCACATTTATTTCAAAGTCACCATAGCTAAACAAACAGTGTAAATAAAGGTATCCCCGCCGGACTTCCCCGCAACATAGAAGACGGTTAAAACAGGACAAAATGTAAAACATAGCATAACAACTGTGAAAGTCCTCATATATGTACACAATGACTTTGCTGAAGTCAGAGCAACTGCAGGGTAGCCGTTAAGTGCAAGGCAGAGAAAAAGCAATACATGAGTCTGGTAAGTTAATTCCATTTCTGGGTTTAAGAGTATACCATCATAGAGGTACTACCCTCGCCCTGTCATCGCACAAGCAAAGAGGGAAGCATAGCTACCGACTGTAAAGGAGTCAATAACCAAACATGCAGTGTGTTGAAATATAATTGGGTCAGAACGTTTCTTCCGAAAGGTTTTAACCATTCGCTTGCTGAATTTTAAAATACATTTCTCCTTCTTTACCCATGCCCTGTTGTATAATTACACATATCTTCACTGTGTACACGTATTTCGCTGTGCAATCACTGCTGTGGAGTGTACTGGTTGCACACTCAACTTGTACATAGTGCAGACCCTGATGTAGGAGCTGTCTCATCTGGGTCTTCAATATTTACAGGTATGTATATTGACGTGAATAGCAAGCGAAGGGTTAATTCGTTTAAAATCATGAAAATGGATATGACCCCGATAACCAATTAAATATGGTACTGAACAAAGTATTGGCGATACACTATAGTAACAAAACTAATTACCAGTAGTATCATCGAAAATAAGATCATAATTATGTTATTTATTCATTGGCAAATTGCTGGAATTTTAAATAGGCCAGTCAGAGAACACTCATAGCGTATAAAAAATAAAATGCTTAACCTTTAGCCTTCTGATCAAATTAAATTTACAGAATTGTTCATCTACTACATTTCCAAAATTCAAGCTATTATCAATGTGTCTACCAAAATGCAATCAGGGTGTCTGGTGAGACGCCTAGTTACTCGACGTTTCATCTGGATCCAAACTGTTTGCATAAGTATTCACCCATCCGCCCATAGCACGGTAAAGGTTAATGAGGAAATAAAGTAACATAGAAAGCTCAGCTACGTTAGCTTATATTGATCTAAAGACTGGCAGTTCTACTTTAGTGAATGTTTTAGAGAGGGTTATATACATTTGCTTCGAAGTACCCTTTGTAAGGAAAGTTTGAGTAGTATTTATACTTGTAAATATAAGTGTAAGAATGGTATTGTATTTATTTTTTGTCAGCGCAATAAGTCTTTTAACTATACCTGTACATTCCAATACATAGGTTATGCCTTGAGGCCAAATATACGGCCTAAAGTGTGGCGCAGTGGAAAGATCTTCGCCTGTCATATAAGCGGCTGCGGGTTCGAATCAAACTGAAGTCATTGGATTTATTTAATTTCTATTATTTTTTTTGTACTTGATTTTTCAAAAATATATCAGATATTTTATTATATACATATACGTATATTGAAGTACATGTAATTTTTTAATATTTTATGTCTTTTGAAGTACTTTTTTATATTTTATGTTTTCTTTATGTATGGCTAGCACGTGTAATGGAAATTAATGGCACGTATTTTTCATATGGAAAGTGGGATGATCCTGTTTCATGAAAGGGAAATGCGTAAAGCAAGGAAAATGTAATGCACTCATACAACACCGTTATCTACTGAGCTATTACAGGGACAGCACAGAATTACATACCGTCAATAGTCAATAATGTTCGAACGGTGTTTATCTTCAGAAATCTATATATAGATTAACGAATATACAGTAGAACCCCTCTAATGCGACCACTTAATGAATAAACATGGGTGTCTTTATAAACAGGTGGTAGCTTAATGCAGGACAAAAATAATGCAGAAAGTTCCTCTAGGAGCTTTCTGCATTACTTTTGTCCTGCATTAAGCTACCACCTGCATCTATAACCCCGAATTATACCACTTTTAGGTGGTCGCATTAGCGGTGTTTTACTGTATACGGAATATGCAAGGAGTCTCAGTTTAATCTGGTCAAGTAATATCATGTTATGTACTGGATAATGTTGTATCGTCGATGGCCCTGTTTCGGTGCATGCCCTATTTCGGTGCACTTTACTTGGGAAACGATATCTTCTTTAAGAAGAGCTGAATTACGTCATCACTTCTTGCAATCCACAAAATAAACAAATACCTGTCATCGCTGTCAAAAAAATCGAAAATATACTTCAAACAGTTAAAGTTACTTACTATATTTGATAACGCGTAGCAATTTCAGCCATTTTCCTTATGTCTGTTTTCACATAGATAATGTTTGTTCCAAAAAATACTGTCTTGAAATCGTTTCTCTCAATTTTGTAGAGATACACATTTATTGTCATATGTTGCAGCAAAGTCACACGACTTCGATGTCTCTGCTCACTGTTTTTCAAGTACAGGCTATGTCCATAAGTATGTCCTTCACTATATTGTTCACATAGGAGAGAGACCTTACCGAGCAGATACCTACTTCAGTTTATTCATACAGGATAGAGACCTAATTTTATTCATGCCGGAGAGATGCCTACTAGATTTAAGTCCAACAATATTTTACTGGAAAAAACGTCTTACTAGAGTTGTTTTTAGTCAAAATGCACAAATTCCAGGGAAAAAATGAGTTTAAACAAGGTAAGAACATTGACAATAAAAGGTTCTTGTTATAAAAATACTTTAAACTCGTTACAACGTGCATAATTTGTTTGATATGCATTTCATGTTGTTTTAATAGTTCAAAGTAAAAAAATAAGTTACAGACCTACTACTTTTAATTTACAAATGTAGTCATACACTTTTGTTGAACACTGTATTTGGATAAAAAAAAAAAAGCCGCACCGAAATAGGGCAGATAAACACAGAATAACACAAAATGGCTACGTCATTAAAACGGTTTCAACCGCGATAAATATGGAATATTTTGGGAATTCATTTATACTGATTTAATTTAGAAGACCTATTACAAAGGCACTATTAGTTTTTTCATACAATTTTAAGATTTGTGATCACTGCTATCAGTTTGATTGCTAAGTGCACCGAAACTGGTCCATCCACGATATATATACAATATTAGCAGAGCTACAAATAAAGATGCTTACCGAAATACTGAAATCGTCATTTCTTCACCAAACCCTGTGCTTTGAACACTCTTTGGAATCGTCTCTTCGGGACGATTCGAAAGTGTAATCATAGTACAGGGTTTGGTGGAGAAAAAAAGGAGCTATTGTTGAAAATGTTTAAATCTACGCACCTTATATTGACTTTATCCCGCTATTTATGACCCGACTCGCATGTGCAGGCAACTTTGATCCAGAAGAGACACCGATAAACGCGGGGTCACATAGCAGTATCAATTTGTTTTGTATTATGTCAATGGTTTCTCGAAAGCTTTTTCTTATCGGAAATAATTCAACCTTTCGTCATATTGAAAGTTAATGTTTTTTAATGTCACAGCCAGATGATAGTCCATAACAGGTAACTATTGAATCACCAATCGTAAAAACCTTAGCAATAACTGTCGAGTATACTAACTAAATACCATTTGGAGATGAAATGAATTTGTATGTAAAACTGTTTGAAGTAACCACACACCCAAACCCACGAACTGGACGCAGAAAACACCAACACACAAGCACCCGAGATAAATTTGCCGAACATGAACAAAAGCACAAGTACCTAGACACAAGACAAACAAAAGTAAGGGTGGCTTTAAAGAGAGTACCGCCTTAGAATGGTCAGTAGCAAAATCACCATTAGGGATTAACGTCGGTTTACGGACTTCCTAACCTCGCACTTATCTCAAAGTCACCCTAAGTAAACCTATTTGCTTTGTTAATGAATGTTAAGCCGTAAAAGTTAATAAATGTTCTTAGAATATATTCATATGATACAACTATTCTATTTTCGAATTACGCAAGCTGTCATACTTATCTTCCCTGTAGCTGTCATACTTATCTTCCTGTGCATTATCTTCGTGTTCATTGTCGTAATCCCTATTTATGTTTTATCTTTCATTGTCTCATCGAATTTGCTATAGCGACAATATTCATACATAAATTCTGATAAGATGAGATCCTTCCAAAACAAGCACAGCAATGCGAAAAGAGAACATTGCAGACTCGGTTTTATTGAGTCTGTTCATGAGCAGTAATTAAAAATACAACACTACTCACGCGCCATAGCACCGGCTTAAACGGTATTCAATTTTCAAAACTAAAAACACTGAAATTGATGATCCCGAAGGACCAGATTATATAACAACACTAAGAAAGAAGTACGGGGTTAAGTTAATCTAGGAAATAATTTAAAAAAAAAGATCAGAATTGTTTAAATAGGTATTTGTTTTTAAACGTCGCCATTGCCTGATGAGATCGACCAATAACCATTTCCCTTATGTAAGCGCATTTTGACGCATCTGCAAAATGAGTAGACCCATATCTTATGGTGTAATACAGATCTGATTCTACAGTTTCTGCCTGAGCCAAAATGTCCTGTGTTTATATGCCATTATAAAAAATAATCATATTAATATTCATGATGTCATTATTTCTTACATGAATATTCATCAGGAAACGGGTTAATAAAATGTACACACTGGGATAACTTGATCTTCGATATAGCTCAAGTTAAAAATCCGGTCCCTTCAAAATTTGGTAATACATGTACAAATGTACAGGATTGCTCTAAAATTCGCCACTGCACATATCTCACTATAGGAGCTCCCAGCATTACGTTCGACCTAACTTAATCTGTCGCATCGAGAAAGTTTCCAAGTTAGAACTTGAACTCACGTTATCTCGACTTAACCCTTTCTGCGTCAAATTTCTAACTGTCGTCTGCAATCCAAATTTTGTTAAATCATTCGGTACAATAAGGAAATGAGATAAATAAATGCAAATTTCAAAGGAATAAAGCACATTTATAGAAAGAGAGAATGAGACAAAAAGTGAAGTCCCTGACCAGACGCCGCCTTTTCAAGGCGGCGTCTGATCTGGGACTGCACTATTTGTCGTGGTGCATTGATGCGACTTCGGCAGTGAAAGGGTTAATTTGTATGTTTCCCTTAAATTTCGAGATATCTCAGTTCCACTGTAACCAATGTACAGTACCACGCTTTTAGAATTTATATGAAACGGAGGTGTAGATGATATGTAATGGTATGCAATACAATTGGAGATATACTTCATGCCATACTGTGTTACGTTTACAATAATAAGAGTACCGCTTTAGAAACGCCAAATAAACATTCATGTAAGAAATGAAGACCTTATACGTATTGACATACTTAATTGTTATAATCATATTTTTAGTGTAGAATCAAAACTTTATTAGTCCAAACGAAAAGGAAGCAGGCCCTGGCCCACATCTCCTATAGGAATGGTCTAAGCCGGGTCTACTCTGTGTGCAAATGTGTACAAAGACACCTCTATGGTATACAGGGCCAAATGTAGGTAGTAGCTTTATGGTGTGAGCCAATTATCAGCAGCATAATCCAAAGACCCTTTCATATTTAACTGCATTAATTTCGTTCTGCACTAACACTTTATTTAATGAATAATTAGTAAGACATAATGACTACATGAGCATTAATTAGCTGAACTTATGGCAATGTAAACAAGAGAATATTTTAACAGGGAAGAAACTGTAACATTGTATCTATATAATGCCATACGCATAACAGAACATACCTTGATCAAACGGTACCTACATGAGCTGTCTGACCTGGGTCCAACCTGTTTTCAGTGAAAATGCGTTACAACGAAGTAAATGGTTAAGCAGCCATGTGCTGTCATAGCTACTAGTGTTTATCATTTGCTGTCATAGCTACTAGTGTTTATCATTTGCTGTCATAGCTACTAGTGTTTATCATTTGCTGTCATAGCTACTAGTGTTTATCATTTGCTGTCATAGCTACTAGTGTTTATCATTTGCTGTCATAGCTACTAGTGTTTATCATTTGCTGTCATAGCTACTGGTGTTTATCATTTGCTGTCATAGCTACTAGTGTTTATCATTTGCTGCCGTGGCTACTAGTGTTTATCATTTGCTGTCATAGCTACTAGTGTTTATCATTTGCTGCCGTAGCTACTGGTGTTTATCATTTGCTGTCATAGCTACTAGTGTTTATCACTTGCTATCATAGCTACTAGTGTTTATCATTTGCTATCATAGCTACTAGTGTTTATCATTTGCTATCATAGCTACTAGTGTTTATCATTTGCTGTCATAGCTACTAGTGTTTATCATTTGCTGTCATAGCTACTAGTGTTTATCATTTGCTGTCATAGCTACTAGTGTTTATCATTTGCTGTCATAGCTACTAGTGTTTATCATTTGCTGTCATAGCTACTAGTGTTTATCATTTGCTGCCGTAGCTACTAGTGTTTATCATTTGCTGTCATAGCTACTAGTGTTTATCATTTGCTGCCGTGGCTACTAGTGTTTATCACTTGCTATCATAGCTACTAGTGTTTATCATTTGCTGTCGTAGCTACTAGTGTTTATCATTTGCTGGCATAGCTACTAGTGTTTATAATTTGCTGTCATAGCTACTAGTGTTTATCATTTGCTGTCGTAGCTACTAGTGTTTATCATTTGCTGTCACAGCTACTAGTGTTTATCCATTTGCGTTCATAGCTACTAGTGTTTATCCATTTGCTGCCATATGTTAATCCATTAAATGACTGCTTTTGAGCATTTTTTCTGTATGTTAATGTGCAAGAAATAGAGAGAGTGATTAGTCTGATTAACGACACGGCACATCTAAGTGTGCCTGTGATTCAACTTCCGAT